>CM019150.1:169102935-169491370 GCA_009733165.1 Naja naja
TCTTTGACTTTAAGGAAATTGGCACGGGAAAATTGCAAATGGTGATCATATTGTCATTAGACACTTGGAACCAGTCATAATTGGAAACGTATTGCCAAGCACTCTGATTGCAATCACAGGACCTCAGAAATGTCGAGCAACACAGAATTCCAAGGACCAGTCATAGTCATCATTCATTCAGAATCACTGTAACCAAGCGGTTGTTTAATGAATAGTTGTTAAGTCAAGGACCACCTGGAAATGTTTGCCTTAATATATTGAACTCTATGAGTAATTTCTCATCAATATTTTGTCCCTTTCTTGTCTACTGTTGCTAGTACTATGTAATCATGCATTCCCTATATCAGTTTATACTTCAATTGCATTTATTTTATTGATTCCCATCCCTTGGATAATATGCTTTAAAAATCCAGGTGGATTTTTGGCATAAAAATATATTTAAGGAATTTGACTTAAAACATTTTGCATATTTAAGCTTTCATGTCTTTCATGGGTAATTTTGTAGTTAATACAGACAGTTTGCATCGTGCTGTAGACAACTGAAAAATAAAAGATTTCTATTTGTAATGGAACATGAAAATATTTCACTTATATCCTTATATACTTTAAAAACTTACAAACCCAAAAGGAAATGGTTTATATACTTTTTGCTCTACTTTGTGATTCTTTACAATGGGAAAGAAAGTTTTGATCCTTCTTCTTCCTGCTATAATATGGTACTTTCTATTGGTTATAATTTGATACAATTAAGCAGTGTTTTTTGCCTGCAGGTGAGTGAGATGGAAGTAAATGGTCAGTTTGAATCAGTCTGTGAGTCTGTATTCAGCGAACTAGAGTCTCAAGCAGTAGAAGCCCTGGATTTGCCAATGCCTGGGTGTTTCCATGAGGAGCCACAGTTACGTTGAGAGCAATCGAAAAGGTTGTTCCCAAGATGATGAATGTCTCTCTTTGAGATCCTCATCTCCACCTCGCACAACCACAACTGTGAGGACCATCCAAAGCAGTACTGGTGAGTCAACCTTGGATTGCTGTCTAGTCATAATATTGAATGTTAAATGGATTGTTTAATCTAAATGGATTATTTGATCGCTCAGTCCTTTGAATTCAATGACCCTTCATATCCTGCACAGTCACTTGTGTGATTTTCCTTAGATATCCCTTAAAACTTTGTATTGACTGTCTGATCTTTGTGAATTGTTGCTAATAATTGCATGTAATCAGAACACTCTGTAACTGCTTATGCTCAGCAGATTAGTTTTTTATTGATAATATATGTAGTTCTTGATTTATGACAGCAATTGGGACAGATTTCTGTCATTAGGACATACAATCATAAATTTAGCACAATGTCACATGACCATATTGCTTAGTGACAGCAGTTCTAGTTGCTGTCATATCACCAACCATTGTGGTGTTAAGCAGAAAGAGATGGAAGTCCCAAGCAAGGAATGGGAGGGTGGTTTTTTTGAAGGTGGAGGCTGTGGCAGTTGAGTACTGGGTAGCATGGATGGCCACCAAAGGTTACATGTAGGTAGCAGGGAATGCAGTTGAGCTGGGTAGGATCTCAGGCAGCAGGCCAATGAGAGCTGTGGGTGACAGTGTGCTGCAGGCAGGTGTGCACTACAGGCAGGGCAGGGAGGAGTACTGTAGATGGCTGCACATTGTGCCAGAATGGGCCACCTCACACAGCCAACTCGCTGCAGCCAACTTGTCACAGCCAGCTCACCACAGCCAATTCACCATGGGACAACTCACTATGGCCAACATATTGTGGGACAACTCGCTGAGGGACAATTCAATAATTTAATTTAATTATTTAAAATAATTTAAAAATTGTTTTAATTTTTGTCATTCACATTTCATTTTGTACTTTGGCACCTTTTTTAAAAATGATTCTATTCCATCATTTCTTAGATATTAATGCAACTCTTGTCCTGTGATGAGTTGTCCCTCAATGAGTTGGCCGTGGCAAGCTGGCCACAGTGAGTTGTCCTAGACCCCACTGTACAGTACAGAGAAAAATTAGCAGGAGTGATATATGGAAGTGATATATATTGTAAACTTCCCTGTTCCCCAATGATTTGGCTTGTGAGAAACTGGCACAGAAAATCACAAATGGCAATCATGTGACCACTGTTTAGTGCAACATCATAATCATGAGGTGGATACCTGAGTGCCTGGATTGCAATCACTTGATCATGGGATATCGTGACAGTTCCAACTTTGTGGACTCTTTCTTGTTTAGTGTTGTCATAATTTTGAACAGTTACTGAACAAGTAAAGAAAACTTTTGTAATGATGTATATGGTAATCACACCAGACTTGCACTTATAATTTTAAAAAATTGTATATTTACATATTTGCTATTCCTTTGTTGAGAAGCAGCGCCAGAAGGACTGCTTGACAGCTTGTAAAGTACTTCCAAATGCTGCAAAATGTCACAGCTTCTATCTTGTCCTTAGAGGATGGGAAAGAGAAAGAGTGCAAAAAAAAAAGGAGATGGGGAAGCAAATCAGTGCATCAAAACTCTAGGCAGGAATGAAAGGAAAATGAAAAGAACAGAAGAAGCTAACAAGGCTCAGGACATGGGTATGAGCAGGAGAGGGCTGCCGAGGGTTCACAGGGGTTTGGGGGAGCCCCTAGCTAAGATTCTGTGCAGTTCAGAGAACCCCCAAATCCCACTCCTGGCTGGGCCTGCTCACCCCGCCCTTCCCAGAAGTCCCTACACAGCTCATTTTGGATGCAGGTAAGTGCAGGGCACATGCAGAGGCTCGGGAGGGTGAAAAACAGGCTTCCCGGAAGTTCGGGAAGGCCAGAAATGAGCCTCTTTCCGGCTTCCAGAGAGCCTCCTGAGCCACAGGGAGGGCAACAATGCCCCCCGCCATGGTGCAGGAAGCCAACTAGGCCACACCCACCATGGTCACGCCTACCCAGCAATTGGGCAGAGAACCCTTTGCTAAAATTTTTGAAGCCCACCCCTGGGTATGAGGGTGCATTCACATGAAAAATAGGGGGATAAAAGGCAGGAATAGGGAGCAGTGTGTATGTATATATAGCACTTCTGGGCAGATGTGTCAAAGGTGTTTTTTTTTTCAAAAGGCAACTGAACTGTTTTTTGAGGAAGGAGCTTTGCTTCTCATTCAAGAAGTTTCATCAGTTGTGCCAGGACAGTGGGGGGGAGGGGTATGGAAGGATAGGTACTGGCAGTTGAGACTGGATGGTGGAGCAGGGGGAGAAGGATAGGTTCTGATGGGATGGGCAGAGAATGGAAGGATTATAATTCTTTACTGTCATCTGGCCATTAACTCTCTCTCAGAGTCATTGAGGCCACTTGGGGATTTATCTGTGACTTCAGGGTCACCTAAATCAAGAATGCAAATGTCTCCATAGACATCCTAGGCAGATGTTTCCATCTTCTGACAAAGTTGAAAGTAAAGATAGTCCTGAAGGATAAAAAGACATCCTTAAACAGTAAGCATATATAGTTGACATGTCTCCATGACCTTGTAGGAGAATATACCTTGGGTATCTTGGTAAATGTTTTTAAAAGTTTCAGTCATACTGATGTGAATTTTTCCCTTGGATCATCTATATAAATTACATTTAATTATTTTCTTCTATTCCTATTATAACTGTTATGGCGAATCTATAGCATGCATGCCGGAAGTGGCACGCAGAGCCACTTCTACCGGCACGTGAGAGGTTGCCTGAAAGAGCCCCACTGCGCATGCGCACACGCTGCCCACCCGACAGCTGATTGTTGGGTGTCTGGCACACATGACGGGGTGCAGGGGATGCACGCACATAGGTAGAGATGTGCGGGGCACATGGGGGGGTCTCACACGCATGTGCAGAGATGCGGGGCACATGGGATAGCACGCACATGCGCAGAGACGCATGGTACCAGGGGGCATGGGGGCACGTGCATTGCCTTCTGGGTGCTGGCATGTGAGCGCACAAGCGCGAGCATAATTATTGGCACGGGAACCCAAAAAGGTTAGCCACCACTGTATTATAAAAATACAGAATACTCCTATTATTGTTGCACTTTGAGCTACCATTACTATGAAGAAATTTGTGTGTTAAAGATACGTGTGGTCTTCTTGGCTATATCCCCAGTATTTGGACTATCAAGATACTAGAAATGTTCCCAACTTGGCTAAAATAATTATCATACCACCTGATTTTCAGCAGTGTGTGTTGCTGTGTATTGTCTTTCAACTTTTGATTTGTTGTGGATTAGGATTATTGTGTCTTTACATTAACAAGGAAGCTTTTGCTTGTACTTTAATTTTCCAGATTCTTTTCTATCATTATTGTGGTTATTATTTAATTAATACTTCTTTTTATATTTCTTTTTATTAATTAACTTATTAATTAATTCTACTATTTAGTTTAGCAAAAAGACTCCTCTAAAATAATAAATAACCTGGCTTTTGTTATAGCAGTAAATCTTAACAATTTAGGAATGACATAACAATATGTATTTTTTCCAAACCCTATCTGAAATAGCAATAGCACTTAGATTTATATACCACTTCATGGTGCTTTACAGTCCTCTCTAAGTGGTTTACAGAGACAACATATTGCCCCCAACAATCTGGGACCTCATTTTACCGACCTTGGAAAGAGTGATGGAAGACTGAGTTAACCTTGCACTTGTGAGATTTGAACTGTCAAACTGCAGGCAGCCAGCAGGCAGCAGAAGTAGCCAGGAGTACTGCATTCTAACCACTGCACCATCATGGCTCATACCTGCATCATTAAATATCTGCATCATTAAGATATACAGTTGTTCTGAGAATATATTGATCAGAAACTCCATTTGTTTGCATTCAGGTTACATGCAGAAGCAAAGAAAAGTTCTGTGTGTTCTCCTAATCAAAATAACAAAAATATTAGAAGATCATATCTTGATTAGTGAATCTTCCCACACTAGGATTTATTGCATAATGAGGATATTAATATGGCAGTCTCTCAAACTTCAGAAACTATCTATCTTGAGTACTATGTAATGGCATTAAACCTAAAATTCAGCAAAAACACTTCTAAAAAATTCTAATTTGAAGAAATTATATAATGAACCCAAGGAACAAATTATGCCTTGGACTGCAAAAAAAGACAGGTGGAATTAAACCATGAAAATTCTTTTGACAAGTAAATTTCCACTTTTCTTCTGAATCAGTCTTAAAACTGTTAGCCTTTCCTTACACAAAAGCCTTAATGAATAATTATACTCATTATAAATAGCCCACATGCTTAGCACACTTTCTGTGCATACAGTTTGTATGTAGTAGGGGGGAAATCGTATTTCAAAGCCAAGAAATGCTAGCACTAGTTTTGATATAAATTGAAGAATTGAAGTGAGATGGACCTCTTCAAATAAGCACCTAGGCAGGGGTGGGATCCGATAGGGTTAACTACTGGTTCGTGGTGATTTACAATGTTTTATGATGATTTACGATGTGCTTCTCTGCATGCTGCGTGCGCACCTGTAAATCTTCGTCAGCAGCATTTGAAGCAATATTTTGTTCCTGCTTTTCCACCGCAGCTGTGCCTCGCACAGCAGCTGAAGTTGAAAAAGCAGGAAATAAAGATCAGGTAAGAGCCCAGGCGGGCGGGTGGGCCTAAACAGCGGCAGACATACAACCGGTTCTATGTCTGCTGCTCTTCAGAGCTACCGGTTCTAGAGAACCGGACTGAACCGGTAGAAACCCATCCCTGCACCTAGGCCCTGTTGTTCTTTTTAAGTTCTCCCAGTGATGATTTGATTAGGCAATAGTTGTTCTTACTGCTACTTGTCAGTTACTGGATATTGCGGATTCTGCATTTAGTTTTACTACTGTGGGTCAGTAGAATAGCTGGCTTTCTTTTTTAAAACTATTTCTCCAAGTCAGGTTGCATGTCTTGCTTTTTTATGCATTTGATTTTCTTATCTCTTTACAATGGACAACAATCAGTGATTTCAGGCAACTTATATTATTATGTCCATTTAGCTACTTCTTACTTCTGTACACATAAAAGCATCCCTCATCCTTATGGAAACTTCTCTGGAAAGGTAAAAATGCATTCTGCCACTTAATGCTCTGTTCCACGGGCTTGCAACTCTCTTGGCTTTTGGCATGCTGGATGTAACAATTCCAAAAGTCAGAATAAGAATACAATGCTATTAAAATTGAACAATTCAGTAGTGTTTACATGATTATACCATATATTTAATAATTTCTCCAAAGTTATAATTTGATTATAATTTTCCGCCTGCTTTTTGCGACCTTCTGACAAGCAAAGTCAATGGGGGAAGCCAGATTCACTTAACAACCATGTTATTAATTTAACAATTGCAGTGATTCATTTAACAACTGTGGCAAGAAATGTCGTAAAGTGGGGCAAAACTCAGTTAACAATTGAATAACCTAAAGCTAGTTTTAATGCAGAGTTAATGTAGTTTCATGGACCATGGCTTATGATCAGTCAGAATCATAGCAGCATTTAAGACTAATTAGCCATTTGGAAATATATATTATAATTTTGGCACACTTCTACAGTCTGTTATTGATCATATTTTCGTAATATTAAGCTACATATTTTCCTGATGCTGAAAATCATCTGTGCTCAGTACAGAAAATCATTTTTACTGCTGCCATAAGCATTATTGAAACTCTCAATAAATTATCTGCTTTATTTCACTGCTCATTGACACTTATCAAATAACTGCAATAGCTTAGTAAATCAGGCTGCATCATTTAAGAAGCTATATCAATTCTTTTTAGCAGGAATTGCCCTTTTATATCCATATGATAAGTATTTTTAACAGTTTCTTTCAACCAATTTACCTGAATCAAGTTAGCTGCAATCTGTAATTTCTGTAAACTCTGCAAAAGCTGTATAATTATTATATTTTTCAAACATTGGAAAATGAATATCTGAAAGCTGAAATTTAATTTGCCTCTTAGAAATTTCCTAATACAGAGGCCAGTTTAAGTATACTTTACAAATTTTGTTGGATCATCAAAGACTATTGTCTTAATTTTTTGGCACCTCTTCCCAAAATTATTGATTTTGGCATAAGCACTTGCTCTATATTTCCTATAATGAAAACAGATGCAAAGAATGGGTCAGTTTAGCAATTTCCATATGACTTTGAATACCCAGCTGACTCTCTAGCTCCAGTTACTTTTTATTTAAATTGGTTTTATCCCTTTTGACCACCCCCTTGCTGGTACATTTCTTTAGTTGTTTGTATTTCCTTTGTCCATGTCTATGTTCTTATTTTACCATCTCGACTTTAACTAACAATGGGCAGTCTAGGCAGGTCACCCAATTAATTTCCTCTTTATCCTTGTTTCGGGGTGTGGTAATTTTTTTTAAGCAAATGTTACCTAACTTGATTTTCGTTACAGCTATACACTAAAACTATTGCATTTAATAATTGTTTTCAATTTATTCATCAATATACAAAACCTTTCCTTGTAGTTAGGGTTAACAATCCCAATTAACAGCATTACCAATTTTAGGGTTGCCCTTCAAATCATCACAGATATGACTGGACACTTAAAAGAATTATTCAGTAAGTTATTTAAACGAGAGTTTATTTATTATTGTCAACAATTTAGCAAGGGCGTATATAACACTGAGAGATTCTATACTATTTCCTACATTAGGGCAACCAGGATTTCCAGAACTGTCATTGCTAAGCAGTGCAGTCACATAGTTTTTCTTTTTTTATATAAATTTTTTTTATTTTTTTAAAGGCATGCATAAACAAACAAATACATTTAAAAAAACATAAAACCATCTTCCATTTTATACAGTGTGTCAGTTGGTTACACACACAGTTGTGTCAGTTGGTTACACACCTCTCCAAGGGAGGATATGAGGAGGAGGCCACGGACCTGGCTGTATCACCGAGAACCTGGTTGGGGCCAGAGGGCTGAGTCCCTCTGGTTGATATCTGCCCCCAGGTTTTCGGGTTATGCACCGGTCTCGACCCCAGGGAAGGGGTGGAGGGGTGGCTGTGGTTATTAGGAGACCTTATTTCCAAGGGAGGTCCCTGCTCCGGAGATGGCGGGTGTGAGTCCTCCCTCGTGAGGTTTGGGCCAATTGGTCGGATGGCGTGCTGCCCTTACATACCTGTCCCCAGCTGTGTATCAGCCGCCCTGCCTGGGCTGCTCGATGCCGTCTCGGGGTGGCGGTGGAGTTCCCTGAGCTTATGGTTCTGGGGACTTCATCTGCCCTCCCTGGGTGTGGGGTCGAGGCTGGCCCGCGGAATTCATGGCTTCCATGGAGTCCATGGGTCTGACCCAGTTAATAGAAGGCCCGACTCACGTGCGGGGGCAATATGCTCGACCTAGTTTTTGTCTCGGGAGCAGTGGCGTAGTGGTCGGGGGATGGTGTTTATTGCAACCCACCCTGTTCCATGGTCAGACCACTATCTCCTAAGGTTGGTCTTCCATCAAGCCACCCACACCGCTGGGATGAGGAGCCACTGAGATGGTTCCGCCCCCAAGCCATGATGACCCTGAAGGTTCCAGACAGAACTGGGGTTTTTTCCTGCATCCTCACCCACAGCCCTGCCGAGGTCCTTGCGGCGCCTGGCAACAGTCGGCTGCGGGGCTCTTGACAGGGTTGTCCCATGCGTCCCTCACTCGGCGCGATTCTCCGACGGCTCCCTGGTATACCGGAGCTCCGGGAGATGAAGGCCGTAGAAGGGGACTAGAGAGTAGGTGGAGGCGACCGCTCCGGATCCGACCGAGCCCAGTTGAGAGCTCATATTAGGACTTACCTGGTAGCTGTGGGGGCGCGAGGAAATCTTACTTCTCCGCCCTCATAGCATCTGCAGATAAACGCCCAGCCGCCCTGTTTGGGGTTGCCCGCTCCCTCTTACAACTGGGGAGGGGCGGACCCTCTGGGGTTAGAGCTGAGAATTTGGTCTTTATCTGCAGGACAAAATCTTCGGATCCGGAAGGGCTGCACTCGGACTTGCAGTGGTCTGATGAGGGGGAGGCGAGTGGTCTGGCTAATGTTATCTGGACTGAGTTCGATCCTGTTTCTGAGGATGAAGTGGACAGGATTATCGGCTGAGTTCCACCACATGTTTATTGGACCGCGTGCGCCTTCCTGGTTGGTTTATGCTTCCAGGGAGGTCACGTGCGGCTGGCTCCGGGCAGTTATCAACGCTCGTTAAGGGAGGGGCTGTTCCCTGCCCTTGAAAGAGGCGTGGTGAGGCCCCTCCTGAAGAGGCCTGCCCTTGACCAGCCGAGTTGAACAACTTTCGTCCGGTCTCCAACCTTCGTTTTTAGCGAAGGTTGTTGAGAGTGTGGTGGCCCAGCAATTGCCACTTTTTCTGGATGAAGCGGACTACCTGGATCCGTTACAATCGGGCTTCCGACCCACGGGTACAGCACGGAGACAGCATTGGCGCGCTGATGGCATGATCTTTCTAGGCTCGGGCTAGGGACAGGGGTTTTCTCTGTCCTGGTCCTGTTAGATCTCTCAGAGCGCTTTTGATACCATCGAACCATGGTATTCCTGTTGCGGCGTCTCGGGGGCTGGGAGTGGAGGCACTGTTTTACGGTGTTCTCCTCCTACCTCTGGGGACGCTTCGCAAACAGTGGTTGGCAGGGGGAGGAGGCGACCCGAGGTCTCTCACTTGTGGGGTACCTCAGGGTCGGTCCTCTCGCCTCTCCTGTTCAACATTTATAGAAGCCAGCTGGGTGAGATCCGTGGCTTCGGGGTGAGTTATCATCAGTACGCTGATGATACGAGTTTTATACATCTCCACCCGGCCACATCAGTGATGCTCTCTCCGTGATGTCCGTTGTTTGGAAGCGGTGCGACCTGGATGGACAGGAACATGCTTAGGTCTCAATCCAGCCAAGACAGAGTGGCTGTGCATACCGACATCCCGGTCCAGTTTGGAGATTCCATCTTTGGTCAGGGGAGGAGTGTGTTCCCCTGTGGACAGGGACGGAACCTGGGGGTTCTCCTGGATTCACGGCTCAAGTTGGAGGAGCAGGTGGGAGCCGTGGCCAGGGGGGCCATGCTTGCCCAGGTCCGGCTGGTTGCCAGTTGCGCCATGCCTGGACCGGGGATGCCCTGCGCACGATCACTCAGGCGCTCGTTGTCTCGGTTGGACCACTGTAACACTCTCTATCTAGGACTGCCCTTGTGCAACCACTCGGAGGCTTCAGCTGGTGCAGAATGCGGCTCTGCGGTTGTGATGGGAGCCTCCCGATACTCCCATGTTACACCCTCCTGCGTGGCTTGCATTGGCTTCGGTTGCCCTCCGGGTGAGGTTCAAGGTTTTGGTTTAACATTCAAAGTCCTACATGGCATGGGTCCAGGATATTTACGAGAACGACTTCTCCCAGCCTCAAATACCAGCCGCCCATTGCAGGGGTCGCACAGGCGGGGTCTCTCGGCTGCCCTCCGCGACTCAATGTGCTTGGCGGGGACCGGGGGAAGGAATATTCTGTGGCAGCCCCCACTCTATGGAATCTTCTTCGCTGGAGCTCCGGCTGGCTCCGATCTCCGCACCTTCCGCCGTGAGCTAAAACCTGGCTTTTTACAATCTGGGCAGTGTTGACCCTTGGGGTTGTTTCGTAATTTTGGGGTTTTAATAATAATACTAATATTAATTCGGCTTTAATTTAATATATTTTTAAGTAACTTATTGTTGTATTCTATTTTAGTTGTGAGCCGAGTCCCTCGAGAGAGGGGCGGCATATAAGTCGAATTAATAAATAAATAAATAAATAAATCATTTGTGCTATCCTTTCATAGTCATCACTCACAATTCATATAAATTCTCATATTATCAATCTGACATATGCTTATATATTTATCAGTTATTAATCATTCATGACTAATCTATTTATCTCATCATTTAATACGAGATATTCTAACTTTCATTTATAAAATTTGTTTCACCCAATGGTTATGTATGTTTATATTATAATTAATATCAATCTATTAAAGATCTGTTGTAAAATTTCCTAATTATACATTACCATGTTTTTATCCAACCATTGATAAAACAAATCCCATATCAAATAAAATTGTTTATCTTCTTGTTCTCTAATTTCAAATGTCAATTTACTCATTTCGGCACAGTCCATAATTTTCTTGATAACTTCCTCATGCATAGGTACTTTTTCATTTTTCCAATTCTTAGCAAATACAATTCTAGCAGCTGTTAAAACATTTACAATCAAGTATTTCAGTTCTTTATTGTATATTTCTGGTATGATTCCCAATAAAAAATATCACTGGTTTAAAGTCTATATGCTGTTTTATCATTTTTTCCAGCCATGTGTGGATTTTAGTCCAATATCCTTTTACATCTGAACACGTCCACCACATATGGTAATATGAACCGGGTGTCTGATGACATTTCCAACATTTATCCGATTTATCCTTAAACATTCTTGCAATTCTCGCCGGGGGTAGATGCCACCTGTAAAACATCTTATACAGATTTTCTTTATATGCAGTTAACATTGTCATTTTATAATTTTGAGACCACAATTTTTGCCATTTCTCTAAATCAATTCCATATCCAAAATTTTTCCCCCAAGCAATCATTTTCACTTGCTGCTCCTCCAATTTAAATTCTAATAATGTCCATGAAGTTTTTTAATTACCTTTTCATCAGTACCCATCAAAATTTTATCTAAAACAGTCATCTTATCATAAATACCTTCTGTTTTAAAATCTTTATCAAATCTAGATTGTATTTGCAAATATGAAAACCAATTCATCTTTACACCTTGTTCTTCCAATGCTTGCATAGATTTAAGTTCACCCTTTTCATTCAATATCTCAGCATATCTAACTGTTTGTTCCTTTTTATATATTATTGGATAAGAAAAAGCTTCAATAGTAGATATCCACAGTGGAACTTTTAAATAATATTGTCTTCTTATCTTCTCCCAGTTTAAAAACAATGCCTCTTGAATGTAATGTCTTCTAAAATACCACTGTGTTTTCATTCCCTTATACTAGAGGAAGGCATGCCAGCCCAACAGCAGGTCATGCCCTTCTAAAGTCAATAAACTACTATTCCTTAATGTTATCCATTCCTTTACCCACATCAAATTTGCCGCCTGGTAATATAATTCCCAATTGGGCAAAGCAAACCCACCTCTTAATCTTGCATCTTGCAGCAGTTTAAGTTTTATTCTCGCTTTTTTGCCCTGCCAGATGTATTTCAACAAAATTTTATTTAAGTCATCAAAGAATTCTTTCTTTAGTCGAATTGGAATCATCTGGAATAAAAATAAAATTCTAGGCAATACATTCATCTTAATTGTAGATATTCTCCCAATCAATGATAATTGTAAATTTTCCCATTTTGTCAGATCTGTCGCAATCTGCCGTTTGAGCTTAATGTAATTATCTTCCTTCAATGTGCTACATATTGATGTGATGTGTATCCCTAAATATTTAACCTTATTTGTGACCTGTATTTCTAAAAGTTCTTCCAATTCTTTCTTTCGTCCTGCTAACATATTCTTTGTTAATATCTTTGTCTTATCTTTATTTATTATCAAGCCTGCTACTTTTCCATATTCTTCTATCTTTTCTATTAATTTAGGTGCTGTTTCCAATGGATCTTCTAATATGAACACTAGGCCATCTGCAAAAACTTGTAGCTTATACTCTTCCTTTTTAATTTTCATTCCTTTTATTTCTTTCTGTTCTCTAATATTCCTGTTCAACACTTCTAACATTAAAACAAACAGCAGAGGCGACAGTGGACAACTTTATCTAGACCCTTTTGTTATGTCTATCGATTCTGTTAATTCTCCATTTATCATAACCTTCGCAGTCTGTCTATAATATATTGTTTTGATGGCTTGAATAAATTTTTTGCCAAAGCTCATTTGCACCAATTGTAATAGCATAAATCGCCAACTCACATTATCAAAGGCTTTTTGTGCATCTAAAAATATCAAGGCCATTTGCTTTTCAGGATGCACCTCATAGTACTCCAAAGCATCCAGGATTATTCTCATGTTGTCTTTGATTTGTCTCTTTGGCAGAAATCCATTTTGATCTACATGAATAAAATTATTTAAGTATCTTTTTAAACTTTCTGCCAAAATTGAAGCAAAAATCTTGTAATCTGAGTTTAATAAAGATATGGGTCTATAGTTTTTAACTTGCTGCAGGTCTGTGTCCTCCTTCGGTATAAGTGTGATATATGCTTCTGTCCATGTTTGGGGTATTCTCTTCTTTAGCATAACTTCATTCATAACTTCTAGTAGTTGAAGGTTCAATATTTGCTGGAAGGTCTTGTAAAATTCCACTGGCAATCCATCTGGACCTGGTGCTTTTCCAACATTCTGTTTTTTTAAAGCTTCTGTTAGTTCCATCATTGTTATGTTCCCCTCTAACATTATTTCAATGTCTTTAGGTATCTCGGGTAGTTTCACTTTCTGTAAATATTGCTTAACTTTTTCTTCTTGAATACCCTCTTGAAAGTACAATTTTCCATAGTAGTCTTGTATAATTTTTTTCTTCTCCTCATTGCCATAGCAAATATGTCTTTCATTTATTAACTGGCCTATCCTTCTTGATTCTCTCTCCTTTCTCAATTTATAGGCTAACCATCTGCCTGTTGGTTTGCATCTTCAAAGTAATTTTGTCTAGCATTTTTAATTTTTTGTGCTAGTTCCTCTTTTTCCATTAGTCCCATTTTATGTTTAGTTATGTCCATTCTAATTTTAATGTCTTTTTTTTGGGATTTCTGTAGTTCCTTTTCCAGCTTCTTATAGTCATCTTCCAGTTTCTTGAAGGTCTTTTTCTGTGTTATGTTTCTTTTCCTTGTATAATCTATTATCACACCTCTTGTGTAGGCTTTCATCGTGTCCCAGAGACTCTGTAAGGATGTGTCTTCTTTTTTATTTTCTTTGAAGAAGAAAGTCAATTCTTTCTCTATTTTCTGCTTAAAATCTTTTTCTTTTAATATTGTATTATTCAAAGTCCATCTAGATCTCTTCTTTTGTCCTTTCCATGTAACTGTTATTGGACTGTGATCAGCCCAGGTGCTTGCCTCTATTTCAATTTCTTGTATGTTCAAAATTAGTTCCGTTGACATCCAAATCATATCCATTCTAGACCAAGATGTATGTCTATTTGAATAAAAAGTGTATTGCTTATTCTCCAAATTTCTCTCTCTCCATGCGTCTTTTAAATTTAGTTCTTCTATCATTTGAAAGAAGGATTTTGGCAGTGCCTTTCTAATTTTCTTTGTTGATTTCTGCGTCTCATAGTCCATTTGTTCATTAATTATTCCATTTAAATCTCCCATCATGCAAATATTCAAATAGTCCAATTCAATTATTTTCATATGTAATTTCCTGTAAATTCTTCTTGGTTATCATTTGTGGCATAGACTGCAAGTAAAAGTGTTTTAACATTATTGTCCATCATTTCCACTATCAAAATCCTTCCTTCGTCATATGTGTAAATTTGTTCTGCCAAGATTGTGTCTTTAATATATAAGACCACGCCTCTTTTTTACATTGTATCAAGGATGTAAATAGTTTCCCTAATTTTTTTTTGTTTCAGTAAATGTTCATGTTGTTTTTTGATATGTACTTCTTGTAAGCAGATTATGTCAAATTTTAACTTCTCTATTTTGTGAAATACTTTTCTTCTTTTGGTAGCTAAGTTAAGCCCATTTATGTTAATCAAAATCAATTTTCTTTCATCCATGTTAGCTTTATAAGAGGTTTAATTGCTCTAGTGGATCTTAATTCTCGCTGTTCTCTGGGTACACCACCTACTGCATCTTCCTCCTTTTCTTTCTCTATTACTGTTATGCACTCCTCTTGAAATTCAATTAACAACTCTTCTTTTCTTGTATCTTCCTCTTTTTCGTCTAAAGTATTCTTGATAGAATTGTTCAGCTTTTGCAACTGTATCAATTCTGTGTCTTTGCTCCTGCCAAGTGAACAGGAGACCATCTGGTATCAGCCATCTATGATTCTCTCCTCTTTTAAGCAATTCTTTAGTCAGAAATAGGTATTCTCTTTTCATCTCTCTTATTCTTCTTGGTATCTGTTTCAGCACAACGATTTCTTTATCTTTATACTTTAATTCTTTCTCTCTTGCCACCTGAAGTATCTGTGTTTTAATAGTTTTCTTAACCTGATGTGGACTTCTCTTGGTAGCTTATTTCTCATTGCATATCTTGTATAGACACAGAATACTTCATCCATCCCATCCATCATCTTCTCTTTAGTTATCTCTAGTGCTTTTGCCAGTATTTCTGTCATTGTTTCAGTCAGATTTTCACCCTTTTCTTCCTCTATATTTTGAAATCTCAGATAAAATTCTGATCTATCCACTTCCCATCATAATGATCCACTGTTGCCTTTTTCAACTTCGCTCAATCGGGTGTCAATATCTTCAATTTTCATGTCTCTTTGTGTATCTTCTTCAATTTTCTTAAATCTATCTTCATATTTCATCATCATCTGTTGAATATTCTCTACTTTCCCATCTGTCTCTTCAGTTCTTTTCTCAATGTTCTCTGTTCTCTTTACTATGTCATCTGTTCTCTTTGCAATATCATTTGTTTTTACTTGTAAATTCTGAATTCCTTGCATAATCATCTGCAGTGTCACTTCCTTTTCTTTGGCTTGTGTCTCCTGCTGTAACATCGTCTGAATTGATCGCTGTCAATTGATGGTGAAGAAGAGACTATTGGTATTGAAGAAGTTGGAACTGTTGGTTTTCTGCTCATCTTAATGCTTACACAAAAAGGAATAGGAAAAAAGAAGAAGGAAAAGGCAAAAACAAACAACTGCCACTTCAAAAAATAAAAGGGGAAGAAAAATCTTCAGGCACTTGTATGCCTTAATCCAATTGGTTACAATAATATGCCAAAAAAGAGAGAAAAGGAAGAAAAAGGAAAAAATAAGCCAAAAGGAAAAAAAATGAAAAAAATTCTTATTTGAAAAAGAAGAGAAAGGAAAAATTAAAAGCAAAAATAATATTTCTCTTTAAAAAAGAAACTAAAAATGAAATATAGTCTAGTTCCTGAGTGAAAAAACTAGATCCAAACCATAAAAAGTCAGCCAGGGGAGAAGTTAAAAAAATAACCACAATTTCTAACAAAAAGAAAGCTACTGCCACTAAGTATCCAAGGCTCTTTAATAAATCAAGTTAGACTTTTCAATGCAGATATTTTCAAGGTCGCTTCAGTCTTCTTTCTTTCAACTCCAACTCCAGACTCCACGATCAATAACTCACAGATGAGCACCTGTGTAAACAGCCTGTCATGCTCATCCCACTATCTCTTTCAGGAAGAAACTCAGAGTCCTTGAGTATAGCACAAATACATAAACAAATGAAAGAAAAAAGAAAACAATATATCCAAGCTTCTAAATGGCAGTGCTACTTGTTTTTCACTTTCACTCCTCCCCTTAGGAACAGAAAAAAGTTATAATGAAGTTTCCCTTTTTTCTAAAAAAAAAAAAGGAAAAAAAATCTTAAAATCAATAAGCAGAGCTTAATCCAAAAAAAAAAAACTTCAGAACAGGAAGCTATTTGAGCAGAAAAAAAACAGTTCATTTTAAAATTGAAAAGCTTAGTCAAATTCCAAGTTCAAAAAAAATGAGAAAAAACTGATGGGAAAAAACCCATCAGTTTAAAAAACTTAATCTCGCTGCTTATGGACTCTTTACTTTTAAGTTTACTTTCAAGCTTTTAGGGTGTTCTCTTCAAGAATAAATGAAAAAAAAAACCTCTCACCAAACAGACACACTCTCTTCCAATCTTGCTGTTCTTCTGGAGCTCTCCCAGCTTCAGCAGCTTGAATGGCCACCTCTTTTCTGCCAGCAAAAAGAGCTTCTCCTGGATCAACCAGGGACTTTGTGGTGTCCCTGGGATTGGCAGGATGTGGTCTTTACCTTCACCATCTCTTCAGGATGGTTTAGGTCCAAAAGGACTGTCCAATGGAGAAGATATCTACAGCGATCCAGGAGCTTCCAGATTGCACGTAGTACCGCCATGATGCCAGTCCACCCTCTCCCTCACATAGTTTTTCAACTTATGATCAAATCACTTAATGAAGTCTCCTGTCCCAATAAGCTTCATGTGAAGGAGATCCTAATTGGATTGTTTCTATCCAGACTATGTGTGCCAATATCAGGGTACTCCTTGTTTTTCCTAAGAACTCTGAGAGATGAAATGCCAGAAGCAATGTCTAAAGCAATGTAAATATATATATAAAAAAGAATCTGACAGAACACAAGTAAGAGCCCATATATGAGCCTCTATCATGGGGATAAGGATGGCAAAATGTTACCATTTCTCCACCCTTATTGCATCTATCAATAGCCACCAAATGGCCTTGTTTAGACTAATCAATTGGTTGGACTTGGACCACAGGATCATCTCCAGGTAACAGTGAGGAATAGTCATGCTATCTGGCAGATGAAGTTGCTTAGATTGACTGTGAGTTGGACTCTGACTAAGCAAGTCCTAAAAGAGTTGTTCAGGGAACAATCTTGTGATGTTATCTAGACTAAGTTTGATTCTGTCCTGTACAAGGACATGGCAGACAAGAATTGTCTGTTAGACCTGCCAACTGTTTGTTAGATCCTAGCCCCTCCTGGGGTATTAAACAGCCTGGGAGGTGACAATAGGCTGGATTCATGTGGCAATTTTGATAGAGAAGGCTGCCTAGCCTTGAGAGGTAGTTATTCCTGGACCTTTCCCTGTTGGAAATTTATTGGCCAGTTTCCAATCTGTGGCACATTTTGTGGGAAAGGTGGTTGGATGACATCTACAGAAGATCTTGGAGGAAAAGGATTATTTGGATCCATTTCTTCAGGCCAGGATACAGTAAAGAGACAGTATTACTCATACCCACCTTTGGCAGAGTTGGGATGGGTTGCACCCTGCCTAGTGCTCCTTGTTTTCTCCGTGGTTTTCAATAGTATTAACCACAGTATCCTCTGGACTGGCTGCAGGAGTTAAGAATAGGAGGCCATTGGCCAGTTCCTGTTAGTGCTGACAGAGGAAAAGAAATTGTGTCTGAGTCTATCACGTGTTAAGTGCTTCACGGGTTCAACACCCTTCTTGTTCCTGTTCAAAATCTACATGAAACCATTGGTAAGGTCATCCACCAGTTCGGGTTGTGGTATTATCAGTATGTTGTTGATATCCAACTTTATATCTCTAGTCTCAAATGCATAGGTGAAGCTGTTAGCATATTGACCCTTGTCTGGAAGCTGTCTGGACAGGGCAAAACAGACTTTGGCTCAATCCTAAAAAGACTGAGTGGCTGTGGCTTTTTGGAACCCTTGAGCTGGGGATGTCATCATCTTTGGTCTTGGATAAGGCTGCACCTCCCCAGTCAAGATTGGTGCACAACTCAAAGAGCAGGTAACAGCTATGGCCAGGAGGACCTTTGCACAGATTCATCATGTGTGCTAGTTGTGCCCTTTCCTCAGTTAGAGTAACTTTTCAGTATCAGGATATATATATTTTAGGGTGTGTGTATTTAATGTGATATTTTTCTTTCTCTAGTTTTATGCTCCCTTTTTAGACAGTTAAATTGAACTGAGGAAGAAGGAGTAACAGTCAATTCCTAATAAGCCATTGGCTTAATTTGCTGTCATATAAATGAGAGATGGCCAGGGTCCTGTAAATTGAGTAGTTCTTTTTAGGAATCTTAATCATTTTCTGGGCTGTTGAATGTGCTGTAAGTTTTTAGTGACTTTGTCAATCAATGTTCTGTTACTATTAGGAGTGCTTGTGGATTTAAATAAAATGACCTGGTTTCTAGATTGAGTAGAATGGCATCCAGATATCATAGTATTTTCAATGTCTATAAAATAATAAACATAATTGAGGTTAAACACTAGAGGGAGACATTGTTCTTTTGAAGACTTTATCAGAAGCACTTTGAACTTCACAGAATTTATTGAATTTATTTATTCTGGAGTCAAATGCAAATTAAAGATTTTTAATAATCTTTATGGAGAAATCTTGACAACTTTAAATTCTAATAAACATTTTGTAACTCTGCATTTTAGCATAACAATAAGTCTTATTAGGATTCCATCTGAATCTTGTTTGAGTTGAAATATTAAAAGGCTTTGAACTATTTCTTCGACCTTAAACACCATCCCAAGACATGGGTTTTTCAGACAGAACTCTGTCTTTTCCCCTCTGATAGACTGTATGATGATAATGAAGAACAAGACTTAAATATCCAAAATCTTTCTCAAAAAACAAACAAACTGAGGAAGAAATCTAGATTCACTACAGTGGTGGGATTCAACTGGTTCACATAGCTTCAGCCGAACCATTGTTAAATTGCTGGCTAGCCCCACCCTGCCCCTTCCAGACGTCCCCATGCACCCTGTTTTGGCTCCCAGGTAAGTGCAGGGAGGCGCACTAGGCCCAAAATGGGGCACAGGGGGAGTGGTGCACCCCCCTCACAGCCCATTTTGGACCTAGTAAGCCTTCCAGGGGGCTGCAGGGAAGCCTACTAGGCCCAAAACGGGGCATGGGGGGTGCACCACACACCCCGCATGGCCCATTTTTGCTCCCAGGGGGTGAAGGAGGCTGAGTGCTGCCTGTCACACCCCCTGGCCATGGCCACCATGGCCATGCCCACCCAGCCAGTCATTAGGGCAAAGAACTGGTTCTTAAATTATTTGAATTCCACCACTGGTTCACTATTCAGAATAGTATAACCACCCTACCTTCGTAATTTTTTCTGCTACTTGTGAAATCCTGTGAATGTAAGGAGATGTTTGAAGCTACACTTAGAGTGTTCCCAAAGAGATCATTTAGATTGAATTATATCTCTCAAATATCCAAAGATTGCTAGTGATTGGGAATTATGCTGAAAAGATGCAGATTACAGCCTAAACAATATAGAACAGCAGAGATGGCTATTCCTGGATAAAGAAAATGGCATGAAAATTTGTGGTTGTAATAACTCTATACAAATTGATTCATCAATATCTTTTTAAAATGTAAATATAAAGAACAACCTGAGGATAATTTCTGTTTAGGGAGATTCATAACTCTGAATAATTCCTCTTTTGTACCATGGCAATAGTGCAGCATAAAATGGAGTTAGCCCATAACATATAATTTTATAGAGAATACCCATGCTTAAGGAAGTGATGCTGTGCATATGAATCATATTTGGTTCTATTGTATGCCAAGCCTGTACTTGATTTTTCTAAATGTGTTTTAAGCTAAAGATAGTTTTACCAAAGGAAGAAACAAATAAGCCTGAAGCGTTGGAATGCATGCATTTATTTTTGAAGTAGCAATGCCTTGACTGACCTCTCTAAGAGACATGAAACATAGCATTTGCAGTTCTTTGAACTGGTACAGTGGCATGATCTGCATTAAGCAGTTTGCCCTTATCTAATAATCTGTTTGTTTCTTTTGAAAATCTAAAACAGGTCCAGTAGCATTAAGTTTAAAGTGTTATGTGTTGAAAAATAACTGTATTTGCCTAGAGATTATTTCTTTTTTAATCATATATGTTTTCTTGAAAGTTAAAAACATTACAAGAACTATGAAGTGCTCTAATAAGAAGGGATGATTAGTTGTACATTTCTCACATAGAACATTTCAATCTCACCATGGCTTGATATAGATTTTTAAATTTCTTGTCACCAGAAAGGTCAAAATGTGAATTGTTCTTATATTTAGTGGTAAAAGATTTTCTAAATTCTTATAACTTAGGTTGTTTTTTTTCTTGCCACTATTTCAGGGTCTGCTTAAGGGAAGGGATGGTATTAAATTGAAGAATTATCTAATAATATTTTCAAAATGTAACAATCCAATTTTACATTTGATTTATTATATTTAATTGATTCATTGATTAGAAGCAACATCAATTTTGTCTGCATATGCTTTACTTTCAAGTAAGCATAGAGGATTAGAGCTAGGCACTACAACCCATTTACCCTTACTTGGGACAGTTCACATGACAAAACAGTAGTTTTTGGTGTGTATGTGTGTGTGTGTGTGTGTGAGAGAGAGAGAGAGAGAGATAAAATATACATATTACAGTTTTATTATTTTATTATTTTTTGTAGTATGTATTGTCATGATTTTATGGCAAGTTTTAATATTTTTAAATAAACAGCTTGTAAATAATTGCTTACCAATTGCATTTGTAAAGTATAGTTTTATTGAAAATTGTCTTGTTATATATGCTATAGCTTCCCTTTGAAAACTTTGTGGATTGTAATATGTTGCAGCCTACTGCCCCAAAACATTATCAAAGAAGTCATAGGATTTAGTGTGAATTTCACTTACTCTTCTTTCATCCCAATCTAATGAGAAATGTATGGTTGCCTGTTGCATTATCCAGTACAGTAAGTCCAGTTCAAGTTCCTGATTGATTTGTGGGTTTTTGAAACGAACCATAATAACATACTACTGCATACAAGGTAATAATGACCTCCTTTTCTTTGGCAAATTGCTTAAGAATTATAACTCTGAATGTAATCAATTCATTGACTATCCATTTTTCTAAATGTACTGTGCAATTTACAGGCACCAATTGTTTATGTATTTGTTAAAATGTACAGATTAGTTTTCTGAAAAGAAAAATTCCTTTATAATATATATTTTTGTCTGGATTTGAGATTCCTGCGTTATCGGATACGGCTATAACCCCAGCTGCAAATGATCAAAAATCAGTTTCCTTTTCTGCTCTCATAGCTCCTCCCCTTAGCTCAACTGTTTCTCTGGTTACAGCAGTAGAGATTTTAAAACATATAATTTGGAGCTTCTTTGCTAATTCAGCTCCTTTCCAGATGGGAGACCGGAGCAGCATGTCATATTTTCTGGTCTGAGAAAATAAATATTTGGGCATAAAGGCTGTGGAATCTCATTTTCTTCACTGATTGAAAAAAAAATTACTCTAGGGGACTGTCCTGTGATCAACAAGCAGAACTGGTAAGGGGAAACAGGCTTAAACTACTATAGAAAGGATATGAGTTCTGGCTGGAATCCCAGGTTTGCTCAGGAGATCAAAGGCTTTTTGCTTAGCTTGTGGAGTACTTGGAAGAGCAGCTGCCCAGTAGCTTGTCAGCATCTCCCTTCCCCTCTCTCCTCCCTCTTGACAGCGGCCAGCTGGTTCTCTTCCCTTCCCACATCAGCTATTCAGTTCTGTAAGCATCTTCCTTCCACCAGGACTTGATGCTTTGTTCTGTGGAGTGCTCTGCTAATGCAATAGCAACAGTATCAATGATGGCACTTTTTAAACTTCTTGCAGAATTCTTTCATTGTGTATTGATGCATTGTTACTGTTAACCATATTATTTAAAATGCAGTATGTTTTCTCAAGAAGCTACTTGGATTTTGGAAATCAATGTTTATTTTTTAAACCATATATGTTACTAAATCACTATTGACTCTAGTGACAGCAAGACAGTAGTCTCCTGTGGGTTTATTGCTGGGGGAGGCAAAGGAATAGCCATATTGCTCAAACCAGGTTGATGCCTTCAAAAAGATAACTTCCTTTTCTAATCACTTTTAGAAATTGCTTGTTAACTGCTTCACAACAGTTAAGAACATTTGGATTCATGCATATGAAAACATTGGGAGTTACCTTTGAACCTTAGGAAAAAAATTATATGCAAGTTTAAATATTTATTTTTTGTGTGTTTTGAATAAACAGCAGCTGTTAGAACTTCTTTTTTGGAAAATTACAAAAAGACTAAGGATCCAGAGGAATTTGAAATAAGATTTTGGAATTAATTTTAAATATTTTTTCAAAAAAATAATAATAATAGGGTGGAATTTTGAAAGTTGGACACTAGAGGGAACTAGAAGGAACTAAATATTACAATTAAAGGAGAAGAATACTTATATTTGACTTATTATTATAGAATGGAACAAAATATTTAAACATTGGACATATTGAAAAATAGTTTTGAATAATGGATCCAGAAATTAATTTCAAGAGTGTCTGCCTGTATAGATAGACTATATTTAAAATATATTATGGAAGAGGAAGATGTTTTACCAGACAAGACTGAGAAAGACAAGAAAGTTGGTTTACTTGATTAAGATTAAATAGATATGTTGTTATCTCTGGTAACCTTTAGTCTCCTTTTGCTAATTGGGACTGAACTGTTTAAGTTTTTAACGATTTGTTTATCAATAAGAGATGACACTGAGAAGAATACATCTTTGTTGTATTTTTAAGAGAAGATGATCAGTTACTAAAATGGCAATCCCCACCAACACTGCTCATCACCAGCCCAACAAATGTGTGTGTGTGTGTGTGTGTGTGTGTGTTGCACATCAAAAGTTAAAGAAATTGTTAATTTCTGTTTTCCTTACATAGGTTGCTAGCGTGTTCTCTTCCAAACAAAATATGCTTTCCAGTGACTCTCCTGGAGCACAATATATTACAGTACAGGAAAGAGCAGAACTCAAGATGGCTAAAACAGGGTAAAATAAGCAGCTGTTTCCTGTATATCCTCAAGGGACAAATGAGAAAGCTGCAAAGCTATGTCTGAAGCTGTTTCATGCCAAGTGTGGCACATATCCTAAACCCTAAATACATATTAGCAACTTCTGTGATTTTCATTTATTTCTAAACAAAAATGAAATCTATTGTTCTGTGGGTTTTACAGTACATGCAAATATGTGTGAAAACAGAAATACAACTGCAGATTTGAATTAAAAATAAGTTCTGAAAATGTAGCTATACTATCTTTTAGCTTATGAAGTGGGTAAGGTTACATAAAAGAGTTTGTTCTTCAACATTTGTATTAATAACTTCAATGAAGAGGTGGATAGATTCTTATCAAATTTGCAGATGACACAAAATTGGATGAATGTCTAAGATATGAAAAATCAAAATGATCTCAATAGATTAGATATATGAACGGAAAGTATCAAAATAATAATGAGTAGTATGAAATGCAAAGATGTATATATAGGAATCAAAAATCAAGTGCACAGACATGTGATGGGGTGTATTTGGCTCGGTTCAAATAATTGGAGAAAATATCTCAGAATAGCGAAGGATTGTGAATTGAATATAGGTCAGCAGTGTGACCCACAGTTTGATAAGCAATGAGCACGTTCCTGGGTCTGTGCCAGAGTCTCATCTGCCTTTCCTTTAATCTGGTTTTTATTACCTTCCAGTAGTGAAAATAATGGTTTGACTTCTAAGGATCTTACTATTCAATTTCATCAAATGACCCTAAGGGTAGTGAAGCAAGGAAGAAAACTCCCTATCAACTTTCTAAAGATGATGTAACATATGAGACAATATTATATATCTCTGTCATAACTTGCTTGCCTTTTAACTTTCCTCCAGCCACTGATAACTTTGGATTACTGTTTTCTGAATCTTTTCTGCCCCACCCCCACTAGCATCATTTTTGAAGTACAATTAGATTTACATGATAATATTTCAAGCATGGTCACAGCATGCATTTGTGTACAGGAAATAGTGCTTTTGACAGCTGAACATTCTACACATTATGGAAGTCACCCTCACAACTGTTTTCCTGTCATCGATGGAAAAGATTATGATTTAACTATATAAATTCAATGATATATATAACATCCCACGTCTTTATGAAAGTAATCCTTATGAAGTTCTGAAAGGAAGAGACAAAGACTAGATTAGGTGGCAGCTTTTGCTTCGCAGGCGTTTTGAGTAGATGGTCAGATTTCAGTTTTCACACCTTTTACATTTAAACGAAGAACAATGTGGCAATACAATACCATGTAATACAATACTAGAAAAGCAGTTTAGCCAACTGGCAATTAATTACATGTTTATTACAAGAAGATTTACATTTGCCTAATTATGAATGTGTTTTTAATAATAGTAAATCTATGTTTTCAATGATGGAAATTGCTAATAAAAAAACAGATGCAACTAAATTCCACTAAGAAACCAGGTAAAAAATATCCACTAAAAATACCATGCTTTTTCAGATCTATAAAAATTTTCACAATTCCATGTGTACTTGTTTCAGAAAATATAAGGATTTTCCAATTCCTCAGAGAAGTTGCTGCCTTGCAACAGCATATCCCACCAGAAAATTGAGCTTTTCAACCAAACACAAGTGCCAGGGGGTAAGAATGGCTAAAAGGACTATGAACTTCAACTAAGGCTGGCATTTCAGATTTGCTTGGAAGGGAAAGAAAGAGTAAAAAGAACATAAACTGGGTCTAAGAAGATGGGTTATTTTTTGAACAGGACATTGTGATTTGATGTTCTATTTTGAAAGACTGAAACTTCTTAGAAGACTGTATTTGTTTTAAAGTTGTGTCCCTAAGAGCTTAAAGCAGCAAGTGTGAATGGATTTAATCGAATTCCTACTATTCTGGTGTGTCAAGAGATGGTCTTCTGACATTCGCAACTACTTGTCTGGTCTCTTCTTAGTTACATGAGGGGTCTCTTACCTATAGCATCCATTGGTATTAGTTCTCTGGAAATCTAACATGTAGTGAGTCTATCTTCAGAGAGCTTTTCACACTTTTTTACATGTGCCAAGCTCCTTTGTTATGTCTAGAGATAGGCCTAAGAGAAAAAGCAAATGGAAAGCTCTTCCTTAGAACATTCATTGTTAATGCCAACGTTGGCTTGGCAACCTTCATGTAACCTAGGTTCTCCAGCCCTTTGACTGAATCTTTTACTTGCTGAAGCAATAAAGAGTGTTACTTAGTTGGCATTAACTAAGATATTGTACAATAGATTATTGGAAGCATTGATTTATTAGAACGGCTTTATCTAGGTCCTGGGTGATCACAAATGAACTGTCAATAGGGATCATTTTTGTGTAGTTGATATTCAGATTTAGCCAGGAATCCTGAACAACAAGTAATTTCTGGGCATTAAAAATCTTGAATTTGTGTTTAATATATTTCGGTTAAGAACTAAAACTTACTACAATCATCAAAAGAAGGTAGCAATTCATATAATGTCTAAATGTTTTTTTCTTACAAAAATTGATACAACTTGAACTTTATATCTTGGTTTCTTCTTTTTTAGATTGTAAAGCAACCTATTGGTAATCTGTTTGATGTATCTAAATACCAAGGCTCTTCTTGCATCACAAAGACAACAAATAGTTTTTCTAAATCAGAGCCCATTTATAAGACACAGCATGTCATTCTGAACTGCTGTGTATATTGTCATACCTAAGAATGAAGAACAACATGTAATTTCTGAGTAGTTGCCATTCTATTGTTTGCCTACTAACAGAAATCTTGCCAGACTAAAGCAATTATCTGCATAACTATAGATGTAAACTGCTAGAGCGGAAATGTCTTTTCCCTCTTCCTGCCTATTAGACATTTGAAGCTCTGCTGCCTCTTTGCCCTCTGGGAGACAGCCCCTTCCCTACTGGGACTCCATACTACATTCCGCCACAATATTTGCATATAGGTATAATGAACAACAAACAGTTGTGAGAAAGCATATTTGCCCTTGCATCAGTTTTGCTCACTCCTGGTGACAGCCTGAAAAAGACTCTGAGACTGCCTGGGCAAGAATTTGGAAGTGGTTTACAATTTCCTTTTCCTCAGCTGAGAGAGTGACTGGCCCAAGGTCTCCCAGTTGATTTTACACCTAAGGCAAGACTAGAACTCACAGTTTCCCACTTTCTAGCCTGATGCCTTAACCACTATACCAGACTGGTTTTTTATAACAGAATAGAATAGAATTCTTTATTGGCCAAGTGTGATTAGACACACAAGGAATTTGTCTTTGGTGCATAAAGAAAAAACAAAATACATTCATCAAGAATTATAAGATACAACACTTAGTGATAGTCATGGGTTACTAATAAGCAATCAAACCATACTAGGGAACAAATAAAACAATATAAATTGTAAAGATACAAGCAACATGGTTATAATTATAAGTTGGAGGAGATAGGGAATAGGAAGGATGAGAAGAATAATGGTAATACAATCTTACTAAATAGTTTGACAGTGTTATGGGAATTAGTTGTTTAGCAGAATGATCGCATTTGGGGGAGGGAAACAGATATAATAATGAGACAGCATAAGTTCAAATGTAATAAAATAATTTAATTAAAACATTGTCTTGTTAGGTATTCTTTCTTTTCAACAATCTTCACTTCTTTCTTGCTAAGAACTGACAAACATCTCCATTTACACAGCTGCTGAAATAAACAAATCAACACAGCAATAAACTGCTCTTTTTCTACCAAGTATAAAGTAATTTGCAACCACCTGTGCCCTAAAATTCAAAGCCTTTGAACTGTCAGCCACTAACTAAGCCTTTCCATGTTAGTAACTCTCAGCTGAAACACAAAAAAAATGTTTTTTTTTTCAAATTTGCCTCTTTTTCACTTCTCTTATTCTTTGTATGTGATTTCCACAGGCTTTCTGTAGGAAATCTTTATTTTCTACTCTGGCCATTGCTAAACAAAAGTTTGCAATATTTTAGTATTTCCTATCAGTACCCAGTTCATCAATACAGTCAATCTTACACTGTTTCTCTAATTTGGGTATATAGACTTCCACCTTTTTAAACACATGCTACTTTCTTTCCCAGTCAGCTTAAACACCAGTCTTCTGTTCAGCCAGAACTCTAGAGTTAACAGAGCTGTTTTGTATATTACTCTATTATATACCTGGTAGCCAAACATTTTATTATGTCATGGAAGGTGGCATAAAGTTTCATTTCCTGAAACCAGGGAAAACTGAGAGTTTTTGATGGAATAATAGGACTATTGTCTTTTTTTTCCTGGCTACTCTGTGAATATACCTCTTGGCCACCTCCATCATTTTTATTTGTTTAGCATTCCATCATTTTCAGAACATAACTAAACTTTTCAATCTGGTGCCCACCATATCTCCTAGATTTGTGATTCATGGATTACACAAGGCTATGCTTCACAGTCCATAACAGCTGTACAGCATGTGTGTATATTTGTACTTTTAACTTTATTTTCTTTTGTAATTAATGGCTGGCACTCCTTGTTTCAAATTCCTGCTCCATGACTAAGTTATCTAAATACACTACCTCCTAAAGAAATTTCCTCTTGGTCTAAAAAAATTGCCCTTCAGGTAACGTAACTGAAATCTTAAAAAAAAAACCATTTAGTTGTTTTAAGAATTATGATAAGATTAAGATTGATGTTATGCACAACACAGTGGAAACTACCAGGTTAAGGGAAAATGGCATACAAACTTTTGCTTTTCCATTTATGCAAGAGAAGGAAAAGTAACTGTATCCCCAGAATGTACAAGTTTTCTAAAAGCAGCTGGTTTATTAGCCACCTCTCTCCATTTAGTTGATCTGCCTGACATTTGTTTGACCATCATTCGCCCTAGCCAAAAAGGGAGTGGTTCCTTTTCTCTGAAGATTTCACACATTGCCTTGCAGTTGCCTTGCCCTGCCAATTTCACTTGGCTCCAGAACAACAACAAAAATTATTGCATCTCTTAAATAAAAAAAACCCTCCTTTTTAAAAAATGTTGCCGTTTATATAAAATGAAATGCCTTTTAAAGAATCAGCATGTTGCCATGATTCAAGTTGCTAGGATCTTGGAGTGTTTGGAAATAAATCCAAGGCATGTACTGCATTTGCTTCTTATAGCTTAGGCACCTGAAGATCTCTGGTCAGTGCTGACCTTTAGAAGCTCCCACTGAAGCTTTTGACTTGTTTTGTAGTTCCAGCACAGGAATGGGAAATAATGTGCATCATTTCCAGAACAAAAGCCTGAAGTTTTCCACCCACCTTTCTGCCCCTGTACACCACCCACATTGTGATTTGCTCTCTGTCTGCTTCTGAACTTTATATATAACTTCAGGAACTAAAAGATTGTGTTATCTCAAGGATTGCATTCAAACAGCCTTTCTTTTGTAGCTTTCTCTTCCTGTTCTTCTTGACTTAATACATAACATTAATTGAATGTTGTATTAACTGAAGGATTTCTGACAAGCTCAGAAATATTTACAAGAATCACTTTTTAGTATTTGTGGGTGGATGTGTGTATCTGTATAGAATATTTCATATGAGAAAGTGAATTATTGCTTTGTTCTGCAAAAAGACAATGGGAAGACTGATAGAAGATCATTACTCTGGGGTAGGATTCACATTTTTTAACAACCTGTTCTGTGGGAGTGGCTTAGGTGGTGGCCATGTCTTGGTGGTCATGTGACTGGGTGGACATGGCTTGGTGGTCATGTTATTGGCTGGGTGTGGCCAACTCAAGATCACTCACATCGAGGCACACATCTCCTTGCCTGGCCTCTCATGACTGTGGGGATGCTGCAACAGTCGTAAGTGTGAAAAATGGTCATGTCACTTTTTTCAGTGCCATTGTAACTTTGAATGGTCATTCCACACAAGCAAAGTAGCAGCAAAGGAAGGGGAAAAAAACTCCAGAGAAGTTTCTGAGACAGGAAGTCTAGTCCTGCCAAGAATGTAATAAGGGTTAACAGAGAGGCAGTTTCTGTAAGCAACACCATAATGTTTCCTTCCTGACTTCCTTACAGGATTAGGCCAGTAATTTCTTCTAACAACTGGTTCTCCGAACTGCTTAGAATGTTAACAACCAGTTCTAGCAAATAGGTGCAAACTGGTAGAATCCCACCCCTGCATATACTAATTATAAAAAGTTCAATATTTTCTTTTAGCATTTGAATTTGAGCATATATGAAAGTGGAAATGAAAGGAGTTTCTAAAGAGATTATTGGTCAGTGGAAAACAAAAATGAGTTCTTATCAACTTGTGAGCTTGTACTTTCAGTCACAAATAAGTAAATACATGTCCGAAAACTAAAACAAATTCATATTTGTAATACCTGCCTAATTCAATTTGCATTATCATTTTTGATATGTAGCTTACTTCACCCACAGCATGAAATTACGTTATGGACAATAGCACAATTTATTATACTAATATATAATATACTGCATTAGATATACTGTAGTCCTCACTTTACAATGGCAATTAGAACTGCAATTGCCATCACTTTTTTTCTTCCATTACTAGTAACATTTTATAAATATTATAAACAAATATGTACTAAATCAACAAATTCTCTGTATATTAACCATATTTAAACATTGCACTTTTAAAAAATATTTTAGGAGTCTGTGTGTGTTCCTGAGCTTGGTCACAAATTTTTAGTGACTTTATGGTAGAAAGTTTTCCCTTCCAGTATCAACAGATCATTATTATGTGTTTATGAAAAAAAGAATACTAATTACATATATGCATATGTGTTTGCATTATAGTTTCCTCTTGCATTACCACCTATAAGAAGACCCCACCACCTGTCCCACCAAGAACCACCACCAAACCTTTCATCTCCATCACTGCCCAGAGCAGCACAGAATCTGCCCAAGATGCCTACATGGATGGACATGGGCCAAGGGGAGATATCAGTCAGTCAGGACTTAGCAATTCTACTGAAAGCTTGGACAGTATGAAAGCACTCACAGCTGCTATTGAAGCAGCTAATGCACAGATTCATGGCCCTGCCAGTCAACATATGGGCAACAACACAGCTACTGTCACCACTACTACCACAATTGCAACAGTAACTGCAGATGACAGAAAAAGAGATCATTTCAAGAAAAACAGATGTCTCTCCATTGGAATACAGGTATAAACCAAATAAGAGGCTTTATTACAGTTCAGTGTCTTATCTGGTGTTGAGAGTCATTTTTCAGCCACTGGGACAATCCATTCGTTGAAATCTTGGTTTTGGTTGTCCCCTGTTTGACTTTGGTTTAGGTAACTCATATGGCAATTAGAATCACTTTAAGTCCTTCAGTTTTCATTCATTATATGTAAGGAGTTACTGAAGCTTTTGGCTGTTTAATATATTCTTATTTGAATGAGCACATAGAAACCTAAACCTCTGATTCATAACGCTGCAGGAGTGAGGAAATCATGAATGAAATCATTGAAAGGGAATGTGTAAAGCAGTGATTTACACTGCACTATCACCAGATACATGTTTTCTGCCAGTTTAGCTGAATTGTCACTGCTTATTCATGCATCACATGTTACTCACTTCAGTGCAGCAGCTTTGTTCTATTTAGCTGTTAAATCAGCAGGGAGGGCCCAAGGATGATCTGTCCTGTTTAAATAAATTATACTCTGAGTTTACTCAAACAGATGGGAAACTAACTTTCTCCCTAAGATGTCCAGCTTCACCATGGGATGAAGTATTTACTTGGGTGATCCTATGTCTCTGCATTTTGAAGCTAAGTGCCTTTCCAGTTGAAATACAGGTGCAGAGCAATGCACAAGATCAAATGGAACAACCCTCAACATTAAAAAAAATTCTATTGCTGTTACAAACGGTTCCGGAATCTACAGAGCAGACAGAACTGTTGCCCGGGCTTTAGGAAGGTCTGTGAACAAGGTGAAATGGCGGCCTAGCAAGCCGTGGTAGTTCATCTTGTTGTTTCTATTGTTGTATTTTATCCACGCTTTGTCTAAGCAACCAAGGATGGCATAAATTAGTTTTTTTTCCTCCAATTTGATTCTTGTCACAGCTTTCTGATTATGCCCAAGTGAGTTTAGTGGCTGAACAGAGATTTTCATCCAGTTCCCCTGATTCTAATCTGGCTCCCTAAAAACACCTGTCAAATTATTTCCGTTGTCATTCCTTATACAAATAGATTAGATTTTTATTATACTGGCAGAGTAAGAAATTCAACAAATAAAACTTAACTAAAGTCCAGGCCAAGAAAGAATATAAATGAGATATAGTTCCTTTATTACACCAGAGTTGCAGTTAGTATTATTTGCCCTACTTAGAATTAAGGCAGACTATTCTTTGTTATCTTACTATTTATCTTCAGAACTTTGCTTTTTAAATAAATTACCAATCACAGCTGGGCAGGCTGTTAACAATTCAAGTAACCTCTTTTCATTGTGGTAAATATGCTGTTAAGCTGGGGTGTACAGAAACTTAGAATTATGAATATTGCTCAAACAACGATCAAGCTACTTAAGGCTATAGTTTATTTATGTGGAAAGGAAAGAGAGGAAGAAAACAAGCAATATATTATTTGCAATCTCAAAATGCTTAATCATATACACAAAACTAGGAAGGAGGGTTATATTAAAGGTAGGAAGTTCTTGGAAAGTACAGTAGAAAAACCCATTATAACTCTTTCTCTGATTCCTTGTGTTGTTAATATATACATTTACTCCTGTTTCTTATTTGGAATTTGGATTTCATATTATAGTGATGTTTTCCAGAGAAGATGATGTTATACCAGCAGTGTTTCTCCTCAACTATAGGTTTGTCCAAGGAAACCAACAAATTCTAAGCAATGTAATATTCAATAGATATATTGATGCCATTTGAAAAATGTACATGAGCATAGATGCATTTGAAAACTATGAAGCTAATTACACATTTACCCTTTAAAAAAGGAATAAGCAGATAAGCAAATGACCCATTATTTTTGAATATATATGCTGTCTTTCTCCAAAAAGCTTAAAGAGGCATAACTAGTAATTTCCTACAGCAAATCTACAAGGAAATTAAGCTGAGAGGTAGTAGTTGGTTTAAAAAGTAAGCTTTGTGGTCAGGTCTGAACTGGTCTCCAACACTCCGTTACTTTATGACATTGATTCTCATTCTTCTCATCTTGGATATAGTGGCTTATATACAATAGAGCACTTTCCATTTTCTGTCAATTATAGACTACAATCAAACCCACCTACTATACAATTGCCATTCTAGAACATTTTCTGGTCTTCAGGTGTGATTGGGTAAAGAACAGGGACCTACAGAGCTACATCTGAAGAAAAACAACTAAAAAAAGGTTCTACTCCTGACATTTTTTGTTATTTTTAGGATCTAAATCACTGTATAAGAGATAAACCCCTTTCAGAAAGGTAAATAATAGTATACTGTATATTCTCTTTTTTGAAAATGCTTCATTGTCCATAGTTCATATTCTAAATACATTTACGGATTAGTTAAATAAATGCACAGCATGTACATTCAGTTACAGGGAGTTTTATGAACAGTCTAATGATAATAGATTATTTTAAGCAACTTGGTGCAAGTTATTAACCATAAGTTACACCTCTTTGACAAAATTTAGACAAGATAGCTTTAGTGCAGGAATCAAATTGATTCATTTTCTAAATAATATAATTTGCAATAATTTCATCCTTTGTTATACAGGAACTTTAAACAGAACAACAGTAAAACAGATAAAGTGGTAAGATACGGTTTTTAAAAAACACATTTTCAAATAATGTTACACATTGCCTTTCATTCTATTTTAATTTGGTTGTTCTGTAGGTTGATGGTGGAGATGAATCCTCCAGCTCAGGTGAAACCAGAGTGTGCAGTAAGTTCCAATCCATAGGTGTTCAAGTAGAGGAGGAAAAATGGTAAGCAAATATTAATTTTATATCCTAAGTGTGTTATCAGTAATTTGAAGCTACATTGACAATGGTTAAAAAAAACCTTCATGAAATACCAAGAAGTCCAGGTTCTATTTTTGTATTGCATGTAGATAAACTGAAATTCTCTTCAGGTCTCTTTCTTATTTTAAGGCCAATGTTAGTGAATACAAATGTCTATGCAGTGGTGATTATCAAGGCATATGTCCAACTGCTAACTCTCTGTCTGATTGTCTGATTTAGCCATTCCTTCTAATATTGCTATAACAGAACTTGAATATGTGATTTTTAATTGATTTACCTAAAAAAAATCTATGAATTAAATTAAATTATAATAATCTTAAATTATCTGAAAATTTAGTAGCACAGATGAGAAAAAGATTACATTTCTGTGTAATCTTCCTTTTGTGAGGAAACATCATCCTAAATTTGAGCCTTTTTTCAGATAAGTAAATATATTAAAGCATAACTCACAATAGTAAAATAAATCTTCAACACACTGTAGACATCCACATAGTATAAACCCAGCCCTTAGTTTGGAGATGACAGAATTTCCTGCAGTGATACCTCAGCATGTGGATAATTATTCCTATGAGTAAAAAAATAGATTTATTTACAAATCACTGATTACTTAAGTTCGTTTTGCCCTTGCAGCACTTTGTTAGCTAGGTCTGCTGGCATAGTCTAACAGTGGAATCATGACAGGTAGTCCTCGACTTACAACAGTTTGTTTAGTGACCAAAGTTGCAGTGACACTGAAAAAAGTGACCATGACTATTTTTCACATTTATGAACATTGCAGCATTTCCATGGTCATGTGATCAGATTTCGGATGCTTGGCAACTGGCATGTATCTCTGGCAGTTCAGTGTCCTGTGACATGTGATCACTTTTTGCGACCTTCTGACAAGCAAAGTAAATGGGGAAGCCAGATTCACTTAACAACTGTGTTACTAACTTAACAACTGCAGCGATTCATTTGGCAAAAAGTGTTGTGAAAGCGTTGGTAGAAATATCCTTCTGGGTTCAGTTCCAAGTGGCAAAAAAGACACCGGAAACATGGAGGCTATTTGGAAAGATGTTTTAATGGTGGACAGCAGGACCAAATGGCTTGAAGCTCCAAAGAAGGATGATCACATGCTCCAAGGTGAAGGAAAAGAGAAAGAAGGAGTGATATGCTGAGAGTGCCTGGGTTTTATAACCTTTGTTGGGATTTGAATTGGAGCTTCTATTCTGATTGGTTGTCAGACTCCCCGGGGTCCATGCAGGGGCAGCTCTGTAGGCTGTGCTGAGTTCCAGGCTTGGTTGAGCTTTGCTGGATGATGCACTGAAAGAGCTTTTGGGCAATTGCTATAGTTTTACCTGGAGATCTTTGTTATGTAAAGTATTCTGGCCCAGGCCTTAATGGCTCACCCATTAACAAAGGTGGGGGTGAGCTTCTACTTCTGAGGTGAGTTTCTGCTTCTGAGTTTCTACTCTTTTTAGGGGTAATATTCTGCCTTTTTAATATTTCCTAGGGAAATATAATAGGGGTGGATTTTAACTTCCTACAGGACAAAAGGGAAATTTTGGGCTCAATTGTGGTCATAATTCAGGACTACTTGTACCTCACACTGGCTGTTGTTACTCAATAACTCTTTATTTGGAACAAATATAGGAATTTCAAACTGTTGAACCATAAGAGCTGTCTGTTTATGAAAACTTTCTAGGAAAGAAAAACCTCTACTTTTAAAGTAGTCACGTTATACACAGATACTTGATTGCCTCTTATACTGTTTCAAGCTGAAAAATCTCCCAAAATAGAAGTTAAAATCTGTAATCTCTGTTGAAAATTTGTCAGTTTTGGATAGTGAGACTGGCAGCACATAAATTCAATAAATAAATGAAATGTATTCCTCCAATCAGATACCAAATAAGATATCTGTGGCTAATCATTTATTTGAAAAGCAGACTCAAATCAAATGACTTTTTTTCATTGCCACTATATGTTTGGGAGATGATGAACTTTTGACTCAGAAAAGGGTGAAATATTTTACAGTATATATTATGATTAAGTAAGAAGGATGGCTATATACATTTGAGTAATAAATAAGATAGCAGTGTGCAAAGAGTTAATCTTTCCTTCTGCACCTGCTTTCTTGGTGGAAATTGCTTAATGTGCCCTCTTCTTTCCCACCCACCAAGCATGACATCACATCAAATTGGCTTAAAAGTCAAACCATTCTCAGCTGATACCTTTAAGTCTGTTTATCAATACCTATGCTAGTTGTTCATAGTAAATATCTTTGCTGCTGCAGATAGAAAATAATATCATGCTAAACAATTAATATTGTTATGTTCTGGTCTTGACTGATGGAGAAAATACTAGCAAGATTGGACAAGTTTGGTATTTAAATACTTAGCAATCCCAGGGCGTTGACAGTAAAATTCAAAAATATATCAGAAAAAAAATTGTAGAAAATTCCTGCCAAACTATTGCTATATAATACATGGATGTCCATGACTTGAAGTTTGAAGAGAACTTTGCCTTATTTTTCCCTGTGCCAATACAAATTTTAGTTATAAATTCATTTTATGGCTCTCTGGGATGCTGAAGATACCTATTGTCCATCAGTGCTTTTAACTTCTGTAGTAACATCTCCCAACTATTGGCATTCAGAATTGCAGAATGGCATCCAGTTTCTAAGTCATAATATGGCACTCCAATTCAACAACATTTGTATTTTGCTAGTGTTATATCACTGTTTTGTGATTTAATTAAGACCTTTTGGCTCCCAGATGATACCTAAATTGTGCCAGTTTGTGGGATAAAGGTTATTTATTAGGCCACTATGGGAGACGGCATGGATTCTTCAAGAGAAGGGAAATGCCAAGAATGTTTTCCTTCTTCTTTTACTGACAAAATATGCTTTTTGCATTATTTACATGGAAGCAAGTCCCAGAAGTCTAGTATTTACTTCTGAATACATATTGCTCACAATTCAAGTCAGACTTAAGTCTCAGTTTCTGATTGACATATGAAACTGCAATTATAGGAGGATGCCCTTGACCTTCTGGGATGTGTTTTGAAGTTCTCAGTACAACCCTAGCTTTGGGTTTCCAATGGTCTTCCATCTAAGTATTATCTGGTCCAATCGTATCTTGAAAAATCAACCAATCAGTCACTGACAGCTACCAGCTGTGCTGTGAAATGAGAGCATTGAATAATTTAAAATAATGTCACTGTCTACCTGGTGTAGGAAAGATATTTCCTATGAGTAATTAACCTGGATGTTGATTGATATAAGGCATGAATAGCAGCTGAGAGTGGGTTGCCTTTTAGATAAACTTGGGCATAATGTATGCTCACAGGGAGGGCAAATTTCAGTAATTCCCATCAAGATCGCAGATGCAATCTCGTCCTTGCACACAAGGTTTTCCTTTAAAAACGTTGTGTGCAAGGTTTTGCCTGCAATATAAAAATAAACAAAGCCGGCAACTAGCAATTTTTCAGCAGCTGTGGTTTCATCAATTGAAAAGTTTTTCATTACCTGCTTCATCTTGCTACCATTCTCTGGGACTTATCCAGTAACCACGGTCTGTTCTAAATGATAATAATGAGGCAGGTTGAAATCATCAGTACTGTTGCTATTTACCATCTGTAATTTCAGCTCAGCTCAGTTACACATATGTATTTATTTCAGCTGTAAGTCATAGCCAACTGATTCAAATTTTGTGATTAAAATTTCAAGACATTATAAACAAGTACACAATAGAAATAGTCAAAAACACCTGTAAATTGTCTGGCATTGTTGTGCAAAAGAAGAACCTTCTTTGACTAAAAATTTGTAAACAGGTTTCCTAAGGGGATATGGAAAAAGAGCCTGAAACACAGGTTTACCGCTACTATTTGGAATAGAGTGTTTTGTGTTCTATACAGATTTAGTCAGTCCATGGTTTCATGATTTTCTACACCTTAGGCCAAGTAACTGTCATAGTAATCAGAGGCTGTAATTATTATACCATATAATATCCTTCCTGCGGGGCATGAATGAATGCAAAGGTACAGATGTTCAAAGCACAACAAAGTGAGGAAATTGTTGGGATTTTACTATAAAAACAATATAAGAACATTGATAAAAACTCACTGCTGGTAAAACAATATGCCACTGGCAGCAAGGTCTTTATATCTAGTCCAGATCTTCAGAAATGATATAGCTAAGCTGCATCAAGCTGAGCATGCCAAGTTCTTAACAAATATTTTTTAATTGTGAAAATTTAATTTAAACCAGAAGGATTATAGGTAGCAATACATGAATGAGTACAGGCCTCATTGACAAAGCAATGGACCAATAATTCCAGCTTAGTCTTTGCAAGTTAAAATGGAAATTTTAAAATGGAGATCTACAGTACAGGACTGCATAAAATGATCACTGTCTGATCTGTAGCATTGTTCAAAGCATTTGAATGGGCTGTTTCACAATGCATAGAAAAATGAATAAAGCACTTCTCTTTAAATCATTAAAGCAGCCATGGTTTTTCCAAGTTTGTCAGTGGCTTGGAAAGTTATTCCTGACTGTTGATGTGTGTTTGTGCATGCATATTCACTTCTAATCATTAATATGTTTGGAGCCATATATAGCCATATCTAATAAACTCATATTGGTTTATTAACAATAGTGAGCCCTCTAAGTCAGTAATGAAGTTTTATTGTACAAAGATTTGTATATGTCATCATCTTTTTTGTTCATGAAAATAGCAACAATAATCGAGGTCATCGTAGATATGTTTGAGGATTCACATTTTGTTAATGTTAGTGAAAGAATTTTTCTGTTCTTTTATCAAATTATATTACATGAATCTCCACTGTAGCTCCATGCTTCAGTGCCAAGAACAGTCTACTCAGCAAGGCTTAGCCACAGTGTTGTATAAATAAATACAAAGGCATACAAAATTGGGTCACTCCTTATTACATGTTCAACACAGCCTGTCTTTTGTTATACAAGTTTAACTTCATAACTGAGGGATACATTCCTTGTTTTAAAATGCAACACCTGTCTCCAGTACTGCATCTTCATGGAGGTTCATAGAATTTGCATTTTGTGTTTGATGGAAACTCAAAACATAAAATTCTATTGTGTGAATTTATTTGAAGACCATATATATTATCTGTCCAATGAAGGTATGAATCCCTATAGCAGAAAACTTAATACAGATAGCCTTCATTTAGTGATTGTCCCACTTAGTGACCATTGAAGTTACTACTGTAATGAAAAATTAACTTTATGAGAATCCTCCCATGTACAAACTTTGCAGGTCAGTAAAAATAAGGAAAGCTGAAGTAATATTGTAAACAAGCCATGGTTTCATCCTCCAGTATATAGTAATAGAATTCAAGAACAATTATACTATAGTCAACTGGTATCTCTTTTCTAAGAGGCAATGAAATCCACATCATTCCCACAAAAACTCTTGATGGCCTTCAGAATCCTAGAAGGGTTAAATCTACCCTAATCTCTGTGGCTTTGCTGTTCCAAAGAAAGGGGCAACAATGGGGAGGGCTGCCCCCCTTGGTTCCCAATGACAACAATGCCCAGGGATCTGATTCTGGAGAAGCCTTCTCTTCCAATTCTCTTCCAGAATGACAGATTCCACTCTGAAATGACAGTCTTGCAAATACACTACAAATTTTGAATTATGTAGATTCTAGGGTGTCAAACTGACAGCCCATGGGCCAGATGCATCACGTGCAGGCCACGCCCACCTCAGCTTCATGAAAGGAAAAAATGTTGCGATACGTCACATGATGGCAACGTGATATGGCGAGTTTGACACCCATGATGTAGAGCTTTAAAGATGGCAACCAGCACCTTGCATTGCCAGAAGCAACCACTGCAACTCTGAAAGTGTCATATGAATAAATCAAGTTCCACGCATGTTTGACCCACTGCATGTAAACTTTAACATAACCATCACTGTCACTGCTACTGTAGAGTCAGTTTGATGATCCCTCAGGGATTGAAGTTACATCTCTTTTATTATTTATTTATTATTTATTTATTAATTGGATTTCTAAGCGGCCCCATCTCCCTAAGGACTCGGGGCGGCGTACAATAAAAACGATACAAATATACAGTTAAAAAGAAATTAAATCCAATAGAAACCCAAATTGTAATTTAAAACTCTAAAAAACAATCATTAAAACTCCCCATATAGCCCGCCCTCAGTCCAGGTCAGCGAGTTGGAATAGCCATGTTTTTAGGCCCCGGCGGAAAGAGCAGAGGTCAGGGGCCACCCAGAGCTCCAGGGGCAGTTGGTTCCATAGGGTGGGTGCTCCCACAGAGAAGGCCCTACCCCTCGGGGTTGCCAGCTGACATTGTCTGGCTGATGGAATCCTGAGGAGACCCTGTCTGTGAGAGCGCACAGATGCAACAAACGTAAATATCTAGTCACACCTTCATTTTGACATTTTGACCCTCCTATCCCCAGAGGGTATCCCAGTTCTCACAGTGGCTGCCAATAAGAGGAAGATACAAAGTCATAGAGATGGGCTTTAACAAGAAACTAACTTAGTTCCAAACCCCATGGAGATATAAATTTTCATATTGCAAATTTGTAATTTGAGATCCATCAAAAGGAATAAATGTTGTATTTTCATGCAGCATGTTTTTCTCACTGTTCCATGTGAAAGTTGTGCACCAGCCACTCCCAACAGCATCAGTATTTGTATTAGAACTAGTCTTTTTCATTTTCCTAAACATAGAAAGTTATCACATTTATCTAAAAAATGATTGAATTTAAGATGAAAATACTGCTTATAAATGTTCACACTCAAATTATATTTACTTTCCAGCTGCCTGCATATATCATCTAAAATTACTATTTCCCAATGAAACCAGTCTTAAGATATTGTGTGCATATGACACAAGTTGTGTATCTATATTTATATCTATGCATTCAAAAAAAAGACATGGAGAAGTCAAACCATAATATTATTGACTTTTGATTGAAATTAATTTTATCCCACTTTTAATATCAATTATTCCACTATACACACTTACACAAACCATTCTCTCCCCACAAAGCTACCTACCACTTATAGAGAAACTTTTAAAAACTGTCCTGAAAAAGTATAAATCCATATACTTACTCTGCTATAAATTCCAATGAGTTTAAGAATGCTTAATCTCTTAGTCTCAGGTTAATGTTTCTGGGCTGCTTCTGTGGAAATTGGGAAGGAAGCTGCAGAAAAGCTTCTTTTGGCATTGGGCTGCTTTGTTTTCCCGCATTTGCGTAAAAGAAAATGATGACTCCTTTGTGCTGGACTGTAATTGAAAGCATCACCTACTTTGTAGGAAGTCCCATTAAGTTCATTGGCTGTTATTCTCAGATATACATGCTTAGGCCTATTAGTGCTATTAAGTCAATGTACTAAACCTACCCCTCTCTCTTCCCTTCTGCTTGTAAAGAATTAATGTCTTCAACAAAGAGCCTATTAATCTTTTGAGACTCTCATTTATTGAGATCATGACATTTACAGAGTTCTCATTTGCTGTGAAAAGACTCTATGGGAAGAGAAGATCCTCATTGCAGCTACCTTCTAGGCATGGACAATAAAAAGCTAGGCTAGTAGGAGTCATTTGTCCTCTTGAAGCAGTGGCTTGCCTTCCTTTCTGCCACCCTGGTTTCTTCTTCTATTCCTGCAATTATTTTACAGACAATACAAGTTTCTCTCATCCCACACGTGCATATAAAATCACAGGTATTTATTTGGGGAAAACCTTGCTCTTTGTGTGTGTGTCTGAGTATTACTGATTCAGTTCAATTGTACTGCATGGAAATTTCTAGCTATTATATAGAAATTCAAGTGAAATCCGTAACAGTAGGTACTACCCTATGATGATACAGACATAATCAAATGTAAGAGAAAATAAGAAGAGGTAGAAGTGCAGTTTCTGTGTCTTGAATGATGAAAGAGGCACAACATTCTAAATATTGTCATGCATAGAAATCTAATAATTGTGCTCAGTGTAGTAGTATTCACCTGTGGAAAAATTCTTGTGATTTTGGTCTATAAGATGCGGGGGTAACAGTAAGGTGGGAGTATCCTGAGAAAATGTTAATACCTGTCCTTTCTCAATTTTGTCTTTTTACCACTACTACCCCACACACAAAATGAGTATCATTAGATATTAAACAAAAATCAAATTTTCAAGGACATCCTCAGGAATTAGCACTATGACTCAAACCTAAAATGACTTGCATATAAAATCAAGGATTAATATGAATGCGATAATATTTTCATTCATAATCATGCAAAACTTAAGCCATTATGACCCCTATAAAAAGAAAAATATGTTTATTTCAATTGCTGATGATATAAAATATCTGGTAGAATTTAAAGCTACCCTATTTGTACAATTGCATCTGTTTGTCTACACACCGGCCTGTGAAAGTCAGCATTGCTGAACTTTCTGTTTTGTCTTGTTCAGTTTCCGCAGATTTACCCGATCAAATAGTGTTACAACAGCTGTTCAAGCAGACATGGATTTCCATGAGAACTTTGAAATGTCCATGGACCCTCAAGAAGATCAATCATATTCTGGGCCAATGTCAAGACAATATTCCCGAGATATCAGCACTTCCACTGTTAGCATACAGGGCTCAGGAAACCATTATCATGCATGTGCAGTAGATGATGACTTTGACACTGAATTTGATCCTTCCATTTTACCTCCACCTGATCCTTGGATTGATTCTATAACTGAAGATCCAATTGAAGCTGTTCAAAGGTCCGTGTGCCACAGAGATGGACACTGGTTTCTGAAGCTTCTTCAAGCAGAAAGAGAACGGATGGAAGGTTGGTGCCAACAAATGGAGAGAGAAGAACAAGAAAATCATCTTCCAGAAGAAAGTAAGTAATTCCAGTACTAACAAGAGAAGTTGCCTTTATTCTGTTATCTTTTAAATCAAATTCTAAAGATTGAAAAACCAATGCCACTTGTAATTTCTCAAAATATATCTCTATTGCCAAAAGTCCCACAAACATCACTGTGCATTTCAATAACAAATTGAAGTGATACCAAAGTGACAACTAATGGGTGCTGACCTCATTACAAATGACACCTTTACATTCTTGCATCCTAACATTGACCCAAATCTGACACAACATTGTGCATCAACTTACAACCACAATTTAGGCCAAAATTTATGTTTCTAAGCAAGAAACATTTGTGAGTTTTGCCCCATTTTACAACTTTCCTTGCCACAGTTGTTAAGTAAATCACTGCAGTTGTTAAATTAGTAACGGTTACTAACGGTTTTCCCCATTGATTTTGCTTGTCAGAAGATTGCAAAAAGTGATCACATAATCCTGGGACACTGCAACCATCATAAATACGAGTCAGTTTCCAACTGTCTGAATTTTGATCATGTGACCATGGGGATGCTGCAAGGGTCATAAGTGTGAAAAATAGTCATAAGTCACTTTTAATGACATTGTAATTTGAATAGTCACTAAATGAACAGTTGTAAGTCAAGTGCTACCTGTACACATTTTGTAATTCCCCTACCTGCCTAGGTGTTGTTACCTTTTTGCATTCACTTCATTTTACTTCACTAATATTCCCAATATTAAGATTATTGGAAAAAATGTAGCACATGTTAGGAATAGGAACACCTTACATAGCAATAGCACTTGGACTTACATACCACTTTACAGCCCTCTCTAAGCAGTTTTACAGAGTCAGCGTATTGCCCCCAACAATCTGGGTCCACATTTTACCCATCTTGGAAGGATGGAAGGCTGAGTTAACCATGAGCCTGGTGAGATTTGAACTGCCAAATTGCAGGCAGCCGATAGTGAGCAGAAGTGGCCTGTAGTACAGCACTCTAACCATTGCACCACCAAGGCTCTATTAAAGCAACTGTTCCCTGTGGGGGCTGATGTAATAGCCCCCTGCAGTTTGCAGTTTATTCCAAGAAAGACGCATTGCATTTCTAACAGATTTTACAAAGGTTTTAATCCATGCACATTCTGAATAAAATGTCATACTTTGAATGCAAAGTCCTAATTCAGAGCCTTCATCCTTTCAGTGATTTCCCACAACAGCAACAGGGAGTTTCCATGGCTAAGAATGGCTTCAAACAGCTTCCTCTTCCTCCCCCTTCCTCCTTTATCTGACCTGTGTTTATCCATTATGTCTTAATCACTACACCACACTGAGGCTTACTGTAACTTGCAAAGACTGAAATTTTCTCAATATCTTGGCAGCTGAGAGAGTGAATGTTCTCCCATCCCACCCCGAAGCTAGGAGTAATATGATACAAGCCTTTCCAGACAATGCCTCCTTATGTACAACAGCTGTCTGGAGGAGATGGCTTAGGACTGCTTGACAGGGTCTTGTGTGTTCCATGGACATGTTTGTTATTATCTTTCAGAGAAAGAAAGTGTCACAATGAAAAGAGTGTTTCCAGTTATGAATGCAATTTGTTGTTACTGCTGCTGCTGCTCCCGCTTTTGCATATAAAAACAGGTTATAGTGTCAGGGGCTGAGTTACAAACATCTGGAAATAGTTCTTTAGTTAATTATCCACGTTTTATTGCATTATAGTTTTGTTGGTTTCCTCTGAAATTGCTTATTCATAATAGTTGTAATAATTAACTTACTATAGCCACACCTGTCTGTATTAATTGTTGATCATAGGTCAGTGCTCAATGATCAACATAAAATTGCCAAATCTGCATAGGAACTCACATGTACCAAGGGAACTATGCCTTTGATTAAGTTTTAGAAAAACATTTTGAACCAAGAGTTTGCATACAATGCCAGTAGCTAAGTAGATATGCCGCTTTAGTAGATTATTGAATAAACAAGAGCAAGGAAGTTGAAACTAGTGTACTGGACAATAAACTGATTAGATTAGATTTTTGCTTGGTATATCTACTCCTAGGCCTTCAACTAGTTTTCTGCTCATTGTACATGTTTATTCATCCATTTTCTTTTAGAACATTTACATTTACTGCTAAGAAGGTGCAGCTTAGAGGAGTAGATTTTTCTGTCCATTCTTTCTTCCCAGAAAACAAATAAGGTGACATTTTAGCTGAATTAAATATGCTTAATTTTACTTCTACATGCATCATATTAAGAAATTATCTATGGACAAGCAAAGTTTAGCAAAAGCCTCAGAATGGGAGGAATCTCTCCAGAATGGGCTTTGATTATTGATAAATATATAGTTTAAGAATGCTTATTCTTAAACATTATACATAATAAGCATTTTGTTTTGTAGGTGTATACTTCATTTAGCTGATGTAAAAGGAATCAGAGATAAAATAGGTGTAAGGCAAAATACTTTAGTTAGATCCATGTCCAACAGGAACGCAATATCAGTTCAGAGATTTATAAATTATCAGCATTGGTTTTGGAGTTGGTTATATATTTTTGGCATTTGGGAATGGATATTAATGAAATTAAATCTGACACATCTGGAGACTCAAATTTGGAAAAGACTGCTATAAGAAGTAGGTATAAGAAATGTGAATGCATATTGAATGCCGAACATCAAAGATTTGGAATCACTGGATAGATTTGAAGTCTGAAAGCATGAAGACAGTACTGCGCTGAAAACCATACTGAGCTAGAGGGGCTCAGTATTCTGTTCATCTAACTCAATGCAGAATTCATCTCATAGTCATCTGAGAATGTCTTAGATCAGCAAATATTTGGAAAGGGAAGACTCGACATGTTCTATTTTCCTCAATCTTCTTTCCTCCACAAAGTATTGGGATATTATTGAGTGCTGTTTTTAATAAGGAGTATTCAAGCTATTGTTCAACATTGCATCATGAAACAATTTTTAAGCAACTTCTCTTATCAGTATAATCACCCAAGCAATTTTTGGCTTTGTGCAAAATTCTCCTCTAATGCACAGCTGGGAGACCATCTCCCTTCTATTTCCCTCGCCCTTCCTTTCAATTCTTGAAATGCCTTGTGAAATGTTAGATGGCCCAGCTCCAGCTGAGGCAGCTGTTCTGAAGTCAATGCAGTGGGAAGGGTTCTCATAACAATGGGAACCACATGAAAGCTCTCCAATTAACTCCTCCCCCCTATTGAAGGCTTCTTTCACTTCAGTGGTTTGCACATTAGTACGAATAAAAGACTAGACACACCAAGGGGTACATTTTCAGCACAGAGCCTAGGGAATTAGACACGCAACCCTTGCAAACAATAATGGGAAAATGGCAGTTATGTGTAGAATTCCCTGTGCTGTGTAGTGTGAATTTACATTTCCCTCTTCACAGTTGTTTCTTTTTGGTGTTGATGTCTGTCTGAGGAGAAAACTCTGCTTCCAGAACCTCCATAGGAAAAGATATATAATAATCTGTGTACTAACCATGTACATACTGGACATTTATCTGCTCAGACATAAAGTCCATTGCTTTTTGTTCAGTGAAACTTACCCCCCAGTTAGAATATGTAAGACTGCTACTGTTATGTATGCAGGTTTGAATGTCATTGATTTAGTTTGAACTGTTCTTGTAAAATGTCAGAAATGATTGGTTTAAAAAGTGCGGGAAAATCCTGCACTCTGATTGGCTGGCAACTGCGACTGCTGGCTATAAGTAGCAGCCGCAGCCCAGCCAAATCGGGTCTGTTATGAGCTGTAGTCACTAATAAACTCTTCACTGAAGCACTCCGCGTCTGACTCTTCATGCAAACATAACACTGGCGACGAAGGTGGGATCCTCCCTGAAGAGAAGATGACGCGGAAAACAAGCTGAGAGAGATGGCTGCTCTGAACACCTCCCCCCAGCCCCGTTCAATCCGACGGCAGAAGACTGGGACTCGTACGCAGATCGTTTCCAAATGTATTTGGAGGGAAACGATCTCGCCAACATTTCCGAGAAGCAGAAGAGGGCAGTCTTTCTCATGCACTGTGGTCCGGCAGTTTTCAAGATGGCGAAGGCATTGGCGGGAGCTGCAGACGTGAAGGTAATGGAATGGCCTGATTTAGAAAAGCTTTTAAGAGCCCATTATGCCCCACAAGTATCGTGCCTCATTAAGAGACACGAGTTTTACCGTTGGGATCAAGGAGAAAGCGAAAACGTAAATGACTTCATGGCAAGTTTAAGAGACATTGGGGGTGCATGCGAGTTTAACAACTTGGAAGAGGCCATGCGCGATCAATTTGTTCTAGGCCTCAAAGACAAGGTGCTTCAGAGCAAATTATTATTAAAACCTAAGATCACGTTGAAGGAAGCCATAGAAGAGGCCTCCTCAGCAGAACCACCAAGTCCTCAGCAGCAGCCATGAAGAAAATTAACAAGACCTCAAGCCATGCTGATGTGGAAAAGTCCACAACAACTCATTGCGAACAAATAGATTCTGAGTCAGACTGTAGTGAGGTGGAGGAAGGAATTTATAGACTTAGAATGGAGAGGAAAAAGAAAGAGCTGGGAAGAAAGAGGCAAGATTTTTACTGCAGAGGTTGTGGGGGAAGCCATCCCCGCACTGAATGCAACTTTCTTGATACCATCTACCTCCGTTGTGAAAAAAGAGGTCACCTAGCAAGAGTCTGCAAATCATCCAGAACTCCACCCCACAGAAGAAAGTTTCCTGACAAAGAATTCAAGCATAACAACTTCAGTGAGAAAATGGGGCACAACACAGAAGCAAATGGGAAGAATGAAACTCATCAAACAGTCACCATTGGTCATTCTTCACCCTTAAGAAGCAGAAAAGTACATGTGAAGGTACTCATTGAAGGAAGGCCTTGCCAAATGGAAGTGGACTCAGGCTCCTATTTATCTATGGTGTCATGGGACACTATTCACAGACATTCAGAAGAAACATTTCCAGAAGCAAGCACTGACTCTTAAAGACTACCAAGGGAACAAGATTCCAGTAGTTGGAACAAGAAAATTCAACGTGAAGTTCAAAGGCCACACCAAACGTTTGCCCCTGACCATCGTGGACAAGGATCGCCCAAGCTTGCTGGGACTTGAGTGGTTCAATCCATTAGGCATCGAGGTGACTGGCATCAATCACGTGAGCAACACTGAATGGGAGGAGGCCTTGAAGTCTGAGTTTCCAGAGGTCTTCAGCACGGATTGGGCAAGTATATGGGGACCCCTATCACTTTCAACCTAGATCCCAAGGTGCCCCATTCGCTTAAAGCCCAGAAGGGTCCCATTTGCCTTAAAGGAAAAATTGATGCACAATTAGATAAACTAATAGCTCAAGGAGTTTTAGAGCCCACTGACCACTCCAGATGGGAGACACCCATAGTACACCAGTCAAGACTGATGGGTCAGTAAGAATCTGTGGAGACTATAAGGGGACATTGAACCATGTGCTTCAACAGAGTGCATATCCAGTTCCAGTGGTGCATCATTTATTACATTCACTTGGCAGGGGTACAGTCTTTGCCAAATTGGATCTGGCCCAGGCATATCAACAACTAACAGTTGATGATGCCACTGCAGAGGCCCAAACCATTGTGACTCATAGAGGTGCCTTCAAATGTAAAAGGTTACAGTTTGGAGTAAGCTGGCACCAGGCATCTTCCAAAGCCTTATGGAAGGATGCTCCAAGGACTGCCAGGGGTAGTGCCTTACTTTGATGATGTGTTAATCTCTGCTGAAAATGACACTCAATTACAAGAGAGACTCAGAGAAGTCCTTACCAGATTCAAGAAAGCGGGGTTAAAAGTCAAGGAAGAAAAATGCACTCTTAGAACTGACAAGGTTGAGTTCTTGGGCTACATGATTGACAAGCATGGCATCCACCCTACAGATGCCAAGGTTCAAGCAATCAAAGAAGCCCCTAGATCAAAATGCAAAACAGATTTGCAAGCCTTCCTTGGACTTATTAACTTTTATCACTTGTTCCTACCTCAGAAGGCAACCATTGCAGAACCATTACACAGACTACTGGACAAAAATCTGCTTGGGTCTGGGGCAGGAAGGAACAATCAGCATTTAACAATATTAAAAGACTAATCACGTCTGATGCTGTACTGATACAGTTCTCTGAGAATTTGCCTGTTGTACTGACTTGTGATGCATCCCCTTTGGAGTGGGGGTTTGAGCCACAGGCTTCCCAGTGGGAGGGAAGCCCTATTGCATTTTACTCTTGTACTTTGACCAAAGCAGAGAGGAATTGAAGCCAATTGGACAAGGAAGCGTTGGCAATTGTTGCAGCTGTCAAGAAATTCCATGAGTATCTATATGGGAGAACATTTACCATTGTCACAGATCACAAACCTTTGTTAGGCATTGTGGCAGGAGACAAACCTACACCCACTATCCTGTCACCAAGAATGCTGAGGTGGACTGAATTTCTTGCTGCTTATTCATACAAGCTCATCCACAAGCCTGGCAAAGACATTGGCCATGCTGATGCCTTGAGTCGCTGCCCACTTCCGTTTCACCCTGAGGGCTGAACTTGAGGTGCACACCTTTTTCCTAGAAACTGTTGCCAAGCTTCCAGTACACGCTGCTGAAATTGCCAGAGAGACTGCCAAGGACACTTTATTGGCTCCTGTTATAGGCTGGATTAAGAAAGGTTGGCCTTTTCAAGATCTACCTCACCTTGCCCAACCTTTTAAATCCAGGCAAACTGAATTATCTGTATTAAGAGGATGTATTTTGTGGGGTAACAGGGTGGTTATTCCTGCAAAACTGCAAAAAGAGGTTTTGGAAATGTTACATGAGGGTCATCCTGGTATTGTAAGGATGAAGGGATTGGCCAGGAGTTATGTATGGTGGCCAGGTATTGACAAAATGATTGAAAACTGGGTTGCATCTTGTCCCAACTGTCAGGTAGTCAGGCCTGCCCCACCTCTCGCCCCTACACAGGAATGGGAATGTCCTAGGGGCCCATGGTCTAGGATTCACATTGATTTCGCTGGCCCTATCAGAGGGCACACCTTCCTTATTATAGTAGATGCATATTCCAAATGGCTAGAGGTCATCCCTATGGCATCCACCACAACTGATGCTGTCATCAAGCAGCTTAAGAAGCTTTTTGTAACCCACGGGTTACCTGATGTTCTTGTCTCTGACAATGGCCCTCAATTTACATCCAACCTTTTTGAATCCTATCTAGCACAACAGGGTATCAGACATGCCCTGACTGCCCCTGGGCACCCTTCGGCTAATGGCCAGGCTGAACGCATGGTACGTTTTACCAAGGAAAAGCTTCAGCAATTGGGTCCTGAGGACATCACTGAGAAAGTTGAAAAACTTCTTAGTGTTCAGCACATCACTCCTAACTCATCAACTAACTTATCCCCAGCAGAGTTGTTGATGGGTAGGAAACTTAGGTCTCCCCTTAATCGCCTTCATCCCACTTACACACCCAACGCACCACCAGATTCCACTAGCAAAGTTCGCACATTCAGTGTGGGTGATTCTGTTTATGCTAAGAACCTTATGGGTGAACCTTCATGGATTCCTGCTGAAATAACTCAAATCACAGGCCCTCGTTCTTACAGGGTGCAAACAGAGGATGGTGTCCTCTGGAGCAGGCACATTGATCAGCTTAGATCCAGATTATTTCAGGAACATCGCAATTGTTCCTCTCTAGTTCCCATACCCAATGCCTTTTCTAGGGGAAGGGAGGAGCATGAGGATAATCAGCAAGCAAGAATCAACTCCATGTGTAATGAGCCATTACGACAGGAACCACCCCAAAACCTGTCACAATGCCAAAATCCATCCTTACAAGTGGAAGAGTGCACATCACTACCTGACTTGGGTGCTGACATTGGGTTGGAGATGGGTTGGGAGGAGAGACCAGATTGTAACAATCAAACAGGGTCTTCTTTCACTGGAAGCCCGAGTAGGGAAATGTCAACAGACACATTTCCTCTCTCACTGGGTGAGAACAGTATAGAAAAACTACACGTAAGAGCCCCACCTATTTAAAAGAATACATTAGATAGGTTGGGGTTTGGTATGGACTGAACCTAGTGGGGAGGGGTGTTATGTATGCAGGTTTGAATGTCATTGGTTTAGTTTGAACTGTTCTTGTAAAATGTCAGAAATGATCTGTTTAAAAAGTGCAGGAAAATCCTGCACTCTGATTGGCTGGCAACTGCGGCTGCTGGCTATAAGTAGCAGCCGCAGCCCAGCCAAATCGGGTCTGTTATGAGCTGTAGTCACTAATAAACTCTTCACTGAAGCACTCCGCGTCTGACTCTTCATGCAAACATAACAGCTACCTTAGTATTTTATGATTTCTTTTTTAGAATGTTTAGAGCAGGGATCCCCAAACTTGGGAACTTTAAGACTTGTGGACTTCAACTCCCAGAATTCTCCATCCACAGCTATGCTTAAAGTTGCCAAGTTTGGAGACCTCTGGTTTATAGTATGTGTCATAGTGCCACAAGTGCCTCATATCTAATCTGCCTTATGTAATAGGGCTCAGAATTTATCCACAATAGCTGCAATGGCCCTCATAAAGAAAAAGATCAGAACTGCTGGAGTGGAGATCATCTCTGTGATAAAAATCATCCCCCAATATTTTATCACTTTAAACATCTCAGCACATCCTCTAAGTGAGGAAGCCTAGGATTTCACAAGGAATTCTAGCCTTCATCTATGAACCCATAATCAACTGCCACCAATACAAGTGTGCAATTTTATAATTATGCCATAACATTTGCAGCAAAGACATAACTTCTACTGAATGTGCAAGATTCTCAGAAGTGAGTACAGATGCTTTTGAGATTTCTTTCAAACCTCATTTAAATTTGGAGAATATTTTAGGATCAAGGACATAATTATTTTAAATTCTGAGTGACCATGAAAAACTAAGATAAGGTGCAGGTGGCTATAAATGGAGGAGAGGTTTCAGGAATAAAATGGCATGAAGCAATTTAGGATCCAAGCACTGGGCCTCCTATATGTTCACAACTCAGAGTATCCTAGATATAGTTGGTTTTTCATTGGCTTAGAGATCTGTTTAACTTGGCATTGTAAAACTTGCTACTTTACAGAAGTCCATGTATCTGGCCAAACCAAACATATGTTGCCTGTGGGGAACAGCACAGATTCAGTTTTGATTAAATATTTTGCATTCTTTGGTCTATTACTGTATTGTTTCAGTGACAAACTGCAGAAGGATTACACGTGACTCTCTGCACATTGTTGAACTGAGTTTCTATCATCCCTCATCATTCAACAAGCAACACAACTGGAAAAAATCTGCATATGTGACAGCACTGTGTTATCCAGAATTAATTTTAAAGTATATAGGCCAAGTTGAAACACTGTGGAGGTTATTTTTTTTGGTGTGAGAGTTTTCATTGTTTTTGCATTCCTACTTTTGTTAATTGGTATACGTTAGAGGGAGTTCCAGTGACTGGGAATGTATGCACTTTTAAAATGAACTGCAGGGTTTTAGCTGTAGCATTTGGAAAGGATTGGCAATCTTTTCTTGTAGAGGATTGCGTTTTCTTAATTGAAATCTGTTATCAATGGTGAGCTGAGCTTAAGCAACCATTGGACATGGAACTACCAGGATGGGTAGCAGTACACATTTACTCAGTTTCTGTAATTCCTTCTCTTCTGACACTCCACTCTCTTTTCTGTCTTTCACTCACTCTCATGTACAGAAGGGAAAAATTGTTCTTCCCATAGATATTAATATGGATGGCTTGCAGACAGCATTTGAAATTAGTCCATAGGCCACAGGCCGCATATGGTTGCACTTAGCTCACTCCTGAATTAGATCTGCAGCTGGTTTAGTAACAATGGAGAGATTTCCAATATTGGTTACATTAATGCATCACAATGGTGTCTTATGCTTTGATTATTTTTAAGTTTTAGGTAAAATTCGAACTGCAGTTGGTAGTGCTCAGCTTCTCATGGCTCAGAAATTTTACCAATTCAGAGAACTCTGTGAAGAAAATCTGGTATGTAACATGTATAATGATATTGGTGTTTGTATTGCATGCAAAAAAATATGTTAATATATGAAGCAGAATAGTGTATAATACAACTGATGTTCTTCCCATAACTCAAATGCAAGAATTTAAGGCTAGCCAAAATATTGGTATTTGAGAAGAAAATCTTACAACCTCTCCCAAGAAGTTTAAAAAAACACTAAAAATAAATTAAAGAAGTGAGTTTATAACATTTATTTCCAATTTTACTATATCACAGTATGGAACAAAAATTTACATTAAATTTAACCAAAAGTATGCTGTCTAGGACACAGATGTATTGGAGCTATAGCAAAAAGTGGATTTTAAAAAATATTGATTTGAGAAATTATTGAAAGCCTAGGAATGTGCCAGAATATTCTAGCCTTTTATTTCTGGTACTAGTAGTTCTCAACTACAATTGGGACTGAAATTTCAGTTGCTAAGTAATGCTATTATTAAGCAAGTATATCGTGTAACTGGACCCAATTTTATGACCATTTTTTACTGTGGTTAAAGTGAATCCTGCAGTTATGCAAATTTGACTTCCCCAATTGGCTTTGCTTATTGCAAGCCACTGGGAAGGTTACAGATTGTGATCATATGACTGCAAGATGCTGCAACCATCATAAATGCAAGCTGATTGCCAAGCACCTGAACTGCAATCACATGACTACTTCCTGTTTTGCACACATAGGTGATGCAATGGTTGTAACTCCAAAGACAGTTTGCAAGTCACTTTTTCCGAGGCCATCATAGCAAACCATTGTTGAATGGTCTTAAGTCAAGGACTACTTATATATGGAATAACAGAAACATATGCAGTATAAAACTATCCCTAGTCATTATTGCAACATATCGCTGCCAAAACATTCATTCCAAAGTAAGATTGTTTCAACTAACTTTCCCCCAAACATTTAACCAATTTACAGCGTATGCTATCCATACTGGTTGGGCCGAAACTATTACATTTGTAAGACTCTGCCATTGCCTCAATGCATGATGGCTTAGTTAATTTGCAGCACCTTGTATTATTATTCCATATATGAATCAGATGCAGTAGGGTAGCCAACATTATTAGAAATAAAAAGCAAAATTCCGCCTGACTTTTTCAAGGACTTTGAATTTTTTTGTGTTTTTTTTCCCTATTCCTATTTCCTGTTCTTTTCTCCCACACAGAATCCCAATGCACATCCGAGACCAGCCTCCCAAGATTTAGCAGGGTTTTGGGATATGCTGCAGTTGTCCATAGAAAATATTAGTATGAAATTTGATGAACTTCATCAGTTAAAGGCCAATAATTGGAAACATCTGGATCTACATGACAAGAAGGTAGAACATTGTCGATTTTGTATGCTTCATTTAAAACCCTGCACAAATACTGGACAGATTAAATAGGTCTCTGCATACTTCACTGATGTTAAAAACATGAAATGGATTTCATATCAGATTAATTCCATTGTAAAAGAAAAGAAAATATTTACTTTAAGAATCACCTGGAATATTATCTGTAATATGTTCAGGCATATTTTTAAGGCAAACTTGTACATGTGAAAAATGGGAATGTGCTCATTTGTCTTATTATACTTAACGTATAATCATATTAGATAATCAACTGTTAGAAGAAATTGCCTCATATATTGATTCTTATAATTAAAATAAATAATACAGAGAGTATACAGTGCTGCCTAGTGTAAGAGTTTTGTTTACTAATGCACTATGAAATGTATAAGTAAACTAGGGGAGTACTGTTATCAGCACTGACTTGGTAACCAGCCCCATTCCCATGGGTAAATGTATGGGTTTCTGCCAATCAAGCCATGATAAATATTACCTGGAAAATCTCTTGTGTCATTACTTTATTTTGAGGGAGACCTCATAGGTGGTTTCACCTCTTTTATTTCATTCAGTAAGTTTTAGCTCTAAAACACTAATTTGTTGTTGTTGTTCAGTCACTAAGTCGTGTCTGACTCTTCGTGACCCCATGGACCATAGCATGGCCCTGTCCTCCATTGTCTCCCAGACTCAAACGTTAAATAGGATGGTAAATTAAGACTCAATTTTCTTTCCTAGACTTACCTGGATGTTAGGTAATTTTTAGTGTGCTTTGTCACATTGTTCTCAGTAGTAGTGTCAGAAGTAGTCATTGTTTCCCTAGATATTTTAAAGCTGAGATATATCCCATAATAATATCAGTACAAATTGACAGGTAGAATGGAAATATGAAAACTTGCATGTAAACATTTTTCTTTTTCTTTTCCAGGGCCCAAAATTGGGAAGGGAGGGAAGGAAAGGACATTAGGAGGAAAAAAATGAAAGTTTTCTGAAATATTTTCTCCCACTATGAAATGTAAAAATGTACTATTTAAATGAAGTACTTTAATATATTCCTACCCTGTTGCCCTTAACAATATGTCTACCCTTAAAAATTAAGAAGGAGACTTAAGATGGAGATCTAGATCTGGAATAATGGGAAGTTTATTTCAAGGAGTAAAAAAAACTACATTTCCATAGCAAAGAGAAATTTGCTGTGGTTGTAATTGCTCATGTAATCAAATATTTCTAAGGTCCAGGCCTTTATAAGGAAAAGCACAAACACAGTTTCACACACATTAAAGAAAATTGAAAAAGAAGGGCAAAGTGTTCCCTTGCACCTGTTTGTTTAGAACATTTCAAGCTATCCGTAGTGTGGGTTAGACTCTGGCCTATTTTGCCTATGATGATTATTTTTAAGGCAAAGGATAATAGTAAGGGAATAAGTGCTATAGATATTTCACTTTTTTCAAGGGATGCTTTAAAAAATTGGGATTTCGTTCCATAATATCAGTATTCTCAGAATCTTTCTTTTGTTAGCCATAGGAATATGAAAAAAGTCCAGAGAAAAGAATGGGCCTGTAGAACCATTCTTGCATTTGTTATGCCCCATGCTGGAACCTTAACCAGTTCTGAACATCGACCCCTACCAAAATAAATACTGCATGATTAAGTCAAAGAATTGTTTACCTATAAATGTTCAGTAGGGAAAACCATGACGTCATCTGGTTTAGACAACATTCTGAGAAAACCATGCATTTGCATCTTTGCTTGTTCCAAACCAAAAATGATTACCTCTTCAAGTCCCACAAGATAACATTGCTAGGACAAAAAAAGTTGGTGATTCTAAAACACACTATTTTATTAGATGTTAGGATACCTAAATAGGCCAAAGGTTGGTGGGTTTTTTTTGGGCAGCATAAGAAACTGATACTACTTTAATGATAAACTCAACAAAAGGAGTAAATTAAACAGACCAAAAAACAGGATGTTTCATCAATCTGTAGTGAAAAAACATATTTTGTGGATCATGGTTACCAAGTGTGGCTACATTAATATTTAAATTAAATTGCTTGTTTTTTTCCCTATTTAAGCAAAATATGAAAAAAGTTGTGAATTTGTTTTTATATTTGTGCTTGTTATCCTTCATCCTAAACTTGGGTAACTACCATAGTTCATTCTTTGCATGCAGATCGAATGCAGTGTTTCAAACAAATCCATTTCCATTAACACAAGCAATGAAGAACTGTTTTGATCAACAATGAGAAAATAATAAATTATAATGACACTTATAGAGCATAATGCAATTAATAATCCATTTAGGAAATTATTAAGATGGACATCATATAATTTTTGGAAAAATAGAGTCTATGTAAACTAGAGATATATTTTGAATTAGAACTGTGGATCCAAATTTAAAAGGAAAAGGGTGAACTGGAGTGCATCAGGCACTAATATAACATCTGTTGACAACTTCTTAAAGAAACTGCATCATTCCTGGGCTCCCATAGTCACTATGCAATCCCAGAAAGGATGCATTTAATTTATGGAAGGCTAGATACATATTGTATGACTCCTGTGCTTCTTTGCACTTCAGATCCAGATTACTGTATAGCTCTATTTGGATTCTAGATGTAAATTCCAGAAGTAACATACCCACACTTCTCTTCCTCCCACATCTCATTCTGTCTCTTCCTATATATGTATATGATATATAAATATATATCATGTGGATATATACATATTTCTTCCTGTTTATTAAGCACGATATCTTTGGATGCCAAAGTAATTACTAATGTATATTCTCAGAATTTCTTTTTTAAGTTTTCCCTACCCACTTCTGAATTTGTAATTGAATTCAGTTTGCAGATTGTTGACTCCGATGCTATACTTTTACGAAGCACATTGCACCCAAAGTATGCAATGTTCCGTAGCCAGTCACCACCGACTACATGTTCTTTTTCATTTTGTTTTTAAATTTTGCTATGATAACTAACCTCAGGCTGCTAGTTCATATGACTGTGTAAAATCTATCCATAAGTCTTGAATGTTGTAAGCCCATTTAGTCTTGTGTATGTATATTATATACAAAGGGGTCAGTGCTCATTATCTGTGTCTTTCATTCCTGCTACATACTATTCTATTATGCTGAGTTAATTTACTAAGAACATTCAAGAGTTTTATTAATAATTAAGTGTAAGGTGATTTTAATTACCTTACAATCTGACTTTCTAAGATTATAGAATTATGACATTGTATTAAGCAGCAGTACTAAAGATGCTCTCTCTGAATAGCCAGAAGAGGAATTTAGATTGCCCAGCAAGAGCTACATACAATATTTAATGGTGGGAGCTTCATCTGTTTGAGCCTCAGACACCACATGTCTATGGAGAACTAGCGCTGTTATCAATGCTGTCCTTTTTTGCCTTAAGATTATGTATTTTTTAAAGTCTTTGAATGCCAGTTCAGTGAAGAGAAAGTGAACTAACTTTAGGTAAACAAGTATCTTCTAATCACTGACTTGTCCTAGTTTGTTTGTCTCCCCCACCCGCCCTTTCTTTAAATTTTTCCCCTGAGAAGCTGTATAATGTCATTAACCTTCTGCTTTGATCAGGAGAGAAGGGCCCCTCCTCCAGTGCCAAAGAAGCCATCGAAAGGTCAGGTGCCACTCATTCGGGAACGCTCTTTGGAGAGCTCACAGCGTCAGGAGGCCCGGAAACGGCTGATGGCTGCCAAACGAGCTGCATCGGTTCGTCAGAACTCAGCCACTGAAAGCGCCGAAAGCATTGAGATTTACATCCCCGAAGCCCAGACCAGGCTATGAAGGGATCCAACCAGGAGGACTGTTAATGGCAAGAAATGTCTCTTGTATAATTTGCCCTAGGTCCATGCTCAGAGATACCAATATGTATTTGTATTTCTCTCCTCTTCCTTTTATCTCTCTCTTCTCTCCCAATGAATTAACACTTCTGTGGTGTAACTGTCAATTCTCCAAGAGGGTTTTGCTAACATCCCTTGCTTTCTAAAGGTTTGCCCATCTCAGCCTAGTGCTTTGCCATATGTACTGACGCTGCCCACCTTGCCTCTTGTAAAGAATCCCATACACCCACAAATAACACCTCTCTTCCTTTCTGTCTCATGTACACACATGTATGCGCGCACACAAACACACACACACAGAAATCTGTACAATAGACGCACCGATTCACTCATCCTTGTTCCTTAAAGATAGTCTGTTATCTAGTGTACAGCAATACTCTATTATTTGGTACTTTGGAAATCCAGTATTGCAGGGTAATACCTTTAGGATTCTGTTGTCCTCCACATTGATAGTGAATGGAGCTTGGGTTCAGAATCCCTTCTTTGTATGACTGTTTTTTAATTTAATTTAATTTTTTAGAAACAGAGACATATGATTTTGATCTTTCAAGATAATCCTTTTCATCTGTCATACTGAAAGAAATTGGGGAGATAGGTGTATTGCAGTAAAAGTTCAGATGAGTCATGGGGATGAAGTGTCCATTGTCCCATGAAAAGACTAGCAGCTGCACAATCTGCCTCACTTTATTTCCTCAAACTCAACTTAGAATCTTTTTGATCAGGAGAAGACTGTAAAATCTATCTTCCAAGGTAGTAATATTTTAAGGCAATAACAAGAAAGCTTAGATGAATTTAATAGATGAGTGAAAATTGGATTAAAAGAATATTTTCATCCAATCAATTAGTAAGAATTTTTAACATTGTACTATATTGTCATTTCCTAATACAATGAGTGCATTTTAAAAGGGAAAAATCATTTGTTGATTTCCTGACTTTGATGAGCTTTCAAATTTTGCACATCTCCAACTAGCTGTTGTTTCTAAAATGCTGTCAATGAAATACATGTTGTATACTACTCATGACCATTGATCGCAAGTCTCTCATACTTTTCCCTTTGGTTATTTCTTTAAAATAGAGAATTCCTTTTCTTTACAAAATTGTTTTAAAGTATGTAGTCTACACCTAACGCTAGATTGTTTGGGAAAAAGACAGATAAACAACAGAGCTATGCAGTGTTTTAGAAATGATTCCAAAAGAGCTGCTTCAGAGCAATTGGAAGGACAAATATAGAAGTTGTTTGTGAGTCTTTAAAGCAACTGTATTTTTCCTAGGATTGCGTGGCTCTCTCTAGAGTTACTAAAACAAAAAAACCTTTTTGGAACCAAATATGAAACACTGCTTAACCCTAATAAGGAACCCCTGGCATGGGAAGGTAGAGTGCAATCTGACCAAACTATCATACTGGCAGAAAGCATGATAATTTCACAAGCACCACAATTTTAAGGAAAGCATCTAACATGCACAAATGTGCATGTTTAAAGCACTAGAGAATTTACAGTTTGTGTCCTAATGAAGGTGTTGGTTTCAGTTGCAAAGTTTGGTCTACATTCTGTTGCCAAAATCATGGATGAGACTAAAACACTCAACAGATTATTGATCTGGACTATATGTCATGTTTTTAGTTGTATCTTCCCAAGTCACATGGGCAAAGAATTATGGATCATTTCTTATTTGAATATTTAACTTTATCCATATTGGCATCCATGTTGAGTATGGAAAATAATACTTTATTGACAGGTCAGGAAAGAAGTGATCTAGTGCTAATGAAATATACTGACTTGTAATCTGTATTATCAAAGCTGGCTTTCAATTAGCTTAAGGTTGAAACTTTTCAAATATGAAACTCTTAACTGGTTGGATAGTAAAATTACACAGTTCAATCTCGCAGTGATAGAAATTACCATTCAAAAGATGGCTTTTTCTTTTGTGCCTTTTTTCTTTGAGAATATATATCAACAGATCATGCCAGAATATGTTGTAATGATACAGCATCATTTTTAGGCTCTACTTTTTTTTCAAGAATCTGGGAGAGGTAACAGGTATGGAAATCTTTTTTTAAAAAATGTAAAATCATACAAAATTTGCTACCTCTCAAAGCCATTGATATATCCAAGCTATATACTTATTAACAGGGCACAAAATATCACTGCTGTGTTTTACAAGTAAAGGGCTAATAATTTAATATTTTTAAGACTTTTAAAGGCAAGGATAAAAATCCAGTGTTAACTCAAAACTGAAAGTCTGATTTGCAACATTTGAATTGTATTATGTTGAGAATATTTTTTTGTTTTACTTTATAGCCTCTTTTTAATATTTAAAGTCTTGCACATTGTTTGCAGTCTATATAATATCAGTAGCCACCTTTAAATATAGACGTTTTTTAAAAATTGGACTCTTCGTACACAGATGTGCAAAACATGTCATACAGATCTATTTTCACAACGATATTATTTCTGTGGTATTTGAATCCAATGAAAAAAGGTTTAAAAACTAGCTGAAATGCTACTGATAAAAATTGTGTTAAGATAAGGCAATTTATCTAGAAATGTCATATATGATATGATTACAAACAATGATGTACTACGAAGTAGCCAATTGTTTTATTTGCATTGCCCTTTGGAAAAAATGGTGAGGATCACAACTTAATTTTATATTTTCAGAGAGATGTATTTGCACATCATAACTTAAAGGAATTTGTTAACATGATACCTCATTATTCATTTGGGTTTGATGTAGACATAACAATTATATCTTCTAATAAATTACTAGAAAAATGCAGAAGATATGAAGATGTTGAACATCTGCATGCAACAGAAGGATTTGAGAACCTGCAGTCCTGCAAGGGACATTAGTGCCACCCAGATTACTCTTTGGCACTGCAGGTCTATAAATCAGGCTGCTGCTTTACTCTGATTGCCTCTTGTGGACCTTTTTATCTATACAGTACAAAGAAAAAAAATCAGATCATTTGTTTCTGCAGGGAACCTTATCACGCTCAGATTTCTTCAACTGAAATCAGTGGGGATTAGAAACTGTAATTGGCTAAATTGGGTCTTATTATTTCAATTGATTTTGTAGGGCTTATTTTATTCAAAATTTCTGTATCTCTGCAAAAAAGCTGCAATTAATGTTTTAAAGTACAATTGGGATTAGGGGATATTTTAAAAAAGAGGTCGAACTCTTAAACCAAAAGTTTTAAAATATATATTATATATATTTTTGCAGACCTTTCCGTAAAATACCTTTAACAGTGCAATACAGTGCAAGTCTACTTAGATGTAAGTGTCACTGAGTAAAACAGAGTTTATTTCCATTCACTATGGTTTAACACTCTTACCCAACCTGGCGCCTTTAGATAATTTGGTGTTACTTCTAAATCTTTTAATAATTCCGAGCACATTAGGCGAATACATCACAATAATGCCAAATTGGAGAAGCCTGGTACGATACAACTTTGGGCTGTAATGAATCTGGGAGTAATCTCAATCTGTGCTATACTTCTAAGTAGACACACATAAGCAGGCACTGTTGTTCTTTTGTAATGAGAGATAAAGAAAAAGATTAAACATTTTAATATAAAAAAGTAAATGCTAGTACCTTATTTATAATATATTTCCATTTATTTATTGGGTGTCCCCTTAATGTTTTGTTATGTACTATCACTTTAATTTGGATTTTATATTTATGAATTTACAGTTTGTTTTTTAAATATATAATGCATAATTTTACTAGAATGTGAATCAGAATCAGTGACATAGATGCATTCTAGCTATATTCCCAGTCAGGATAATCCGTTTTTGTTTTTTCCTTTTTTTGCAAAACTGCTACAGTTTGAAAAACTCTAGATGGAAGGCTGGAGAGCATTATATGGCACTTTGAATTAGTTTTTCATAGGATTATCTATCTATCTGATATGTGGACACACAAACATGTAAATAGATTAATGTTTTCCGTAATGTAAAAAGAGCAAATTAATAAAATAAATAATGCACTGCTTGTAAGAGCTGTGGCTTTTCAGTATAAATTTTTATTCCCTTTTTGTAATATATATATATATATATATATATATATATATATATATATATATATATATATATCCTTCTTTTGATGTGGTTGTATGATGTCTGGAGCAAACAGCAGTTCTTCTGGGTATCTACATAAGTCTTTGAGTCGTTTTTCTGGGTATCTACATAAGTCTTTACAAAGCCCATCTAGAATGATAGATGGGCTTTGTAAAGACTTATGGGAACATTTGTTCTCACCTCATCTTTCTAATCCTTGGGAGGACAGACGCTGGTACATATCATATATATAATATATATTCTGACATAAAGGTTTTCTCTAAACATATTTCAGATACTTTTTGGTAGTGATATGATAATTTTGAGCATCAAAATATTAGAGTAAAGGTGTCTAATACAAATAGGAATCCTTCTCTTTTGATTGGCTTCTGGTAGTTCTATATGTATATGTTAAAAAAGTTATCATAATTGGCAAAACATAGATTTTTCTTGACATGTGGTATAGCCTCCGTATTTTTTTCATTAGTGTTCACATTTTCATTCTCCATACATCATTTACTCAAAAGTCATTCGAATTTTGATTGTGCATTTAAAAATCTGCCTTCATGTATGAATGAACCAATGTTTATGTAATTAAGGTATTTATTAACTTGCTTATTTATTTATTGGGCTTATATGCTATTCCAATCATAAGTGACTGACTGGCACATATAAGCAATAATCAGATTAAAAACATAACACACTAACATTAAAATAACCCAGGTCTTGCTAACAACCATTTCCATACAACATTCCTGCCAAAGAATAGATCAAAGAGAGCAAATCAAGTATTATAGGCATGACAGAAAACCATATTTATAGTTTTTCAGAATTCAGCCAGGCAGAGATCAAGTTAATCTTCAGCGTAAAACTATTCCAGATTTTTTTTGGGTGGGTGGGGGGAGCAGCCAAGAACTGAGAAAGCCCTTCTCTATGATTTCTGCAGATCACATACTCTTGGAGAAGGGACCCAGAGGGAATGTTCTGTTTTCGATCTTACAGTTGGGCAAAAACCACTGAGAGTGAGCAATCTTGAAGATTCTAAGGTTCTGATCCTTGAAGGGCTTTGAAGGTGAATATCAGCACTTTGAATTGCACTTGGGAGCAACTGTTCACAAGGAAGTGCTTTTTGGATTAGTCTGGACAATCTGAAACTTCTGGGTAGTTTGTGCATAAGAGATGACCAAGGCATGAGAGATGAGGAGGAGGGACTTCCACTTTTCTAAAAGTCATTAATTGGTACACAAGATGCATCTGTGTCAATTGCCTCCTAGCTACCATTAAGAAATGTTTGAACAGGAGCTGAGGACTCCAGAAGATCCCAAGATTATGAACCAATTCTCTCTGCAAATTGGACATAAACCTGTTCTCCCAATCCAGATACCAACAGCCTTCAGTGACTGGAACACTGCCTTGGCTGCATCTCCTGTTTGATCAACAGTTTAGCTGCAAAGCTGAATGTCATCAGCATGATGATGATGCCTGACTCCATTCTGGCTTATGATTTCACTCAATGATATCACATAATTAATATGGGGAGGGGAAAGCATCAAATCTTGTAGCAACCCACAGCTGAGTTTCTTATGGTTCAAACTCTCTTTACCTCTCACTGATCCACCCACTTAAACAAATGTATTACAAAATCATTCCTAGTCCGAACACTCATAATTGGTTCAGAATAATACAATGAATGCCACTAATAGATAAACGGGTCTAGGAAGATCACATTTCTTGTATCCTGATCTCTGTATTGATTATCTACAAGAACACACAATGTAAAGCAATCTAGCTCTGAGCTTGAGAAGGAAGTGAGATAAAATAGTTGCTCAGCTCTGGGAAAGGAGAAAGTGTTAGAAAGATTCAGAACAATCCCACCTTGACCTTGTTATTCTTAAAAGGAGGATAATGAAGGTTTCAATAGGCTTTCTAATTTTATGAACAACCCTCCATCAATGAAGTGGGATTCCTTGAATCCTTGTGGTGTCTCTGTTTTGAACCTGGTTTATCCTGAAGGACTGACATTCATGATTGGCCTGAAACCCAGTGCAGAAGAAATGAGATTATCTGGGCCTATTTGCTATTGTAGACCTAGCAGTGTCTTAACAGTGTCTCCAAAACTCAAAGATTATTTAGACTTGGCAGTTGAACAATGGCTTCTTGAGGAGAGGTGCCTTTCATGACATGCAGAAATATCCATTCAAGGAAAGAAGCATTTGCACTGCTTGAACCCAGCTTCCTGTTAACTCATGAGTCAGAAAGGACAAGAATCTAAGTTATGAGTAGCAATCTAACCAAATACATCTTGTGTGTCAACTATAAACAAACTTCATAATGTTTCTGATAGAAGAGATAGATTTTTAGGGAAAGTGTTGAAACAAGACAGATAATATTTGAACCAATTTAAAATATGCAAGGACATTAGCTTAGAACAGGAGCCACCAACCTTTTGGACTTCAGGGACCACCAAACTCATAATTTTAAATCCTGCAGATCACTAATATGAATTTTGACTGATGGTGGTTGCAGGAAAAAAGTGCAAGAAAATTCCCCACCCTGTTTTCCTACTGATCAATCATTCTTTATTTGGGATCTCAGGATACCGCCTCCAGCTCCGTTCTCAGTGGGGGGGAGAGGGAGAGGGAGAGAGACTCTCTTTTGGCTTTATGCAAGGAAAGCAGCAGGCGCAGAAGTCTTTCTTTCTCTCCCCAAACTCCACCAGAAATGAGTCTTTGCTGTCCAGCCTCTTGGAGCAGGATGCCTTGCAGGGTCCCAAAGACTCATTTCTGGTGGAGTTTGGGGGAGAGAAAGAAAGACTTTTGCTGCTTTCCTTGCATGCAGCCAAAAGCAGAAGCAGAAAGAAGCAGCCCGATGGCCAGGCCAGGCATGTGGGGTAAGTGGGGCAAGTTTCCCCCCACCCTGTTCCTCATCCCCTCCCCTCGTACTGTTCGCAAATGCAAGCGATGCAAGCCTTGTGTTCCCACGGGCCATGTGGGCCTTGTGTTCCCGCACAACCTGGATTACTTTGGGAGTGACATTTCTCTGCGGACCACCAAAATTTTCTCATGGACCACCAGTGGTCCCCGGCCCACTGGTTGGCAATCACTGGCTTAGAAAGTAAAAATTACACCAGCCGATAAATCTGAAAAATTCACAAAACCTTTAGCCAAATTGGCAGCAAATCTACCTCAGATTTAAAACAATTTCAACTAGTTGTATCAGATTTTGATGTAGGCTGCCTGGCATATCATCTTGAGTTCAGGTGCAAGATAAGCCAAACATCTGATTTCACAGTGTAGTGAAATCAGACCCACAAACACTGCTTATACATCAGAAACTTAATATTCTAGATATTCTTGGTAGCATGAAGAATTTTGGTGAAACTTGGAAACTTGTGCTTTTCACTACAATTATGTTTAGAATAAAGGCACTTCTGTCAGAAAAAAATGCATTTGAAATACCTGTAGAGTAATATTTTAGTGGAAAACATTTCTAGTGGGAGAACATTAGGGGGAAGTAATTTAATATTGTCCTCTTCCTTCTAGCTATCTAACCTGCTGGCCGTTATAGGGGTGCTTTAAATTAAAGCACATGTACCCAATGAGATGACCCTAGCCTACATTGTAATATTGCTTTTAAACTCCATTTGAGTGGGGAATTCTCTTTAAGGAAATTAAATTATATAATTCTGTATAAATTATCCAGAATTTAATTCAATATAGTTGTGGGTGATAATTTATTTTTAATTAGATCACAAATTCTTAATTTTCTGGAGAAGAAACAGCATTTGTAAATATTGCAAATGAAGTTTGGTGATATTCATGTATCACTGAACATCTAGCCATGTTTTTATATGCATATTCAGCTGGTTATGTGGAGCTACCTACATGCTTTAACATATGATTGCTACAAAGATATTAGAATCCTGTATTTAAGCTCCTAAATCAGGAATATAAATGCAGGTATGGTGTTAGTGTCTATATATGTGAACATGTACTAAAGATCTCATTCCCATCATATTTATCTGTAAGGGAGGGGGAAAGGGAGCAAAAGATACCACATACATAATGATGTCTTCAAATAATGTAACGTTTACATTGCTAAATCATTTGTAGACTGCCTACTTACACAAGGATTTGAAGCAGATTACGAGTAACAGTAGCCAATAAAAAAGTAATGAATCTAGATAATCTAAGGCAGGCCTAAAACCATAGGTGCCCATATGTTTTGTATAATAGGAAAGTTTTCAAAGCTTTCTTAATATGATGCATTCCTCACTCTGCAAGTAAAGTACAAGGGGCAAAGCTTTCTCTGAGAAGTGTTGTCGAGTGCCTCTTTTTCCTTATCTCCTGTAGGCTGAATACTTTTATCATGTGCTGCCACAGCCTTAGATTATAATCAGAACTTTGCTTTTAAGCCAAAGAAAATATAACCAACACCACCAGAGTAACACCACTGAAATTGCTACCCTTGTTTAGCTGATAGGCTTCTGGTCATTAGATTAGATGAAATTTCCAAGCCATCTTAAAAGCAGCTCCAAAACCTGCGTAAACTGTCTTACAGTGGAGTGTGCCAAAGGCATGATTAACTTTTGACAGGGAGTCCCAGTTCAGAAAGGTCTGAAATTAATTGCAAAGACTTTCCTGGCCACAGTCTCCATCTAATGTTCCAGCAAGTGTCATGAATCCAGGACCTTCAAAACATGGATTTGCTCCAATAGAGGAGCGTGACCCTATTAAGAATCAAAATTGGAATTGGGTTCAGGCCAATGAAACATCAACGAAAAGTATCAAGAGTCTTGAAGAGATTTAAGCTTGATTTGACCCATCTAGATGCCAGAATGATTCCATAGTTGATGGTATCAAAAGCCACCAACAAGTCTAAACATCAGAAGGGACAGATTGCACCCTGGTCAAACAAAGGTCATACATAAGGGCAACTAATGCAATTTCCATCCCATGCCCAGGCCTGAATTACAACTGCAAGAAGTCGAGAAAATCTGTTTCTTTGGGATTCTTTTTAGATTCCAACTGCCTTCCTTAAAAAGGCAAGGTTAGAAATTAGTTAATAGTTGTTCTATGTGGTTGGGTTGAACACTGGTGTTAGGAGAAGGTATACCATTATTTTCCTCAAGATGACTAGAATTTCCCATTCCCTTAACAAAGCAGTGATCACTTCCCGAATGCAACCACAAACATGGATCCATGTTACAAGTGGTTAAACTCATGTTGCAAAGGGCCCAATACACATTAATTGAATTTGTTCAATTAAGATTACATCCGATCTTCTTGCAAGACATTGCCTTGGACTTCTTGACAGATCCTGTTGAAATGGAACTAAGCTTGGAGAAAGTGTGAAATATTTTAACTATAAAAAAAAGTTGTAAACATGGCTTCATGACACCAAGAGCATCTTCAATATTTTTCACCAAAAAGAATGGGTATCCTTAAACACATGAAAGTCTGCAGATACGGTAAGAGAAGAGAAATTGTTGTCCTTATTGCTATGAAATACCTAGAGATAAAACTGTGATTGGTTAGGTTCATACTTTTTTTCCACCATTATTTTAGGTGTCTCTACATTTGTTTCATCTTCTGCAGTTCCTCTGCAGAACCAAGGAACTTGCTAGATCCTGTAAGGGAGGAGAGAAATTTGGAAAACTTTCATTTGGCTTCTTCACCATTTTCATGTTTCAGAGATTAGTGAGACATACAACAAAGCTGATTGGATAATTCCTCAAGCAATCCCCAAAAGCCCAAATAGATCTTGAGTGGATTATTTCAACATTTCTGCAGAGATTAAACATAATAGCAAGATGCATGAAAACCAAAAACTGACCACAGCAAAGGAAAGTTGTCCATTTTAAGATCACATTGCTGTGCTCTGAGATAAAAACCAGATTTAACATGTGATCATGTGTGTGTATTTGGATGAAAATCTTATCTCTTACCATCATAATGAAGGTTAAAAAATTATGTTCCACTTGAGAATGTATATATATGTAGAGAATAAAAGGTTTTTTGTGTTTAATAATCCTTTTGGAGAGGGTCATCTTAAATTCAGTTTCAGATAAATATGGATTTGCTATAAGACATTTGGGAAAAAACTATCTTAACCATACTAAAATAATCAATGGTTAATCAATAAGACAGTGCAATCACTTTGTTTTTAAATAAACAAGGAACTTGCATTTAAATGTTTACTTGTTTAAGCAGAATTGTCTACAATCAAGAATACGCCATAAACTGTACTAAAGGAAATATATTAAGCTCTTATAGTTCTAACAGCACATGTTTCATTGCCAGCCATTTATAATCAGTAGCAGCACAAATTTAAATCAAATACTTTTAAGTTTTTTTAATAGTGTTGAAAGAACTGAATGTCTCCATATTACAATGCAAATTTTCTACCTTTTGAAACACTAGTTCAACAAAATACTCAGGGTAAATCAACTATTAAAGAAAATATTTTATTACATCATGAAAAAGTATAATCATTCAAATCCAAACTTGTTTTAAAATCTGAATTTTTTTAAGACAGCCCAATGGTATATTTTGTTTCACATGTGAATATGAACACTAATCTTATTACTAAATATTGCACAGTCTGAAAGAGACAAATAATGAAAACAAAACAAAATCACATGATCTTGGGAACCATCTCACATTATGAAAAGAAAAAAACCTACTAAGAAACTTAAAAAAAAAGGAGGGAGGTTTGCTTCTACAGTAGCTTTAAGTTTATAATTCTTGGAATGACTGGAATCCACTGAAGACCATAACAGGGATAGGAAGCTTCATTTCAGCAATCCTTTGTGCAAATAAGATTAATTAGAATAATGCAGTTAAAACCATTGAAATAATTGCCACATCTTTCTGTTACATCCCTGTTGGGGGAAGAAAAAATACGAAGAACAATTTATGCCATGAGTTTTGCTTGCAATTCCATCTCCGCTGCCTGTTTCAGTGCAACATCCACCAGGAGTTGAAATCCACTGAAGTCCTGATTGAGATCTGGGGGAGTTGGAGGAGGAGTGTTGAAAAGCCCACTTTGTGCATTCGAACTAGGTCCCAACTTATCCTCGTGGAATAGGAGAGAGTTGTCTGTAAAGTTGGTAGGTGAAGCCCACTGAAGGTCATCTGTACCAGTGGGCTGATTGAAATGGAAAGAAACATCTTTCAGTGCAGTTACGGTGGTATGACAAATTACTGAGGGACGAGCCAAAAGAGATCCTGGAGAAGGAGCATTACAAATCTTGTTTGGTCCTGGGCTACCAGAGAGAAAGGAGCTCTCAATCAGGGGAATGCAGTTTTTTGAGCTGGAAAATTCCACTGGGTGGCCATCGATTACCTTGGTCCCTCTCCGTGAGATAGTAAATTGATTTGGGTCCTTCCCATCCTTCCTCAACATGTCAGGCAAAAGCCTGCGCCTTGCATTGATGAACCAGTTGCAGACCTGAGAATACAATGACATTTTCATTCTTACCTTCATTCAATTCCATTTATGTATTTCATGAAAGCAGTTCAACTAAATGCCTGAATCCCTTCAAGCTAAATTCCTGAACCTGACCAGAAAAAAAAAGGCTGGCAAACAAGTTTTGACACACCCTAAAGAGAGTCTTTCCTGATCCGGCCAGCCCCTCCTCTCAGCAGAAAACTCAAAGATTGTAATGGGTAAAGACCTAAATTTGGTTTTAAGTTTGAATATATGTTATGAACAAAGAGTAATCTTGGAGTAATGAACAAAGAGTAATCTAATTCATTACAGTTAATTAACAACAGGAAAACATTTTCCTCTGAAACAGTAACTCCTCCCTAAAGGAGTTACTGATTTGCCTTGTTCAACTGACTATGTCAACAGGCAAAAGAGGGATTACCTCATCAAGTTTGCCCTTGTTTGAGTATCAAGCCAGTTTCCTGGGCAATAAAAGAAAGTCCAACAGTCCTTTTTTGTTTACTGTACAAGAACTGTTTCTCCTTACAAAGAAAATGTGTGGGATACCTACAAAGAAATAATACCAATTACTCTGAGCCAACACGGCAAAACCAGATTTACAATAAAGCCTATGAAATAGGCTGAGCTGACACACTACAAAAACATAAATATACTCATAACCTGCTACAAATTCTGCACACACAATGTATTTTTTTAAATAAGTAAGACAGTCAATGGATTGGAAGAAAATTATGTTAAAAATCCTACAAACAAAATGAGTATTTGAAAATTCTCCCTTTGTGTTTTCATATCCTCTCTCCCTGTATGGTTTAAGATTAATAATAAAAGTCATTTTTATAAGCTTTCTAGTCTTGGAAAAGCTTCATATATTTAAATCAACACACCCAGATTATTTCAAATACTGCTACAAACCTTATTTCAAATGTTAGAAAATGCAACTACATATATATTCACAAAGCAAGTAAAACTTATGTAGAGAATTATTACACGTTCACCTCCTTTTTTACTTGTAGAAAAGAGCAAGCAACACTTAATTTACACACTCAGAATTGTACTTTTTTCACAATTTGGAACAGAAACCAATCATCTGCATTCTTGGGTAAATCTTAGTGCTGTCAATTAGACACGAACTGATTTCTAAATATGCAGAAAGAAGTATTTCAGTAAGAAAGGGCACTGAGTTTCAAGGGTACTGCATTTAGAAAATTTGGAAAAACTGAAATTCACATTCTTTCCATCACTGTTACTGCGTGAGCTTGCCTCATGTAAATCAGGATTTCCCATTAGGCTGGAAGCTTAAATTGTCCCAATAAAAAGCACTGAACATTCATACTTATTTTAGGCACTGAGCAAAAGGTTAGTCCTGGGTAAGCAGGCATCCATCCCACTTAAGCAATGAACTTTGTGGGTCTATAGAAAAACCCAGGCTGAAATAGCACCTTTGTCAATCAAATACCAAGACACTTTTTAAGTAAAGTGGAAGCTAATAGTCAATAGAACACTGCATAATAATACTGTGCTACACCACCCAATGTCTGTTAACTTAAAAGTAAAATACATAGTATTCAGCAGGTAAACAAACTTGTCATTATTGTCTTAAGCTTCATTAAAACACACTTACATACCTGTAGTGTGGAAAGGTGCGTCTGTCTCGACAATAGTGCTTTCTCTTGTTCAGAAGGATAAGCATTGTAACGGTGCTCATACAGCCAGTCCCGAAGAATCTGCACCGATTCTTTGGGCAGGTTACCCCGTCTCCTCCTCTTGATTGAGCAGGCTGAAGAAGAGAGATCCAGGGGAACATCCATGCTGTCATCGTCTTCCGTCTCACTGCCTGATATTGCAGCAGCACCTATGATGCACATGAAAAGGTATGACGGTATCTCTCCTAATTCTGAATTTCTCTATCAAACACATTATCACCATCCTTTACAATAAAAATGTGGTAATATGCACCAGTGAGGACTAGGAAGAAAGTCCTAGTATCTTTCATTCTGAAAATGTGAGCAACTCAGGTATCTGCCTGTATACACGCAATGCTTTACTTTATTTGGAGAACCACACCAATTATTCGCCAACAGTGTGTATATTCATCTGGCCAATTTTCTTCAAAATTAATTCTACCACTTTTTACTAACTTAGAACAATTGTTCAGAGCTAATTCAGTCAGAACACTAAAGTGTGGTTATTTAATTAGGATTTGTTGAAAAATCAAATAGGCCAAACTAACTCAAAAAGCTAAGTAATAAGCAGGGGTTTAAGTTATGATAACTATACCCATCATTCACAGCCAGAATGAAACACCCAAGATGTCTGATCCCAGTGTATTTTTTGTGGCACACAAACCACCCTCATTATTAATGCTGTCTATGAGAATAATAAAAATAAACCCACAGAATGAAAAACTCAAAAACAAATTGGTACCATCAACTGTTTCCCATTCACATTCTAATTTCCAAATTGCTACTCATCATCACACTGACTTTATATGAACATTCTAACATTAAGTCATCTAAGAATAATACCTTAGTAATTAGACTTAGTAAAATTAAACCCAGTAATAGCTGGATATGAGACTTCATTCTACTTCATTTTGCATGAAGTATCACTATCTTTTACAAATAGAAATCTCAACCCTATTTCTACAATTGTACTTGCAAATTAGCATTTAGCACTAATACACTGAGAAAAAAAAATCATGAGAATGGTCAATTAAGCCTCAGAATGATATCCACATTTCCTTCATCTTCTCCCTGAAATCCTCAAGAAAAATAGTTTTATCTATATTAGAATGAAGGTTTTTTTCTCCAGCCTTTCTATACTTACTGCTATAAGTATCTATAGGTTCTCATTTAGCAACCACAATTGGGACTAGCAACTGCATCACTAAGTGAGGCAGTTTCCAAGTGAGAACTCATATGACACAACTGTGCTATCCTCTCTCCCACTCTCCAATCCTTTGAAATGGTAATCCCACCAATGCTGGGGTAGCTGGCTTGAAACTGGCAGGACAAGCTTCTGTTTCTGTTTGCCTCCTAATCACTTCCCTAATCAAGTTTTGGGAATGCTCAACCCTGATATAATTAGTAAGAAAGAAATTAATGTTTCCATTGATATATAATTTACATTCAATGCAGAGGAAGGAATTACAAGCTGTCACACAAGGGGGAATGCACATAGAAAGCAACATGCTAGCCTTGGCAACCATAAACAGGGCACACTGCATAAAAAGCCTGATGTATTCCCCACTGTGTACCTTCTTTCTTGTATCACTTCCTCCAGTCTTTCCACTCTGCAATATTGGGAGAGAACCACAGGTCAGGCACAGGACAATAGACAGTGACTATAATAAATGACTTCACTATGAAGTCATAAATGTAGACACTGGTGTAAAGTTTTTTCTCCCAACACTATTGTAACTTTGGATGGATGTTGAATGAGGCCATTTGTAAGTGAGGACTATCTATAGTTCAATTTCTCTTTGGTCATCTTTAACAGTGATAGCAGGTTTTATTGCAACAAGAACTCAGTATATTTTGGCATTGGATAAAAAGGGGAAATGATTATTACTTCTTATCATAACTCCACCTCCATGAACACAAGAGATTTTCATCCTATATATTGGAAAATAGTTCAGTCTCTTGACAAAGGCAGCCACTCATCAAGACCTGTTCTTTCCATTTGAATAACAGCAGAACAGCTCCTCTCTGAATACTGATCTAGTGACGTTATTTTCTCAAACTAGTAAATACAAGTATTACTAAAGGATTTAATTAATTCAACCACCTCTTATGAGAAGGGCTTAATTGTTCTTCTTTTGTGCTGTCACCTTTTATTCTTTCTTGTTCCAATGTACCACTGGAAATAACTATGTAATTTATCCCCCAGTATAATTTGAAAACTAAGCAAAGTTGATCAAATTTGTTACAGAGCTGGCAAAAGAAAGATCACATTTTAAAATGGACCACATTGGGCTGAGAATTGCGGATCAAAAATAAATAAATCGGGAAAAGTATTCCAATGCATCCCTAATGGAAAAAGCAGTTAGGCAATGAATTAGGTTATCACCTCCTTCATTCCAAATCCTTTCCATCCTCCATTCCACTCACATGACCTAGACTGGAGCTACAATTAAAGGATTGGATATTGTTCCAGAAGCCACATTCTGCACACTTTCTCTGATTTGCTTCTTCCAGCAATGGTCCTGTATCTTTTCAGAATGTCTGATCGTGAGGGATATCAATTGGGGCTTTCTCAAGCATAAAATACATTGATGGGAAAACTGCGCTCATTCTTTATCGGTGAATACTTTTTCCCCAGCAACTTCCAGTGTTATTTATGAACATAAACTCTGGTAGCCCAATTTGTTATTATACCATCTAAGAGATACTGTTCAATAAAAATAGAAACTTTTCAAGGTAAAGAAATGCATTTGTTATCTACCACCTTAAGCATAATGTATCATGCGCAGGGTTAAGAATGAGAATTCTGGAATTCAATTGTATCAGAGCTCAAGATCTACTTGTGGTCATACTTGTGGTCATTAGTATGTCAGTAAACTAGGTGATTACAATACAATAGGTCAGTGTTCTCCAAATATAATGATAAAGCTAACTGTTGGGCCATTTAGCCTGAAAAGAACACAGAGATTAGCATGTGTCCTGTAACAATAATGAACCACCAATAGAGGAAGGTGGGTGGGGACAAGATGGAAAGCAAAGTGAAAGGTCTCAGGCACTTACTGTAGATGTTGATGGGTTTATTTTGCATTTTCAGATGTTTATCTAACATATTCAGAAGCGGGCTGTGGTGATGTTTACAAAACTTTCTTAACCACTGCTAATTTAAACCTGGTTTAATCAACTAATCAAAATTTCTGAGGTCACACAAACAGTGAACATGGACACAAGATTTGGGTTCCTACAACACGCTGGTGGTTAACCAATCTGTGAAATCTAAGATCTCTTTCATTGTGTTTGATATAATGTATATGTTACACATTCATATGGTATCTTTCAATAAAAATTGAAAGTTTTGTGGCAAAGGTCTTCCCATGAATGGAGCAAATGTTTAAAAAAAGGGTGGCATTATATCAGGGTTTGAAGTACAGGTAGTCCTCCGCTTACAGTAGTTCATTTAGTGACCAAAGTTACAACGGCACTGAAAAAAGTGGCAGTTGCAGCATCTCCACGATCATGTGATCAAAATTCAGGTGCTTGGCAACTGGTTCATATTTGCTGTGTCCCAAGGTCATGTTATCGGGTTTTTTTGCTATCTTCTGACAAGCAAAGTCAATGGGGAAGCCAGATTCACTTTACAACCATATTACAAGCTTAACAATTGCAGTGATTCACTTAACAATTGTGGCAAGAAAGCTCATAAAATGGGACAAAACTCACTTAACAAATGCCTCATTTAGTAACAGAAATTTTGGGCACGTAAATCAAGGACTACCTGTATACAAGGCCAGATTTTCTTTTTTAATCAGCACTCTATCAGCAATGAATAGTCTGGATTTCAGTCTGACAGTATCTATTTGCTAAAACTTTTGATAGTAGAATGCAACCCAAAGGGGTAGTTTATGCCTTATAGAAGCATGGAAATGTGTCAACAATGGCATATTCCTTTAAAAAACATCTTTGTACTGTGGTACCAGATAGTTAATAATATTTAGAACTTATTGTTGTAGTAGTTCCCTTCTCTCCAGATGCATTTGGGACCTTCCTTTGCAACATATAATGGTCTGATTCCTGGGCCTTTAGTCATTGCTCTCACCATTAGTGCCCTTCATACATGGATAAAGAACAGGAATTCATTCAGAGATGTAATTAAAAAAAAAACAAGTCAATGGATCCTAGCATATTACACCAAATTTACACCTAAATGCTGAGAAAAGCAATCAAGCTAATCAAACTATTTCAGCTAGCTAGAACAGAAAGAAGCTTGCTTTAAAAAGTAAACAAAAAACAAACTTGAAACTAAAGTGTTCAAAGGCTAGGAAATGTATTCTGTTCCCTTCAAAACAAAATGTAAAAGGTGCTCTCCTTCTCACCCCCGTAAGCATAAAAAAAGGCGAACCGGTAAAGCTCTTGACAGTATAAATAAAAATTAAAGCAAGAACAAACCTGCAGTACTGAGTGCCCTTTGATCTGCTTACTTATTGTGACATGTTCCCTCTGCTAAGAGGTTAATGAGACAAAACAGGTTTGGGCTCAACAGGAGAAAAATGCTGTGCAACCTTTTTTGGGGGTGGGTGGGGGTGGAATGGATAATAAGCAGATTTCAATAAAGGAGCATTAACTACCAGGAAAGAGACCCTGGATTTGTGCAGAAGCTGCAGTTACAGGAAACTACAGAGAGCATTAGATGCAAACTAGTCCAGTTGATTTTTTTTTATTAGAGCAAAGGCCATATTGGTGCTGCCATGGCAGTGTTTACATTGGAGCGTTTGTGCTGATTACTAACAAGGGAAAACCAAAGCTACCCTGTAATCAGTCTGTGCTCTGCATTTCCTGCTTTAACAAGGAACAGTTAAAAAGGTGGCCTGACTAGGCTGCCTGTCTCAATAGATCACTACTGCTTTGTTATTTGTTTCTTTACAGGATTCTTGCAGGGAGAAATATTTGCAGCCTTAATTTGCTGTTTTAACATAGATTACAATTTTCACATGACTTACTTGGTCATAATGGAACCAAAGCGCCAATTTCAATTTTAAAAAATAGCTTATTTTAAATTAATCTAAGTACTGAAAAATATTTAGCTAACAGAAATATTTAGTAATTTAACATTGCACTGCATACTAATATATAAGAGTTTGTGTTATTGAAATAAGTTTAATGTTCAGTAGTTATTTGTTCTTCTAAAGACAATAGTTTTAACAATACTATCTGTCTAGCAAAACAAACCCAAAACCAGAGTTATAATTTGCAGGTACATTGTAAGGTCATTTTGTCCAAAGTTTATGGGCACAGTTGATTTTCATCTCATAGTGCAGGGCTCCGTTTGAAAATTTCTTCTAAAGAACATGCACAGTATGACAGCTTGTCTAAATACATCTAAACAAGGACAAATACCTTTTATGTGTAAATTATTTACCTGTTTGCTTCTTTGTGGCCAAAAAGTTAGCATGAAATTATTCCTTAAGCCAATGCCCACATCTGTAAGCCATGCATGATAAGAGTATTAATTCCTTAATTTTTGCATAATAAGGAAATGACAAACTTACTGAAAATTTAACCTTATGAAATAATGGGACTGCTGTTCTAGGGAGGGAAGCATTACATGGGAAAGTGGTAGATACCATCTGCTTTGATAAATTTACAAAATGCCTTATATCAAATAAGTTTGCTTTGCACCATAAGCAGTGTACAAAACTGCTTTCTCCACAAATCTCTCTGTGTGTGAAACTCTTAAGCTGTTTTGCAGAGAGTTCAGTCATTTTTCAGAAAACACCTGTAGAATTTATAGATACAGGATTCAAATTCTTAATTTGAAAACCTTAAGATTCTACATATGTGGTACTGACTCTTTCAATATGCAAGAAAGACAAAATTACAAAGAAAAATAGCAGACTTGAGACTGACACAAAATTAAAGACATGGATGCAGCGCTAAGTTATTAACTGCTAAAACAATATATTACTTGAAAAAATGAGAACTTTCCTAGAACTGACTAATATTTACAAGCACATAATATTTCAAATTCATTTTTGCCAGAAATAAACAACTTGTAGCATTCTACCTGAGAGCTTTACTGTAGAAAGGATGTGTATCTGTAACTTTTTAAAAGTTAGAGAAGGTAGTTTAGAGATTTGAATAGGAATATAGCTCTTCAAAAATCAACACGTTTTTCATTGCAGAATGAAATCTCACCATATTCTAAAATAGAAAACTTTTACATATGGTCCCAAGTTGTAGTGACAAAGGAAAAAGTTTTGGACATGAAGTAAGAGGAAGTAAAATCCCAGTGATACACATAGTAATCATTATGCTAAAGCTTAGTCACATGTAACTCATTGTGTACTTTCACAAAACAATGGTAATGGCAGATTTATCACAATTTGTGTAAGGATACATAGGTATATTGTACAGTTAATAGGTGTTTTAAGAACACTTTCAATGACATGGTCAGTGAAATTTGAAGTCTACTAACTCATCTATCCCACCTTTAATATTTCTCAGACTACAGAAAGCTACACCGCCAATAGAAAAAAATACATTCATATAAAATTGGAGTGTACAAATCTTCTTAAGTTATAGTACAAAAAAAATTCAGACTTCCAGACCACATGTACCATCAACTATCCAACTTTTGTTCTGATCTCCTTTATATTCCATGTACCTGAAAACTTTTCCTCATGCTCTTTTTGATCAACTCCTCCACTCCTTCCACCTTCTCTCATGCACTTAACATGTTAACATTTTTATTAAACATTGTCTGGCCTGACAGAACAGGAAGCATGCTTAAAGTTGACAAGACAGGAGCTCCGGATTTTAAATGCATGCACAAAACACAGCATCTCACATCCTACCCCTCCTCTTCCCAAAAATCTTGGAACAATGGATCTGCAGGCAGGAAACCAGCTCATCACCACTGTTCAAACAGAGCACAGCAGCAGTTACAAAAAAAAACCCTATACAAATTATCCAGTGTGGAATTTTTTGCTCAATAATGTAACAAATATTTTGTACAAAGTTCAAAAACAATTATATTTGTCTTTAACTTCAGAAGTAGGCCATGGTATTGTTGGAGCACATACTTTTACATACACACAGTTGTACGTCTCACATTTTACTGTGTGCTTACATTACCATTTAATGGTTCTAACTTGTTAGCTCACTTTCCTTTTTACATTTCCTAGTTACATGTCACTACACAAGATCAGCTGCATGGAAAAGAAGTTTTAGATACATTTCAGAAGCAAAAAATTAATTTTCCAATGACCCACAAAACCTAACTCCTTGTTAAAAACAGGAGTTACATTGTGTCCTTCCAGTGAATTCCCTAAGTAAGTCACTGACTTTTTCATAGTGTACATGCAGCTACTACTGTAACATAAACTACAGGTAGCATACACAGGTAAGAAACTCTAACTCAATGGAGAAAATTAGGAATAAACATGGACAAGACTGTGCTGCTAAATTCACAAAAAGAGTGATACCTTACAAGATATTTCACCAGGTCCAGTTTTTTTTAAGTGATTATCAGTTATCTCGTGTAGCCCAGCCTTTCCTCTGACAATAACCTATAAACTTGCTTTTGTGTCTTCCTAAAAAAAATAAAGGGCATTTTTTTTCTTTTACACGTCCAGAGTCTTAGGCGTGGGAGATCCGCTCTCCGGGCTTTCTTAACCGATTTTTGCAGAGGCTCCACCCCCGTCTCTCTGCCGCCTCCCTCTCCGACAAGCGCAAACAAAGAAACTCCTTCAAGCACGCTGTTGCTAGTCTAAGAATTTGTTTTCAGATGCCGCCTTGCTCGCAATATCGCGTGTTCAACAGCAAAACGAACCAGAAAAGGCGAAAAAGAAAAAAAGCAGGCTCGGAAAGAAAGCCGCGAGCGGGTCGGGAAGAAGAAAAGAGTCCGAGAGGAAAACTTTTGTTTCGGACACAAAACGGGCAGCGGATACTTGGGGTTTGACAGGGCGCCAGCAGCTGAAGGGGTGGCAGCCTTCAAACCGACTTCGCTGCGGTCGTGTTTTGTTTTGTTTTTTAATGTCTGAACGGGGAAGCCCCCTCAAGTGCTCCCTCCTCCTCAACTTCGTGTTAACGCTGTACAAAGAAGGTCGGGGGGGGGGCTTTCTTTTTTTAAAAAAGGGAAGACCCAATTTCTTCCACAGCCTGTACTCGAGAGTTGCGCGCTCTTCCGCCTGACAATTGTTTAGCAACGCCACGAGGTAGGCAGCGGGGGCTCCTTTTCACTTAGAAGTCAGAGAGACGCTCGAAACAGGACAAACTTTACTTACTTTTCTGAGCTTTCATTTCGGTGCCCTTCCCGCCTTCTCGTGGAAGATGCCCCTCCTTTTATTGCCAGGAAAGGAGAGAGAAACTTTGGAAAAGAAAAGGGGAAACAAAGAAGGGGAGGGGGAGAAAAGAGCGGAGGAGAGAGAAGGCGGCTTCCAGCGGGGTCCTTTGCAAAAGCGGCGTCTGACGCTGCGGGACGGACGGGGCTGGCTGGTGCAGAAAGTAACTTGAGAGTAGCCCTCTCGCCGCTTCTTCCTTCTTTGTTCTTCAACTGGTGCTTTGGCACAAGCTGCTGCTGTTGCTGCCGCCTCCGCCACGAGGTGTGCCCTCCCCCACCTCCCGGCCCTGACTAAGCGGGAGAGGAGCCAGAACTGCCCCTCCCCTCCTCTCCTGCAGGCTGGCCGGCTGGGTAACGGCTTTGGGGCGGGGGGGGGGAGGAAAGAGGGCGAGTCTTGTCAAAATACCGGCGGTAAACCGAAAGAAGGGGGGAGAGCAGCTCTCCCCAAGACGCGGCGTAAACACATGGGCAGGCGAGGAGAGCCTCAGCGCCTCGCTTCCTAATCTGTCCTTTTAAATTTAAAGGATCGCTAATTTAACAAAAACGGGAAAGTAGGCAAAGGGGAAGTCGGGGGTGGGGGGGAGATAATTTAAATGCTTCAGGCGTCGGGAGCTCTGCCCGAAACGGTGTAAACGCCGTTTATAAAGTTTGCGTCAACAGCCTGCTTCGGGAATCTCCTCAGGTGGGGAGGGCTCTCGCTCCCCAAGCCCATCTTCGGTTTGGTCAGCGTGGTAGGCCTCGGTGCAGGTCTTTCCGCGGGTCTTGGCTTATTACAATCAGGTTTCCATCCCAGGAGTCCTCGCAACGAGCCTGGCCCGCCAGAGAGAAGAAAGAGCCAAGTTTTCCCCCCTTTTCGGCCGTGCACGTAGCAAGCCAGGTGGCTCAAATCTTGCTCCGCTTCCTCCAAGATCGCTTGCAGCTCCTGCTCCGAATAACGCTTTCCGCGAGTTTACGGGGGGAGGGGAGCGATTCCTATTTAAAAAAACAAAAAACCCTACCACCATCTCAGCCTGGATCCTGCCCCAAATCTGCTTTAGAAGCTCCCCCCCCCCCAGAATCTACATCACCGCGCTTTGGGATACATGCCTATCTGCTAACTTAAAACGAGCACAGCTACAAGATGAACCGTTGTGTTGGCTTAACTTGGGACAGGAGGTGTGTGAGTTTAAGTAACGCGAGAATCAAGAGAGTTGCCTTGAACGGCGCGGTTTTTTCCGTCTGTTCAGGCGGCGAGTTGGAGGGAAAGTAAAAACAAACACATTACGTCAGTTCCAATTTACACGGAGGGAAGTTGGCCGATCCCGCAGTTTACTTTCCCACCACTCCGCTTCTAACTAATTAAATGCGTTCCATATATTTTGCACGTGTTCATTTAAGGGTGGAGGCGATGTCCGACCCCCATGATCTCTCAGTTTTTCGTCTGAAGGCTTTTAATTCATCTCCGTTGAATAAACACGTGCGTGACGCGTTTTCCTCGATATTATCCTAGCAGCGTTACTGTGCCGGATCCAACTGTAGCCGAATGAGACCCACAGGCCCCTCCCTTCAGATCGCCGGAGCTGCAATTTAGGGACGTATGCGTGGGCTGCTCTCCAGCCTTCAGGGACGGAGAAAAGTCTTTTTCCTTCCCGTAAAGAAGACGCTTCTCATCTGGAATGGAAAAGCACCCTCTTGCTCAAGCGCCAACCCGTCACCTAGCCTGGATTTTAATGAGCACATTCATCATGACTAAATGTGAATGTCATGCAGTAATTATCGCAACCGAGAAGCGCACGGCGTAACTCAGTCAAACAAGCCGCGTCTCCCAGCCACTGAACCACCAGCTGACTGAGCTGCAGACAAACGGGGCCTTCAGAGGCCACGTGGTTCACTTCCGGAAGGGAGGGGGGAATAGGCGCTCCGGGAAGAAGCGTGTTTACGCGCTTGATCTCAGGTCCTTGCTATACAAAGGTGAACAACCACGTTGCCACCAAAGCCTCGTCGTTTTCTTTAAATAACTTAGCGCGCCAGTTCGTGTAGTTAAGATTACAGTATGGCAAACCGGGGCTGGGTAGGAGGATCGCGCTAAAGCGCTAATCTTCTAAGCGTTACACTCCCGGGTGATCTGTTTAAACAAACGAACAAAAAAAAACCCTCTTCAAGTTCTTTTGCATATTTGCATATCGGGCCCAAGGAATAAATACGCCCCCCCTTCAATGTTTCTGAGAGGCTTTTACGGATTTGCCGTGTCATCATTAATGACGGAATCCCCCAGCTGAACCGCAGCACTGAAAGGAGTTCCGAGGAAGCATACTATAAGTAAGAATGACGATACATGGCCCCGGCCGCCTTCTGCATTTCAAAAGAAACCTAAAACTCTGTCGACACCCGTTCTTCCAACGATCGAGTCTTGTGCTTCATTCCTCTGAAATCAGACTGTAAACAAGGCACCAGCCTTTTCTCGCGAGTTGTGCGCCTCGCATTGCGCGTCTCTCTCTCTCTCTCTTCTTTCTCTCCCTCCGCAAGGCTCTGTTGCGGCGCGGGACTTGCGCTTGCGAAAGGGCAGTCAGGTTCTCAATCCTTACAGCGCAGAAACCGCCGAAGCTTCTTGCCTGCAGCCCGGGGGTCGCTTTCACCGACGAGCCGCAACTGGTGACCCAAGCTGAGTCAGGGACACCTCACATCCGGCTGAGCGCGTCAAAACGTCGCCAAGCGGTTGCTTTGCCATCCTGACAGTTTCGCTCGCAGCCAGTGCAGTGTCTGGCGATGCAGGGACGCGGCGCCTTTTGGAGGAAATCCCAGCTGGCTTGACGTTTTTCCATCTTCCTCTGAGGCTCACTTCCTTGTTCGGGAAGCAGAGGATCGCCTCTCGGCTGCACCAATCCATTGCCCTAAGCGTTGGCATGACGCAGCTCGAGGCCGGGAATGGAGTGCTTGACTTACAACAGTTCGCTTAATGACCGTTTGGTATTACAACAGCACTGAAAAAAGGGGCCGTTTTTCACACTAATGATCATTGCAGCATCCTGGTGGTCACGTGATTTACATTCCGATGCTTGACAACCGACTCGCATTTATGAGGGTTGCAGTGGGTGATGTGATCACCTTTTGCAACTTTCTGACAGCAAAATCAATGGGGAAATCAGATTCACTTAATGACTGTGTTACTAATTTAACAACTGCAGGGATTCACTTGTGGCAAGAAGTCATAAAATGGGGCAAAACTACCTGTACTTCCCTTAGCTCAAATTTGGCCTGTTGGATCCTGCACAGCCTCTCTCTCCCTGGATAATGTTATTGCACAGTAATAATATATGCACAGTAATATATGCACACACATTTGGAACTGTACCCTTCTGAAAACACTTCCATGCCACAGATATTTGGAAGTATGTCTGAAGGCAAAAGGGCCAAGCATTAGTTACAGCAAGATAGTCAATCCCAAAAGACTGCTGTTGTGTGTGTGAACTCGCAGGATCTGCTTTCCTGGAAAAGGCTTGAGAGGAGATGAATGCTTGAGCTTGTTCTTCCCTCTCAACCCTTGTAATAGTTTTTATGTGGAGCATTACTTAAATAAATTACAATCAAAAAATTATATCCAGCACAGCAAAGCGCAAATACCCTAGCAGGTGGAAACAGCCCTTTTAATGAAAAAGGCACTCCCATTTCTGAGATGTTTGCACATCAGTACAACATTGAACAGGGTTTATGTTTGTTTGTTTGTTTAATGGAATGGCAATCTAGATCAGATATAAGAATATAAGATGCCAGCCAATAAAGGGCCTTGGTGCAGGCTGTTAAACGCCTAGCACTTAGTTCCAGCTGCCTGCAATTACTGCAGGCTCGAATCCCACCAGGCTCAAGGTTGACTCATCCTCTTGGGGTAGGTAAATTGAGGACCCAAGATTGTTGGGGGCAATAAGCTGACTTTGTAAAAAATGCCGCTTAGGGGGGCCCAAAAAAGCCCTAGTAATAAGCAGGCATATACAATAGAATGAAGGCTATTGCTGAGCACATTGGGTTGTGCTCCAAAGATTGTAAGCCACCCTGAGTCTCCGGAGAAGGGCGGCATATAAATGTGAATTAAAAAAATAAACAAATAAAAGGGATGAGATTCAGGCCAGGTTGAAAACTTTATGTCCTGGAAGGCTCAGTCTGGTTCCATCACTGGATGCTTCCAGGCTACAATATTAGTGTATCATTCATGGGATTTTACAGGAATCCAAAGTGACTAAAGTAATAAATACATAGGGCTATACTTTTAGCCTATTCAAAATGTACGGTAAGTTCCACTGAATTTGAAATTACAAATGGAGTCCTGATTCTCTTTCAAGATGAGAGAAATCTGCATATATGTTGATTGTGGTACATTATGAAGGAAAATAGCTTAAAGTCTAAATACTTCAAGAAACTCAACATTATTTTGGTGTACCTTTTACCCTCACAATGTATGGTATATACATTCCAGATAAAATTCAAAAGTACTAAACTTGACCAAGAGCAGGAAATTCAGTGGTATTCCTAAATAAATATGAAAATGAATTGTTGCAAGATGCCAATAATAAATGAATAAATAGATACTACAAGTTTAAGGCCTAATTCCACAAGTCTAACATATCTAAAGTAGGGGCATCGGCAATGAGATTAAAAAGCTAAGATCAACAATACAATTAAAGCTCTGGACCTTTTTTATATATATCCTAAATTTGGTAGTTTACATTTTACTGATATTTATGATTTATGTTTATAAATTTACATTTTATTGTTACATCCTGCAGGTATAATAGAAGTGATAACACTGGATATTTACAGAAATAAAGTATTCTATTTGAGATTATGAGCTTTTTTTTACACGTCTAGCAAAATACAGTATTCCTGGATAATAAGGAATTTTTAGATGTTAATTATTTCCCCATAGTCCTGAAGTCAATGAGTCTTCATATGGAGAAACGAACATTTTTGTCTGGTGAAACCCAGCACATATTATGGTGAATTCTTCCCAACAAAGCACATATTTAGTCAAAGCTAAGGATAAGCTCCTCATAAAGCTTGTAGGACAGTTAGATTGATGGATCCAAATTATTTTCCACAGCTGCCTAGGGAATGTATGCATTAATACTGGATGTGGTCAATATTCAAATTAGCAAGCTTTTCTTTTTCCAAATACAAATGTATTTTTCAAATACAAATTAAGCAGTTCTTTAGTTGATATAAAAAAACTATACAGATGAGAAAAGTAATAAAACAAGACCTACTTTGATGATGGTACAGAAAGAACCTTAAGCCTCTGGCACCACTGTATTTATACAGTGCCATCTGGTGGAATGATTCTGAGTGAATAAACTCTACTTAGACTAACAGCCTTTAATCCAAAAACAGATTGTCATAACTTGTGCTGACAAGCATGCATTTCCTTTTCAAAAATAACTTCTCTTTATTCTGTCAGCCTATTCATATGTAATCCTTCATGCATGCCTACACAACTTGTCTGCCTGCACTGTTGTCAGGGCCTGACTTGCCTAACCAAATTGAATAGAAGCTGTAAAGGAATTACAAAGCAAGTATGTTTTCTTTTGTCTGCTTGATGATGGCTAATGATTGCAGATTATCAACCTTGTGAAAGTTAGGCTTTGTTTGTGAACATGCTAGGTTATCACTTACAATGACTGCCAGATACATTGAACAATACCTCCCAGAACTCTCACCTGACTGGCTGGGAATTATAGAAGGTATGGCACAGTAATTTTGCAAGGAAATAGGCTGTTTAAAGAGTTATATATAAAACTCAATACCCAATAAATGTAGACTAGATGGATTTCTAGACAGATCAGGAAGAAGATAGCCATTCTTGCTATATTACATAGTAATTATAGGAAATTTTAGTTTTAAGGGAAATGAAAGAGCATTTCTGATCTCAGAGATTTCTGTCATTTGGGCCTCATTTTCACTCTCAAATTATGAGGAATAACTGTATTAACACATTTTAGATACTGTATGATATATTAACACATTTTAGACTTGATCCATTTTGGAAGGAATAACAAGGAGGAAATCTCTGCTTTTCAACAAAATAGCAGTGTTTTCCTGGAACTTCTCCCGAGCAAAGAAAATCCACCAATTCAATTGCAATGAAGCTTATCATTTTGAGGCAGTTTTCTCTCTCAAGTGATAACAGCACACTTCAAATTTTTGTGATAAAGCTGTAAATCTCCCCAAAGAGATATTTTTCAGCTGCAGTTTCTGTTCCCATCCTTCAAAATTACCTGCTGCATAACAATGGAGTATTAAAAGAGGCTTGTACTTGGAATCAAGTAATAACTATGTCATTAGGAAATAAGATTGGCTACAAAAGCCCCCCTGGGCACATTTTATACATTTCATGCATTCAAATTTTCTTTCCTACAGGAACCCAAAATTCTGGGGAAGCTGATAACATTAGAAAGAAAAATGATTGTTTTCCTTAATCCATATTGTTTGGATATGCAGAATCATACGGCCGCTGAAAAATTTATTTAGATATTATGTCTAACATGGCCCAACTTTAAGAATATCAGCTTCTCATCTGGATGGCCTGAAAGGTGTATTGCAAATATTAAGAGCTTTGTAAATTTGTTTTATTTGTGCCTTCTGTGTGCTCAGGGATGAATCTATTGTTTGATGTCTGTTTTTACATCATGCAACTGTCAAATTAGGATCTCACAAGCAAAAAATTATGATCAAATACATGTGTTAATCTTAAGTATGCCATGATATGTATCACTGCTCTTAAAACACAATGTAGGGCTTTGCATATAAACCATCTCTATACATGACAGGAAAACCTCAACTCAAATTTCAGAGCAAAAGTGTAATTTGAACCTTGTTCTTCATCATTTAGCATCTAGGAATCAGAGATAACTTATAATAACCAAATCATAGTGTAGTCAGATCTGAAGCTGAGCATACCTTATTTATCAAGTTTAAAAATATTAGTGTGAGAAATTCTTGAAATCAGGAATTAACTCTGTGCTTCACACTATTAGCTTCTCAATATTTTAAAAACTTTTAAGAGATTGACAATCATGTAGAAAAAGCAATAAAGGATCTGCCACCATCAGATTACTGGGGGGTGCCAGAGATAGCATGATTGACAGTATTGCTATATTCCAATTTGAAGAATACAATCCTATACCTGATGCTTCCTTCTTATTTTTCTATTCAGTGATGATCCTGGCAGGTTGGCTGGACTCAGAGAATGACTGGCTAAAAGTCACCTAGTTTCCATGGCCAATAGTAGACTAAAATTTCGGTCTCCTCATTCCTATCCCAAGTATCTTAACCATTAGTCCAAATAATTTATTCATTTCTTTGTATTTATAGCTACAGTATCTCCCAAATTCACACTGCTTTTTTTTCAGCAAAAGGGCCCTGGAGTTATTTAAGATATATTTAGGTGGGGCAAGTATTAGAAATGAGAACCAGCATACCACATATTTTCAACTGTACTTTCTTTCAATTTATCAATAAACTTACATACAGTATTTGAGGTGTTGTGATTTCTAGCCAACTTATAGCCAACATTTAATGCCAAGCCTGGTGACTAAAAGGTTGCATGAATATTAGAGTTCCAAGGTGTCACTAAAATGGATACCAGTCCTTAGAAAAAAATGGAAATTATTTTTGTGTGCATTATTCTAGCTCAGGGGTGTCAAACTCACAGCCCATGGACCAGAGATCATCACATGCTGGCCAAGCCCACCTCGGTTTTAGCAAAGGGGGAAAAAGTCACAATACATCACATGACGTGATGCCGCAAGTTTGACACCCCTGTTCTAGCTGATAGGAACAGCACTCTAAAGCAGGTTATAAAACAGGATTGCTTCTCCATTCCTGGCTGGACATCACATACCAAAATTCTCAAAAGCAGAAGGTTAGAGGAGCTATTGCTGATACTGAAAAGGAGGCAAAAGATCAGTATAACAGAAGCAGTTATAACTAGCTAGGGAAGAAACCAAAGCATTATGCTTTTCTAAATGCCTAGTTCATTTTTTCTGACTCTATTGTCCAGTGACACACTGAGAAAAAGTGTTCATGTTCATATTCATAGTATTCTGGATTCATGTTCATAAATCCAGAATACTATGATCTATAAATTCTCACCTATGTAAAAATAAAAAATGAAAGCTTCGTAAGAATAATGAATTGAACAAAGGTAGATAAAAACTGAAGATCCATGGAAGTAGTAATGCCATGATTCTCTAGGCCAATCTACTCAGAAAATATATGTGTAGGATGTTTATCCTGAAAAAAAATTAAAAGTACAACAGATACACAGTTGAATCTACATGAAGTAGTGATACAGTGATATTAGTGTTTCATAAGATCATTTTCCTATTCTTCTTTAGAGAAATCATGACGTTTGGATTATCAACTCTTAATAAAATCTTATACTTTGCAATCTAGCATTTGAGGTATTTTATTGATATAGCAATCTTATTTCAAAATGGCATTATTACAAAATGTAAAAATCCAGCTAAACCAGAAAAACAGAGATTATTTTTCCTGGGCTTTCAAACTCATTGGTCTCATCCTCCAAATTCACCAAAATTACAATTCCCATTGCTGGCCTTATTAAACTGGTGCAAGGTGTGCCAGAATGGCCTTGTATAGATAAATACATCGAGATAGGTAAAAGCTGTAAAGCTAGCTGCATGCAACAGGTTCTACCAGGAAAAATCCCCCTTGAAGATAACCATGAGATCTAAAGAGCAATGCAGAAGCAAGAGTTCTGTTTTAGTCATCTTTGTCTTTTGCTCCATGTTTCAGGATGCGTGTGAACTCAATGTAATTGAAATTGCCCTTTTTATCAATTGGTGCCTCTCTAAACAGCTCATCAACTTCTTCATCTGTAAACCTGTCTCCCATTGTTGTCAACAATTCTCTCAAGTAGTCTTCTTGAATGAAGCCTAGAAATGTGAAAAGATTTCAAGACAGAATTTTAATACAAGAAATTTTAGTATAACGTATTATACACAAAAAATGCAAAAATTAAACAAAGGGCTTTATTGAAAGTGCTCTAAGTGCTTTTAAATTTTTACTGATTCAGCAGTTATTTATACTTTAGGGAATAAGTGATTACATGAGCAAATAAAATTATTGTAGTTATTTAGCAAAAATTGCTACTAAATAATTAGCATTTTTCTACTCTAAATAAACTTTGTGGATTCAAAATCACTGCATGAATAGAAGTATGAAGTCTTACAGAATTTGATTATGTCGTTATGGCTGACAACAAATTAAAGTTAGGACTAAGATCTTAAATAAAACTATTTTAGAATTATCCATACCAAACCATTCCTTTGCAGAAAATATCCCTAATTTTTGCAGTTTTAAAAATTAAATGTCACATCTTTGCTTTTTAACAACCTATTTTGCCATTGTATTGGAAGGTGTTTCATTCCTTTGCCTTGGACTTGTATATAATTTTACACATAAGTAACCAAGATTATATAATTGAAGTCAAAAGCTATGAAATTATTTCTGATACTTTGTAGCTTCTTACCTGTTGCTTCTTCATCAAAACATGCAAAGGCGTTCCTGATTACATCTTCTGGATCAGTACCATTTAATTTTTCACCAAACATTGTGAGAAACATAGTGAAGTTTATGGGTCCAGGAGCCTCATTCATCATGGCATCTAGATATTCATCAGTTGGATTTTTCCCTACAATCAATTAACATTTAAAATTGAGCCACATCAATAGTTGGAGGGTTATATTTCAAGGCGCAGCTCTAAAGTATTAAATAAACATTCCTTACACTTTAACGGGGGAGCAAATTAGCTAGAAGAGACATAACTGAAGTAAAATAGAAAAAGTGATTACCAAGTGAAGCAAGCATATCATGCAGATCTTCTTTGTCAATAAAACCATCTCTGTTTTGATCAATCATGTTGAATGCCTCTTTAAATTCTTGTATCTGTGACTGATCAAACATAGCAAATACATTGGACGTAGCACGCTGAGGGCGCTTCTTAGTGGTCTTTGTCTTTGCTCTTTTGCTTGACATGTTGGCTGCTAGACTCTAGAAGACAAAAAAAATCACTGAAGTAAGGAACAGTAGAGAAAAGAAGCAACAATCTATCTATCTTCAAGGCTGTTTAGCTTAATTTAACAATTCATCACCACCACAGTTACAATTTGTTCTACACTGAGAAGTCTTCACTGTAAAAGCATGATAGGAAAAACAAAAATAGTGTGAAGAAAAACCAACATGTTGAATTCAAATATTAAAAAATGAAATTTAAATGACATGTTACTCCCTGAACTTCACAGACTTTCATAACCTGTGACATTCTTGTTTTATTTACACTTTATGAGAAAGCAGGAGAGAGATTTAACAGACCCGATAACTTATAACTGTATAGATTTGGGAATGCTGACCCTTCAACTGAAAACAAGTTCATAAATGAAGATCAATCTGTTTTCAGCAGCCCACTAAAATATGTTCTAATTCCTTTGCTGTTAAATCAAAGTGCTGAATTTCTAACTGAATTAGAAAATAAATATTAAAAATTATTTAAAAATTAAAACACTTTTAAAATCACATATCTGGATTTTATGTTAATTTATATACTAGAGAAAAACCTTACCATGATTCAAAATAGATCACAGCCCAATAGTTTAGTCAAACTTCAGACAGCAGGAAAAGATGCTGCTGGTGGTTATATATTGAAAGGGAAGATCTATAAATAGGTAATCCTGATATCATCCACTGATTAACTTCACAATTTTAAACTTGTGTTCCATCTATTACAACAGTCCCCTGACATATAAGAACATAAATTACTGTCTGACTAAAAATAAGCTCATGCACAAGTCACCCAGCAAACATTCATTACTCCATAGCTAGAATAGCCAACAACCATAATGTTTAGAATCTTCCATTCAAGTATCTTCAATTTTCTTTCAGATATTAAATGATCTAAGTCAAAATTACTAGAATTAAAAAGATTCATATTTTTATATATATATTTAGATATAAAATCTCTCCAGGCATAATTGCACACACCTACTGCTCCAATTATCCTGGAGACTACTGTTTTATTTAGCTGAAATATTATTTATTCAGCACCATACAGTAACATATGCTGCATACAGGAAAAATTTTCTAAATAAATGTCAAAATAGCTGAGGAAAAACTGATGTGAAAAAATAATTTACAAATAACTGCAATGGACTTTATTACAAGAACTGACACTAGAAATCCGATAATGTGATAACCTAGTCTCTGGACAATCACCCTACCATCAAATTAAAAAAAACATTCAAGAGTTTTAAAAAATATTTAAAATTATGACAAATAACCAAACTATAGATCAGGGGTGTCAAACTCATGGCCTGCATGCCAGATGTGTCATGTGCTGGCCACGCACAACCCGTTTAGCAAAGGGGGGAAAAGTCACAATAAGTCACATGACAACAATGTGAATTTGACACCTGTGCTATAGATTGTTGTCAACTTACAACCATTTGTTTAATGACTGTTTAAAGTTATGACGGCACTGAAAAAAGTGACTTATGGCCAGTTCTCACATTTGCAGCCCCACATGATCAAAATTCAGTTGCATGCAAATTGGCATATTTTTATAACAGTTGCACTGTTCCGGGGTCATGTGATCAGCATTTGTGACCTTTTCATCTGGTTTCCAACAAGCAAAGTCAGTGAGGGAAGCCAGATTCACATGATTCACTTAACAACTATGGCAAAAAAAGTCATAAAATGGGGCAAAAATCATTAGCTGCTTTGCTTAGCAACAGAAATTTTGGCCTCAATTGTGATAGAAAGTTGAGGACCAGATATATAAAGAACTACAAATAGTACTCTGGAAAATCTGGAAAAATCATGAAAATTCCTTTTTAACATAAATGTAAAGTCTGGTTACCATAATTAAGATAAATTTAATCTTAAAATTTACAACTTCCAAATATCTTTTTATTTTTTACGTAAAATTTAAAAATACAAACTAGAACAGAACAGAACAAAAAGCAAACAAAAAAGTGTGTTAAAGAAAAAAAAGAATAAAAATCACATATATTGTCCCCCGTCCCACCGGGTTGAATACTAATAAATATATTTCAACACTAACAGTTTTCCCTCCTTGCGAAATAGGTCTACAATATATAAGCTATTTACCCAAGCAATTTCACCTACCATTTACCTACAGTAAAAAAAAAGTTAATAGGTTAGCCCAATGGCAAAACTTCAAAACCACTCTGTTAACAATCTATCACTCTATTTAACTCGCAGAAAGTCTGCAACAGCTTCAATTTCAGGCTTATCCATTACAGTCATTGTTTCTGATCTGCCCAGGATCAAATATCCTTGATTGATTCTTGATAAACTTCTCCTTAAAATTATAACTAGGGTATTTCCATATAATTTCATTTATTTCCCAAAGTCATAGGTCTCTGTTGTAAATATTTCCACAGCATGCTTTTTTTTAAAGTCCATGAATTTTCTTAAGAAAGTCCAATTCATTACTGAACCACCATCACTGGATTCATGACCCATTCAGACTTCTTCACCAAACCTTTGTTTCCAACAAAGTTCCTCCAACCCTATCAGCAACAAATTAATTTCCAATCCATTGGATTGACTACATCTAAGTATCCTCTTTTAAGTTGATTTATAATTGTTGTTGCTACATTAAACAGCAACCAATAGTTGTCGCTGTTAAACCTATTATCTAAATTTTCAAAGAGAGCTTGTAAGTTAAAAAGCATTCTTATTTTGAAGGCTTTTAGGAAGGCTTTTGTTATTTTCATTTTTAATGTAGTCCAAGAACATAGGCATTTCCTCTTAAGGACGGTCTGTTCCACCATTGGCTAACCGCAGGAAGGATTGAAATAATTTTTCCCACCATAGAGAATGAAAAGAAGAGACAAAGGGAAAAGTTCCTCTTAAAAAAAAAGAACAGAGAAATATTCAGAAATAAAGTACAGTAAAACAGCAAAGTTCTTATAAAAACTGGCAAAATACAAATTCCTTACTGCAAGAATCCAGAGTTCATCAGATTGCATTCACTAGAAAAGAAGAAATCTTCACCCCATCAAATTCCATATGGCAAAAGTGAAAGTATTTTGTTACTCCCCCCCCCAAAAGTAAAAATACTTTTAAAAAGCAAGGCAGTTCAGCATTCAACCAGATGTTAAGCATTTAAAATGTAAGTCAGAATCAAAAGAAAAGAGTTTCAAAAAGTGATGTTAAAGCAAAGATGCACTTAAAAATATGAACAAGTGTTAGGAAAAGATGGCGACTCCACTCGCCATTCTGACCATGAACTGCAACCACTAAGATTTCTCATTACAAGAAAGTAATTGCATCATCCAAAAGTCATCTAGGGTTGTTCCTAGTTGCTCCCATTAAAATCTGGGCAGCATGCTGCCAAAAAACCAATTTTGGCAGCAAAATCCAGTATCTGTCAGCAGGGGAGGGGAAAAAAAAAGCTTCCAGTCACTCAGGGCAGCATTTTCAGAGGATCCTTACCTCTAAATATCTTACAACGATTGAGACTATATAAATTAATTAAAATTAGAAAGCCGGCAGAAGACAAAAATAAACATTCCTATTTTTTTATATACACAACCTTAAGGAACATTTTTCTTTTAGGAAATTTAGGAACCCTTTTCTGTACTGCTTAAAACTACTAAAACTCCAACATAAATATTTTAGAACTAAGAATGCGGTGAAACTTCTTTATTTTTATTTCTATCCCATCTTTATTATTTTACAAATAACTCAAGGCAGCAAACATATGTAACTCGCCATTCTCCTGCTATTTTCCCCACTTCAGCAACCCTGTGAAGTGGAGTGGGCTGAAAGAGAGTGACTGGCCCAAAGTCTCTCAGCTGGGTTTCATAACTAAGGTGGAAATCAAACTCCTGCTTTCTAGCTTGATGCCTTATGCACTAGACCAGGGGTGTCAAACTCACATTGTCATGTGATGTATTGTGGGTTTTCCCGCCCGCTAAACCAAGTGTGGCCCGTGTGTGATGCATCCGGGTCACAGGCTGCAAGTTTGACACCCCTGCACTAGACCAAAGATATAAGATGTACTGTATCTTAATCTATTAACAGCCAGGAGATTAATAACCCTTCTTATAAATCAAATACTCTAGCCAATTTTAAATTATCAGAATTCTAGGTAAATGCAACTAGGTAAATGCAATGCAGTGTACTTCTATTCAGGATTCAAAAGTGTCCATTACATTCATCGGTCACCACTTTCCCCCTTTCCTTTAATCAATCTAGCTTATACCAAATGAACATGCTCATTTCTCACTGGCCTCTTTTAGTGATATCCTTTCTTCTCAATTTTTCCTTTTAAAATTATTTTTGTGTTTCTGAAAATCCCCAAATCCCAATGACAGTACTGATACCTCTCTGAGCGAACAGCATCTTTTCAGCAACCTAGAGTCAAAAGCACTGAAGTATGATTTATAAAAATGAGGTTTATAATAAAATGATACTATTTCTGCCACATGGTTTTCTGATTTCTCCTCCTTGAAAACAACCAGCATTTTAAGCCTAGTGTGTGCGTTCCTTTTTCAAAGTGGTGGTACAGGAGAGAAGCACTGACTTTGGACAGATACTCACAACCTTTTATTTCATACAAGTCCTGTCCTACTTTGCATACTTAAAACATAAGAACTTCTGAGTATAGGTACATCTACGAACATTAAGTGATTTGCCATTAGATTTCGTAGATGAGCATTCCCCTAAAATGTGCTGGATGATAGCACAAACCCAAACCCAAGCAATCTGTACAGGTAATCCTCGACTTAGCAACAGAAATTTTGGGATCAATTGTGGTCGTAAGTGAAACATTTGTTAAGTGAATTTTACTGCAATTTATGACTTTTCTTGCAACAGTGAATCACTACAGTTATTAAGTTAATCGAATCTAGCTTCCGCATTGACTTTGCCTGTAAGAAAGACGCAAAAGTGGATCACATGACCCTGGACATTGCAACCGTCATAAATATGAGTCAGTAGCCAAAAGCACCTGAATTTTGATCATGTGACCATGGGGATGCTGCAACGTTTGTAAGTGTGAAAAACGGACGTAAGTCATTTTTTTCAGTGCTGTTGTAACTTTGAATGGTCACTAAATGAACTGTTCTAAGTCGAAAACTACCTGTATTCATTTCAAACTTTATTTTCCAGAGTAAGGTGGGCATGAAAACATCTACTGTCTTTGTAGATTGTGTTCACTATACAGAATTTGAGATTAGGGTTCGGAATACAGAAGAAGCTATTTTGTTAGAAACTATTTTTTTTAAAAAAATATTTTTAGAATTGGGTTTGCCATAGCTATCAATACTGTAACTGGAAACTAGCAGAGTGCAAATCTTTTTTTAACATGGCTTCCTTTGGAATGTGCTAAGCAGAATGAGCTAAAAGGGCTGGGAAAATAGTTCAAATTCCTCACCACCATCAGCACATTTTCAGAGCCCAAGTTTTTCCAGGCTTATTTTTTTCAGTCATTTTCTCACAGAAACGATAAACAGCTTCCTGTGCTAAATTCTATGAATTCTAATACAGATCAGTTTTATCATTTTTCTGAGCTTGTTTTCATGAAAATGCTATGCATGTATGTTCACAATGAGTGAGAAAGGTGTTATCTATTCCCAATTTGAATACAAAAACCATATTTTAGGTCTTCGTTTTGGAACAAATCAAATTCTCAAGTGTTATTGGTTATTCATTCCTTAAAAGAACAAATCAGAGAAACATCTTCTATAAAAGTAGCTGTGCAGGCAGTCCTCAACTCACAATAGTTTGTTTAGTGACCATTTGAAGTTATGACAACCTTGAAAAAAGTGACTTACGACCATTCTCCACATTTATGACTGTTGTAGCGCCCCATGTTCATGTGATCAAAATTCAGACACTTGGCAAGTGACTCATACTTATGACAGCTGCAGTGTCTCAAGCTCACCTTTGCAACCTTCTGATAAGCAAAGTCAATGGGGCAGCCAGATTCGCTTTGCAACCATGTTACTAGCTTAACAATTGCAACGATTCACTTAATTGTGGCAAGAAAGATCATAAAACAGAGGAAAACTCACTCAACAACTGTTCCATTTAGCAATATAAATTTTGGGCTCAATTGGGGATGTTAGTCAAGGACTACCTGTACATGGTAGTGTACATACAGACTAATTTATGTAGCAATTTACAGAGTACTTTTCCCTCCACCTAATGCCCGCTAGATGTATTAGGATGGCAAATCCCACAGTTCCCAGCCAGCACAAGTAAGTAGCCAAACTGGAAGGAGAACCTGGGACTTGTAGTGTTATCCTCCCCAACCTGTGAAGCTATAAGAGAACTATTAGAGGAAATATTTTTTAAATTCCAATTAACAAAATAAAGACAGTATGCAAACTTCTTTTTTCTACTTTCATTCTTCTTTCACGATCTGTGAAAGGATGCAACCAAAAACATCCGGAAAACTTTTATTGCTCAATGAATACAGATAGTTCTCATTTAATGACAACAATGCAAGGAATGCAGTAATTAAGTAAAACATTACAATACGGAGCCCAACTTATGTCAGTCTCACTGGGCTCATTAAATGACCACAACTTGCGATTTCCTGCAGTTTCCCCACTCTGCTTGTCAGAAGCCAGCTGCCCAGGTTGCAAACAGGATGCTATAAGCATTAAATAAATTCACACAGTTGATTGCTAAACATCCCAAACTGTGATCACATGGATGTTCTGGCCATCTTAAGTCATAAACTTACTGTTTCAGCACCATTGTAAGTTTGAATGGTTAATAAGCAGGACAGTCATTAACCAAAAATTACGTGTAACTGAATCTCCTCTGATATTGTAGGTTCTGCATTGCATTGAGGGCTTTTTGAAGTTTTCTGAAATGCAATGCTTTGGTTGGATCCACCTACTACTAATACTACACTATGGATTTCTGTAACCATAGCTTGAGTAAATTAACCTAAAGCATGCATCCCAAGGGTCTGCAAATCAGGCCTTTCGGATGCATTTGACAGATCTCCCAAAGCAGAGGTGTGGCTTTTTGATAAGAAAAGAAAAATCGGCACCATCTCATAGCAAGACACGTTTGAGGAAACCACTAACTACACAATACCGTTTGTTGGGAAATACAGCCAAGCAGAAGAGCAAGCAGCACCCAATCTGCTTTCCGGGGGAATAGAATAGAATAGGAATTAGAATTAGAATAGAATAACAGTCAAAGCACTTCAGAAAGTATTTGGCTCAGGAAATTATCCCATAAACTTCTATCCTCCAGACCAGAGGCTTCCAAACTTGGCCACTTCAAGACGTGTGGACTTCAACTCCCAGAATTCTGGGAGTTGAAGTCCACACGTCTTAAAGTGGCCAAGTTTGGGGACCCCTGCTCCGGACAGATTGGTCAGCTCCAACCGTTTCCTTACAACACCAAATTGCGAAAGGCAAGAGCAGCCTTCGCGGGCGTTTTAAGATGGTAAAAGCGTTCCTTCTCCCCCCTTCCTTTTGTTTCCAGGCTTCTCGTTTTATCCGATCCAGTTACCATCGCTCCCATCGCCCTTAACCAGCTCTCGTCTGCTGCGGATGATGGGGGCGGCGACCCAATCAATCCACCCAGCGAAGACTCAACCAGGCTCTTCAAAAGCATTCAGAAACGGCTTCCATCTGCCTCTCGCCCCTCCCCTCCCTTCGGTCGAGGCCAGGTAAACAACGGCTCAGCCTCCGCCGGACAACCCTGCCCAGACCGGAGATCGGGCGAGGTTTGCAGGGTTCGGGAGAGCTGCCGTGACCGGTGATGTTCCCAACCCTTTTCCTGTTCGACTCAACGCCATCAACCCCGTCCCGGGACTCGCTGCCGAGAGAAAGCAGCCTCCGAACTCCCGGCCACCGGGATCTGCCCAGCCGTTCGAAAGTAACCAAACTTCACAACCGCAGCGGAAAAACGGGAGGGGCGGGAAGGGGGGGGGGAAAGGAAGAGAATCGCAGGGGGAACCTGCAGCCTTCCCCCTCCGCATCCTTTATTCCCGCTCCCTCTCGCCAACGCATCTGCCCACCGGCCCAACCGTCGCCGTGTTTCTCTCACCTCGATTCTAACGGAAGAAATTCGGCGCCGATGGATCGCGGCAAAGGACGAGCGGCCGTTCGAAGCAAGGAAACGAACAGCCCCGGCACTTCCGGAGAGCGCGACGGCGGGAGAAACCACTGTGGCGCTAAGAGGGGGAGGGAAGTGGGAGCAAAATCTAATTAGACGGTGCAGTCGGTGAAAAAAAACATAGCCTGCTACTGATAAGGCAGACGACAACTGCAGATTTTGTTTTCTTCTAAAGTTTAGATACGTGCTGGAACCCAAAAATCCGACAGGAAAGGAGTGGCTGGTCCAACACTTCCCTCCGTTATTTTACTATTGATTTGGTACACTCCGGTCTGCTCGCCGCATTCCAGGAGACGGGGTGTGGCTAAAGTGGGAAGGAGAACTTGGGGGCGCATGCGCGAGTGCGCCTGATGACCTTGTAAGGGAATTGAAACTCTTTTCCTGTTCAGTTGTAGTGGGTAGGGCGCTGGTGACGTCAGGAGGCTCGCGCGGCCCACGCTGACGTGTTTCAACTCTCTAGGAGGAGGGGCGGGAGGGGAAAGCTCCTCTTGCGGGTTTTTGAGCTTTCCGCTTTTGAGATAGCTTCCTTCGGTCCTAGGAGGTTCCCTCGGCTCTTCCCAGTTACTTTTTGAGTACGGGAAGCTTGATCCAAGGGATGCCCATAAAGCAGGCTTTGGGTTTGGCTAGTCTAAAGAAAAGTAGGACTGGGGGGACATGATAGCAACCTGGAATTAAGGAGAAACTTCCTAATAGGACAATTAACCAGTGGAACAGCTTGCCTCCAGAAATCATGGGTGCTCCATCACTGGATGTTTTTAAGAAGAGTCTACACCAGGGCTGTCAAACTTCTGGCCCATGGGCTGGATGTGTCATGCGCTGGCCATGCCCGTGCCCGGTTTAGTGAAGGGGGGAAAAGTCACGATACGTCGATGCGAGTTTGACACCCTAGGTCTAGCTCTTGACCCGTGATGGTGAACTTATGTGGCACGCAGAGCCATTTGTGCCGGCACGCGAGCCACAGGCAAACTTACCTCAGTGCGCATGCGCACACCTCACATCTGATTTTCAGCCTCCCAGAGGCTTGAGGAAAGCCTTTGCAGGCTGTTTCATCACTTCCGGTATTTCTGGAAATACCGGAAGTGATGAAACGGACCCATTTTTCGGGCTGCAAAGGCTGCAGAAGCTTTCCTCAAGCCTCTGAGAGGCTGAAAAAGGCCTCAAATGGGTGAAAATCAGCTGGCAGGTGCAGTGCAGGTAAGGGCGGTGGTGGTGGGGGATTATGCACGCATGTGCAGAAGGTGTCGAGGAGGCACGCATTGCCTTCTGGGTGCTGGCATGTGAGTGCAAGCGTGCATGCCCGTGCATTATTTTTGGTACAGGAACCCAAAAAGGTTAGCCACCACTGCTCTACACAGTCACTTATCAGAAATGGTATATATTCTGCTTGAGCAGGGGGCTGGACTAGAAGAGCTCCAAGGTCCCTTCCAGCACAATCCATCTATTCTAACTAAATCTGTGGCTCCTAATATATGAGGAGCCTCTCTTTTAAAGCTAAGTTATAAGTTGTCTAGGTGTAACAGTATAATAAAAGCACGTTCATCAAACTGTTCTGTTTTTTTGCATCACACAGTCTTTTTTTTTTTGCCCGCTATATTTAGGGTCAACTCAAGGTGAATGCACCTAATACTCCTTTTTCCTCCTCCTTTCCCCAGAACAACAACCCTGTGAAGTTGGCAGGACTGAGAGAGAGGGACTGGTCCGAAGTCATCCATGCATCCATTGCATGTCTAAAAGAAGCTTTTACTGTAGGTTGCTAGGCCAACCACATAACCACTACACCACATTGGTTGTCTTCTGTATTTTTGGACATAGAGCTATTAACACTTTCATAGCTTCTTTCTCTTCCAGCAATTCAGTTGCTATTTTATCTGTTCTTGGAGATTTGCTGTTTGACAGCCTGTCATACTTCAATTTTTAATGGAGGCAGTTCTTCGATATATTTTCTTTCCAAATGTTTTTGTCATTTTATTCCCTAAAAGTTTAAGTACAATTTTTCTCTAACCTCATTTCCATTATGGATCCTTTGCCTGAGTACTCTTGATTAATACTACTTGGCTCTAAAATTTCCTATGATTTTGCTAATCACTCATTTTATGGTCACTCTATATCGTTTCACATTGTAGTTAATATATCATTCATGTATTTTCTATCTTAGAAATATGCATTCACTTGTCAGATAATGTCCTACGGTTTCATCTGTCTTTCTTTGCCTATTCTGATAGCATTTTCTGGAAATCACCTGACACTATAATTTGCACTATACTGTGCATATACGTAGTATACAACTACATCACATACCATTTTTTTCAGCCATATAGTCCCTTTATCCTGGTGTCTGTATGACTGAGACTAATATCATAGAAAAGGACTTAATATTTTTCTATAATGACCTTTCTGCAAAATTCCACTCCTACAGAATTTTGATTGTTTTGTTTGTTTTTAAATTCTACACTGTGTAGACAATAATGCTGGGAAAAAACCTGTCACAGTAAAAAAGGAAAAAAAAGTTTTGTCATGTGTGGCAGTCTTTATCTGTATTATGACTAAAGTTTTTGTATATGCATGCATTAAACAAAATAAACCAATTGAATAATTCATCCTGCATTACAAATGAGCTGAAAATCGATATCCATAACAAGCAAATTTGTATATTTTATCTATTCTTCCAGCAGATGGCAGAGGAATGAAGACTCAAGAAAATAATGATTTAAATCTCACAATGAGCAAAAAAAAAAATTCCAACTTATTTTGAAAAGAAGTAGATCTGATAACTCCACAAAAATCTCCACATTTTTCCTCTTAGGACTTCATTCTTACACTAGGCTCTGAATTTCTTCATTCCATTTCTTACCATATTATACTGACAAGGCTGAGCTTGTAGGATGTATAAATGTATTTAAAGTATGTATCTTATGCCATAATTTGTGTGACAACTAGGATTGTCGGGATGATTGCATCACATCCAATAATTTACTTAACAAAGTTTTGTAAAAAGAAAAAAGAAAAAAAAAGAAAAATATCTTAAACCAAAATAGGAGGAGGAAGATGTGTTGAATGTGTTTGCTGCCTTGTTTGTAAAAAAATAATAAAGGTGGGAAATAAATAAATCTGCCTATATTCTTGGAGAATTCTGTTATCAAAGTGCGTGACATCAGTATGATCCCCACAATCAATGGCCTGACTTGCCAGTACAAAGTGGGAAAGATGCTGCAAATGGAATAAATAAACTGATAATTTCTCAGCCTTTCAACCTTGAAGTTTGCTAGCTAAGGAAAACAAGCGTCTCCTTTGGGTATTGAAACAAAAGTATAGTCTATCATTCAAATTAAATATTAATGAAAAATTAGAAAAAGAAAAAATATTTTAAACTGAGGCATTCACATGAAGAAAAACAGTAATGAGAAAATAGTGTTGATAAAATAATAGACATGATCTTAAAAAAAAATTCTCAAAAGCTATAAGGAGGCCGTAAACATGGGACAGACCCATGCTTTGTCTGTCCTGCTCATCAAAGCACTCATATTAATTGAATTTCTACAATGACAGTGAACTTTAGATATTATAGTTATTGTATGTAGGCAAAGATTGTAACCAGCACACATTTTAAAGTAAATTAAAGATCTCATCATAATTCTTAACCAATATTTACCATGTGCTACCAATATTTAAGGGATAAAGGCAGTTCAAGAAAAAAATCCTTTTTGTTCCTTTGAGTTTCTAATAACTATAACCTTTAAAGATGGGGGACAATGGATAAGCAGTTAAAGATGCTGAGCTTGTCAGCTGAAAAGCTGATAGCCCAGGTTCGAGACCCAAGTGCTAAATGACAGGGTAAGCTCCCATTACTTGCCCTAGCTCCTGCCAACCTAGCAATTCGAAAGCATGCAAATGTGACTAGATAAATAGGTACCACTTTGATGGTACTATAACAGCATTCTGTGTGCCTTGGCATATAGTCATGCTGGCTACATAACTATGAAGTGTCTTCATTTTCTTGTCTAAGAAACGGAGATGAGTACCACCCCTTAGAGGCAAACATGACTGGGCAAGGGGAAACCTTTACCTTTATAACTGATAAGCGGTTTTCATTTCAACTACTGTAGCTTAAATACATTGTTATAATACTGTATTCCTTTTTCCTGAAAATCTGTTTCCCATTTCACATGATAAAGGGTGGGGTTGGAGGAATCTTCCTAAGCATTTCCACCATGCCTCAGTCATGTTCCTCCACATTCATTTGAGGAATGGTCTCTCTACTCAGGTGGATCTCCCATTAGGTCTAGCAGAAAAGGCATGCTTCAGGTCCTGTCTACAAGGGAATGCCATCTGTCATGGTCTAGGAAGAGACCCTTGTTTGTCTTGCCCTTTGGAACATCATCCTGGGGAGATCAGACTGGCCTTGACCCCACTAGTCTTTTATAAGGCTTTAAATATATGACTTTATTCAATTATTCAATGTTGATGCAACAAAGCCCTCCTCTTCCATAGTAATTATTTTGTAAGAATAATTCATGTAGTTTGCTGTCAAAATTCCAACATGCCAAACTAGGCCATCAAATCATCAGTAACTTCAAATCCAGAGACAGTGTGACAAAGCATTGGATATCTCAATTTCTTTACCTATGAAATCATTACCTAATTTGATATGAGCATTTTTCTGAAGTGTATAATGATTAAAATAATTTTACTGTGTAGATAAATTACATGTTAGCAAGCATATTGACTTCATGATTCCATTGGATAGTCTGTCATCCAAACACTATAAACACTAACAGGCAACAAGATAGGCAAAAGTTGACAATCATTTTAAGTAACTTTGGGGAGTAAAAGACCATTTTAAAAACTATATTTGAAGTTATTTTGTTTACTATTTGAAAAAAAAATAGGGGATTTTTAAAAAATTAATTTTAAAAATCAGATCAGTTCCTTACTATTTTACATATATCAACCTATAAATCCTCATGTTTTTACATGGAATTATTGTCAAGTTAAATGTAGATAGGATTCTGTGGTGTAAAAAAAATTATATATATATATATATATATAAATATATATATATATATAAACATCTAAAACTCTTCTAATTAATGGCAGCATTAACAAGTACCAGTAATATTCCCCAGATACAATTCTTAGTCAGAGGAAGGTTGATTGAAAACCACAAATGTAAATATTTAACTAATGATGTATCATAATGAATCAGTAATTCCCTGAGGGAGTCTAGAAACTTTGGAATGAATTTCATGTGCTGAGCTATACTTGTGTACAGGGAACTATGATCCTTTAAAAAGAAAATAGGTTCACAGAATATTCAAATAAAGCAATTGAAGGAATCTTTATAAATCTCATCTGTGATTATAATCATATACGTAATATGCTAAGAGTGGGCCCCTAAATAAAATGAATATTTTTTGTTAATGAATTTAAACAGTCTCCTTCCTGGATCAAAATGTTTGTCTTTACTAAATATAAAAAATATATATTTAATAGTTCGAAATGCTACATTTCTAAAATTCCTATTGCAAGTTAGCAAAAAATTTTAAGGCCTTCCCAAATATTTCATACTGGTGTTTGGGCATGTGAGGATACTCATGGAATAGACATGTGGGCTAAGTGAGAACATGGGTGGAGAGAATATGGAAAGCATGTTATGTGATGCAGTGTTGCTAAAGCTCATTGTTTAGGTTTGGAACTGTTCATTTGTAAAATGTAAAAGAAATGATTGGTTAAAAAGTCGGGAAAACCCTGCACTCTGATTGGCTGGCAACTGCGGCTGCTGGCTATAAGTAGCAGCCGCAGCCCAGCCAAAGCAGGTCCGTTCTGAGCTGTAGTCACTAATAAACGAAGAGCTTGAAGCACTCCGCGTCTGTCTCTTCATGCAAACGTAACAGAAAGAATCTTGTCCTTTCCATCTTTTCCATCCATGCAGGAAAGGCAAGCAATGATCTCCCAGTGGCTTCTTTTAAGGGATGTTTATTTCTTTATTGGTCCCTGTGGTTTCCTTTGCTTTCTCACCTTTTCCCCATATTAATATTAAAGCAAACTGTTTCTCTTTTGCCCTTCATGTAGCATTGTTGATCTTATGCTACAATAATCAAAGCAACTACAGAACAAACTGTTCTTTGTTTTCTTAAATTCCTCTGTAGATTAATAGAAACTTTGTATAATGAAGAACTTATAGTTCAGCTTTACAGAAATAAAATAGCAATCTTCCTATTTTACAGTATAAAGGGGCAGTGGTAGGATTCAAATAATTTAACAACCAATTCTCTGGCCTAATGATTTCTTCCAACAACCAGTTCACCAAACTGCTCAGAAAGTTAACAACCAGTTCTCCCGAAGTGGTGCGAACTGGCTGAATCCCACCACTGTAAGGGTTATGTGGCCAGGAGATGGGAAAGGAAGATTATGCTTTGTCAAGTGAACAGAAACTGAAAGAATGCCTACTTGGAGATATAAAGGTTGAATGAAACATGATCTTCTAGGCTTAGGGTAGTTCATTGATTTCATGAGACAGTGTTAGATGAGTGTTAGATCAACTGCAAAATCATGGAGAAAAAAATCATGGAGGAAAAAAAATCCAGCAGGACAAACTAGCTGGACCAGCCACTGGAAAACAGGTAGTTCTTGACTTACAACAGTTCATTTGTGATTGTTCAAAGATGCAACGGCACCGAAAAAAGTGACATGACATTTTTCACATGTATGATGGTTGCAGCAGCCCTGTGATCTTATGATCCCCTTTTGCAACCTTCTGACAAGCAAACTTAATGGGAAAACCAGATTCACTTAACAACCATGTTTCTAACTTGACAGCTGCAGTGGTTCACTTAACAAATGGGACAAAAAAAGGCCATAGAATGGGGGCAAAACTCACTTAACAAATTTCTCACTTAGCAACCTAAGTTTTGGACTCAGTTGTGGTCATAAGTTGTGGTCATAAGTTATCACTGCAGCATAGTGCCCTGACATATTTAATCAGATAGTTAAACTCAAGATGATGATGATGGTGGTGATCACAACTACAATCCTATGTTTTTCAGAGGATGTTTCCCAGATCGAGTTAAGAGGTACTGTCAAGCTGTCTTGCACTTGACATGTTACAACAAATAAATCCTTATGAGACAATTAAAAAAAAAAACAGGAAATAGCTGAAAGTTGCTTAATTACAAATAAACTGGCCAACCTTTGATTTAAGGCTCCTAATTTGTTTTTATTCCTAAATAAATTGTTTTACTTGACACTTTGTTCTTAATTTGGAACCTTATCTTAATAGATACTGTGAACCTCAGCTTTCAAAATGAAAAAAAAAATACTAAAATGCTAAGGGCTTTATTTTAGCCCTGTTCTATAAGCCACCGTCTTTGCCCCATCACTAAAGTTTTCATTTCTGCCCTACTGCATAGTACCAAGCAGTGGTCCTTTCATTCTCCTTCTTGTGTTGACCAACTTTTCTTCCAACCAACTAATAGTAGAATGCCAAAACCAGGAGGCAGCCAACTCCTCACTTCCATCCCTGCTCTTCTCTGTGCAGGCTTAGCTGCATACTGTAAGGGATGAAGAAAGAAATATCCTTAAATATCACATTTCGATTCTTACTATGTTACAGAGCCCCTGATTATGACATAGAACATGTAAACAAGCTAAATTCACTACTAACATGGGCATCATCCTGCCCACATGCTTTTATCTTTCTTGGTGACTTCAATCTACCTCATAATAACTGGACCCTAAACGAATGTAATACTGAACCCGTACATTCAACCTTCTACAATGCTGTAACAAATCTAGGACTGGAACAACTAGTAACCAACAATACTAGACTTAACAACTGCCTCGAACTCATCTTCTGCAATAGTTTGAACTCAATTTATGGAATACAAATTAAAGAACCCTTTTCCAACAGCAACCACAACATGATTGACATTTGTCTCAACATACGTCCACACAAAAATCATCACAACAACGTGATCCCCAATTATAACTTCAAAAAAGGCAACTATGATCTTATAGACAATGATCTCTCATCCCTTGATTGGCAATCTATATTCACCGGATGCAATACTGTTGAAGACCATTACAACATATTTTTACTTGAAATCCAAAGAGTCATCAAACTATATGTACCAATAACAACTCCCAAAGCCAGAAAAAACAGATTATCCATAACAATAAGGAAACTTCAATCCCAAAAAAGATCACTTTGGCGGAAAAACAAATCTTGTCACGCTGCCAACTTCAAAATCAGATACAAAAATTTATGCCACCAGATAAAGACTGAATGCACTAATTATCACATTAAACAAGAGGAAAACCTTCTATGCACCAATTCCACCCGCGCTTTCTACAATTTTGTAAACAAACTAAAAGACTCAAGATCCATCCCACCCCTGAAAGGACCTAATGGTACAGACTGCAACGATGACACCATTAAAGCCAACCTCTTTAACACATTCTTTGGCTTAGTATTTGTAAACAGCAATGGCTCATGCCCAGTATTTCCTAGTCGAACCACAGACAACTACAATGATATAATACAATCAATTTTACAGAAGACAATGTTGAAAAAGCACTACGCAATCTAAAACCATCCCTATCTACTAGACCGGATGGAATATGTGCCTACTTCTTAAAAAAGCTATCCACTGCCATAGCCAAACCTCTAAGCATAATCTTTGAAAAATCTTTCAGGACCAGCTCACACTACTAACTAGGGCATACAAAACATTTGCTAGACCAATACTCAAATACAGCTTATCAGCCTGGAACCCACATCACGTACCTGATATTAACACAGCTGAGAAAGTCCAGAAATATTTCACAAGAAGAGTTCTACACTCCTCTACTCATTGCAGAATACCTTATGCCACCAGACTTGAAATTCTAGAAAACCTAGAACTACGCCGCCTTCGGTCTGATCTAAGTATAGTATATAAAATCATACATTGTGTTATGTATGTAGGTTTGAATGTTATTGGTTTATTTGAACTGTTCTTGTAAAATGTCAAATGGTATTGGTTTAAATAGTGCGGGAAGAAACCCTGCACTCCCATTGGCTGGCAGCTACGGTTGCAGGCTATAAGAAGCAGCCGTAGCCAAGCCAGGACGGGTCCATTCGAGCTGTAGTCACTAATAAAGTCTTTGCTGGAACTCCTCGCGTCTGACTCTTCATGCAAACTTAACACTGGCGACGAGGGTGGGATTTCCCTGAAGAGAAGACGACGCGACGAACAAGCAACTGAGCGAGATGGCTGCGCTGAACACCCCCAGCACCGTTCGATCCGGCGACGGAAGACTGGGAATCGTATCGATCGTTTCCACATGTTCCTGGAGGGGAACGATCTCGCCGGCATCCCCGAGAGATGGAAGAGGGCGGTCTTTCTCACGCACTGCGGTCCGGCAGTCTTCAAAATGGCGAAGGCGTTGGCGGAGCAGCAGAGCTGAAGGTAATGGAATGGCCCGAATTAGAAAGACTTTTGAGAGCCCATTACGCCCCACAAGAATCGTGCCTCATTAAGAGACACGAATTTTACCGTCAGGATCAAGGGGATAGCGAGAATGTTAATGACTTCGTGGCAAGTTTAAGGGACATTGGGGTGCTTGTGACTTTACCAACTTAGAAGAGGCCATGCGTGATCGGTTTGTTTTAGGCCTTAAGGATAAGGTTTTACAAAGCAAACTATTAATGAAACCTAAGATCACGTTTAAAGAGGCCATTGAAGAAGCTGTTTCAGCGGAAGCCACCAAGTCCTCAGCTGCGCCATGAAAAAGATTAACAAGGCCTCAAGCCAGGCCTCAAGCCATTCTGATGGGGATAAATCCACATCTACTCATTGCGAACAAATAGACTCTGATTCTGATGGCAGTGAGGCAGAAGGGGATTTTTAAACTCAGAATGGAAAAGAAAAGAAAAGACTCTGGGAAGAACAGGCAAGGGTTCTATTGCAGAGGCTGTGGGGGGCCACCACCGCACTGATTGCAAGTTCTTTGACTCCATTTGCCTACGTTGTGAGAAACGGGGTCACATAGCCAGAGTCTGCAAATCATCCAGAACTCCACCAGCTAGGAAGAAATTCCCTGATAGAGACTTTAAGCCCAACAATTGCCTTGAAAAATGGGGCGAAATTTAGAAGCAAATGGCAAGAATGAAACGCACCAAACAATCACTATTGGTCATTCTTCACCCTTAAATAGCAGAAAAGTACACGTGAAGGTGTTTATTGAAGGAAGGCCTTGCCAAATGGAAGTGGACTCAGGCTCTTATTTATCTATGGTGTCATGGGACACTATCCACAGACTCTTTCCCAAAATTCAGAAAAAGCATTTCCAGAAGCAAGCACTGACTCTCAAAGACTACCAAGGGAACAAGATTCCAGTAGTTGGAGCGAGAGATTTCAACGTGCAGTTTAAAGGCCACACCAAATGTTTGCCCCTGACCATCGTGGACAAGGATCGCCCAAGCTTGCTGGGACTTGAGTGGTTCAAGCCACTTGGCATCGAGGTGACTGGCATCCATCACGTGAGCAGTTCTGACTGGGAAGAGTCCTTGAAGTCTGAGTTTCCAGAGGTCTTCAGCGAAGGACTGGGCAAGTATATGGGGACCCCTATTGCTTTCAGCCTAGACCCCAAGGTGCCCCCAATTCGTTTAAAGCCCAGGAGGGTTCCATTTGCTTTAAAGGAAAAAATTGATGCACAATTAGATAAACTCATTGCTCAAGAGGTTTTAGAGCCTACTGACCACTCCAGATGGGAAACACCCATAGTCACACCAGTCAAGGCTGATGGGTCAGTGAGAATCTGTGGTGACTACAAGGGGACACTTAACCATGCGCTGCAACAGAGCGCATATCCTGTACCAGTTGTGCATCATCTGCTCCATTCCCTTGGCAGGGGTACAGTATTTGCTAAACTGGATTTGGCTCAGGCATATCAACAATTAACAGTTGATGATGCTACTGCAGAGGCACAAGCAATTGTGACCCATAGAGGTGCCTTCAAATGTAAAAGACTACAATTTGGAGTAAGCGTGGCACCTGGCATTTTTCAGAGCCTTATGGAAAGAATGTTGCAAGGACTGCCAGGGGTAGTGCCTTATTTTGATGATGTTTTAATCTCTGCTGAAAATGACACTCAGCTTCAAGAGAGACTCAGAGAAGTCCTTACCAGATTCAGAAAAGCGGGGTTAAAAGTCAAGGAAGACAAATGTACACTCAAAACAGACAGAGTTGAGTTCCTGGGGTATATGATTGACAAGCAGGGCATCCATCCTACTGATGCCAAGGTTAAAGCAATCAATGAAGCCCCTAAACCTCGATGCAAGGCTGATTTGCAAGCCTTCCTTGGACTTATTAACTTTTATCACATGTTTCTACCTCACAAAGCATCTATTGCTGAGCCATTACATCGCCTACTTGATAAGAATGCTGTTTGGATCTGGGGGCGGAAGGAACAGTCAGCATTTAACAGTATTAAGAGACTAATCACGTCTGATGCTGTGTTGATACAATTCTCTGAGAATTTACCTGTTGTTCTGACTTGTGATGCATCCCCTTTTGGAGTGGGGGTTTGAGTCACAGGCTTCCCAATGGACGGGAAGCCCCAATTGCATTTTACTCTCGCACGCTGTCCAAAGCAGAGAGGAATTATAGCCAATTGGACAAGGAAGCTTTAGCAGTTGTTGCAGCTGTTAAGAAATTTCATGAATATCTGTATGGCAGGTCATTCACCATTGTTACAGATCACAAACCGTTACTTGGCATTGTGGCAGGAGATAAACCTACACCTAATATCCTGTCACCAAGAATGCTGAGGTGGACTGAATTTCTTGCAGCCTATTCCTACAAACTGATTCACAGGCCTGGCAAGGACATTGGACATGCTGATGCACTGAGTCGTTGCCCACTACCTTGCCACAAGGAGGACTTTGAACTTGAAACTCACACCTTTTCCTGGAGACCGTTGCTAAGCTTCCAGTCCATGCTGCTGAGATTGCCAGAGAAACTACCAAAGATGCTGTATTAGCACCTGTTATGGGATGGATTAAAAAAGGTTGGCCTCTTCAAGATCTACCTCACCTTGCCCAACCTTTTAAGTCCAGGCAAACTGAATTATCTGTATTAAGAGGATGTATTTTGTAGGGTAACAGGGTGGTTATTCCTGCAAAACTGCAAAGGGAGGTTTTGGAAATGTTACATGAGGGTCATCCTGGGATTGTAAGGATGAAAGGTTTGGCCAGGAGTTATGTATGGTGGCCAGGTATTGACAAAATGGTTGAAAACTGGGTAGCATCTTGTCCCAATTGCCAGGTAGTCAGGCCTGCCCCACCTCACCCCCACACAGGAATGGGAATGTCCTAGGGGCCATGGTCTAGAATCCACATTGATTTTGCAGGCCCTACTAGAGGGCACACTTTTCTAGTGATAGTAGATGCATACTCTAAATGGCTAGAGGTAATTCCCATGACATCCACTACAACTGAGGCTGTCATCAAGCAGCTCAGAAAATTGTTTGTAACCCATGGGTTACCAGATGTCCTTGTCTCTGACAATGGCCCTCAATTCACATCTAACATTTTTGAATCTTTTCTAGCTCAACAGGGCATCAGACATGCCCTCACTGCCCCTGGCACCCTTCGCCAACGGCCGGGCTGAACGCATGGTACGCTTTACCAAAGAGAAGCTTCAGCAGCTGGGTCCTGGGGACATCACTGAGAAGCTTGAAAAGCTTCTTAGTGTTCAACACATCACTCCTAGCCCATCAACTAACTTGTCCCCAGCAGAGTTGTTGATGGGCAGGAAACTTAGGTCTCCCCTTGACCGCCTTCATCCCACTTACGCACCCAACACACCACTGGATTCCACTTCCAAAGTTCGTTCTTTTAGTGTGGGAGATTCTGTCTATGCTAGGAACCTTATAGGTGAACCTTTGTGGATTCCTGCTGAAATAACTCACATCACTGGCCCTCGTTCTTACAGGGTACAAACGGAGGATGGCCTCCTCTGGAGCAGGCACATTGACCAACTTAGATCCAGGTTCCCTCAGGAACATCAACCCTGTCCCTCGCTAGGTCCCTCACCTGATGTTCCATCTAGGGGGGAAGGAGGAGAACAGGAGGAAAATCAGCAAACAGGAATCAACCCCATGTGTAACGAGCCATTACGACAGGAACCATCCCGAACCCTGTCACAAAGCCAAGATCCACCCCTAGAAGTGGAAGATTGCACATCACTACCTGACTTGGGTGCTGACATTGGAATGGAGATGGGTTGGGAGGAGAGACCAGATTCTAACAGTCTAACAGGGTCTCCTTTCACAGGAAGTCCCAACAGGGAAATGTCAGCAGACACATTTCCCCTCTCACTGGGTGAGAACGTTAAAGCTTCTGAACCACGAAGGTCTCAACGTACACGTAAGAGCCCCACCTATTTAAAGGAATACATTAGATAGGTTGGGGTTTGGTATGGACTGAACCTAGTGGGGAGGGGTGTTATGTATGTAGGTTTGAATGTTATTGGTTTATTTGAACTGTTCTTGTAAAATGTCAAATGGTATTGGTTTAAATAGTGCGGGAAGAAACCCTGCACTCCCATTGGCTGGCAGCTACGGTTGCAGGCTATAAGAAGCAGCCGTAGCCAAGCCAGGACGGGTCCATTCGAGCTGTAGTCACTAATAAAGTCTTTGCTGGAACTCCTCGCGTCTGACTCTTCATGCAAACTTAACACATTGCAATGTCCTTCCGGTCAATGAATACTTCAGCTTCAACCATAACAATACAAGAGCACACAATAGATACAAACTGAAGGTTAACTGCACCAAACTTGATTGCAGGAAATACGACTTCAGCAACAGAGTGGTCAATGTCTGGAATACTCCACCTGACTCTGTGGTTTCTTCCCCAAACCCCCAAAACTTTAACCTTAGACTGTCTACTATTGACCTCACCCCTTTCCTAAGCGGTCTGTAGGGGGCATGCATAAGTTCACCAACGTGCCTACCGTCCCTGTTCTATTGTTTCTTTTCTTTTTCTTATATGTATTCATTTCATGTATTCACAACTATGTTTATCCTTGTAAGCGATTGGCAAAATAAATAAATAAATAAAAATAAAAAAAAGAGATGGGGAAAAAAAACACAAGATCACTGTTAGAGGAGTGCCAAAGCTGCTCATCTGTTTGGCTGTCAGGAATTAGGGAAACCAAAGCACTGTGACATCTTGGTTTCGGCAAGGAGGGGAGGGGGGAATCTTAAAAAAGAAGCAGCATGCGGAGGGAATCCACACTGTCAACTTGAGGAAGCACTGCAAAAACAATGAGCACAGCAATTTCCCTCATGCACATGTCAAATCAATTTAACTTCAGAGTTAATTGGTGCTGCTTTCTGAGACAGCTAGGAATCCCGCAACTTTGTGAAAACACAATTTCCCAACATTGCATGGGGAAAAGGGGATGTAGATATTTGTCACCAATTGATTTAGCTGAAATCGACTTCTATTTTAGAGGGAGGGTATTAGTGCTACCACATTTCTAAATTAGATTTATTTATTTAAAAAGTAGCACAACCACATTTACATCGTTTCTAAGGTGTCAGAAAGGATTTACTTATGATTTGGAGACAGAAAAGTTATAGCTTAAAGCTGCTGTCATCATATGTTTGCAGAAAGATTGTGAGCGTTCTAGCTGCCTCTTTGCTATTGCTATTTTTAACAGCCTTCGCAGCCTTAAAAGGTTGCGAGTGTTGCTTTGACATTCCAGTGACTGCTGGCATTATTTTTGTTCTGGACTTGGGAGCCCATCCTCAACACAAGCCCTGTCTTCCACTTTGCTACACTGATCTTTAATTGGATTTCTCTCTTCCTCTCATTCATCCACATACAAGTTTGAAATACTGTAATACTGAACCTGACTTCTGGTAAGTTTACATAAATATTGCTCAAACGTGTTTGCTTTGTATGTTAAACTGTGGACAAAATGCCACTTTTTCTTTCGTTTCTAATTCTTGCACAGATAATTGTTACATTTGCGCAATTATTATGAATTTAGCAGTAGCCTGGGAAATTTCTGGTAATTGTGGTAACTGACCAAAGGAATCTTAAAGCTAAATAATAAAAAAAATCTTAGTATTTTACTAATTTAGCTATTAAAATCTTTCATTTATTTTTCATATTTGATGTAATGGCTGAAATAAAAAGATTAGCTGAGCAACAAGTATCCTCTACATTTGGATTTGTGTTATGAGAACTTATTTCAATTTTTTTTCTGATTACCAAAATGCTAATATTCTCTTACACAGAGATTTTCGTGTACTTTTCAAAAGCATTTTACTTTCATCCATTCAAATATAAGAAGTTTTATAATACCTTGTTAGCACTGATATTTTCTATCTATGTTCTGGTGAACGTAACTATGTCAACCAGTAGTTGTTTCTTTATGGAAAAAACTCACTTTTTAAATTTTACTAAACTAAAATTAACAACAGAGACACCTACAGAGACACCTACATAGACCAAAATAGACATCTAATACATAAAAGGCTGGTGAAAGAGATATCAACATTTTTCCTAAAAAATTAAAAGAGAGTAGGCTAAAGAAACTCCCAAGAATGAATGTTTCACAAATCAGGATTAATGTAAGAAAAGGATGTATATTGCCACTCCAGCAGAGCATCTTTCAACTGGATAGGTTTATAATCAGAGAAGCTGTGTTTCTATTGTTTAAAGAATTATATTATTGATATTTGGGTTGTTGTTTTTTGCCATACATGCAAAATTAACTTAATGTCCATTAAATTGCACAAAGATGTTTTGAAATCCTTTCTCACAAGCCTGTTATATATCGTAAAGCTGATGGCAATGTGTAGAGTGAATAGTGTTTTTAAGCAATGGTCCACAAGCAGGTAAGACTGAGAAAATGAAGGTCAAGAGGTTTAAAAATGTGTGGGATGACATTTTATACATTGCTCTTGAACAAAATTATAATTGTATAAATCTTCAGCTCCAGAGTACAATGAATAAGAAGAGACTATTGGTTTCCATTCATCTGGATTAATACTCATAAAAGAGAACCAACAGGCACGAAAATAACAAATAAAAGAGCCTTGGTGGTGCAGGCTGTTAAACGCCTAGCGCTTAGCTCCAGCTGCCTGCAATTAGTGCAGGCTCAAATCCCACCAGGCTCAAGGTTGACTCAGCCTTCCATCCTCTCGGGGTAGGTAAATTGAGGACCCAAGATTGTTGGGGACAATAAGCTGACTTTGTAAAAAATGCTGCTTGGGGGGTCCAAAAACCCTAGTAATAAGCAGGCATATACAATAGAATGAAGGCTATTGCTGAGCACATTGGTTTGTGCTCCAAAGATTGTAAGCTGCCCTGAGTCTCCGGAGAAGGGCGGTATATAAATGTGAATAAAACAAAAAATAAAATAAAAATAAATCACAATTAAAATGGTGAATATTTTAAAATGTAAACTCTACCTATATTAGGATTTAGAACAATTACATATTCCCATCCTGCTTCTTTGTTTTGCAAGAGCTAATAACTGAAAAACTTACTTTTATGGGAGCTGCTTTTTTATGTTAAGCTTTGATTTAATAGGATTTTACATTAGATTAAATGGATATTTTGTTTTATTTTTAACCAGTATCCATTACCAATTTTTTTCACAGAAACACATTCAGATTTCAGAATCTGTATTTAAAAAAAAATATGCCAGGACTCATAAATATAAAGTAAAACTATTTTTTGTGTAACTAGTATTCTTAAGATATTATTTGTGCATATTCTAAGTTTTATTTATGTTCCTGTGAATATTTTGTTCTTAAAACTTGACATTGTATAATGTTAGCATTTTTAATGTTATATCTGATGGCAGATTTTTCTTTTTGATAAGTTCATGGAGAAATATTCATTGGACGGTTTTGCTATCTTTACAAAAACATAAAACATACTGTTAAGTTGAGAAAAATGACTAGCTAGTTATTTTTTTTCTTTTCACAGTTTATCCAAAGTGTGAATTGAGTTAGGAGAAATCCAAAAAATGTCTTTACCATTCTATCAGAGGCACCATCAGCATTTCGACCGAGCTTATCGTCACAAAGAGCTAGAATCCACACTAAGTCAATATCAGAAAGAAGAAAAGCACAAATCTGCCATTTATACACATGGCTCTACTGCCTACAGTCACAGAGGCGCATCAGCCTACCGTCAGGAGTCAGCTTTTTCTGACCAAAAGTCTGCAGAAGCCAGCCAAGAATTAACAGAAGCCCATGCTCACAAATCTGCAGCTCACAGTAAACGATCTGCAGCTTACAGTCTAGGATCTGAGTTGGTCAATAAGAAAGCTGAAGCATATCATCTTGGATCTGAACTGATCAATAAGACAGCTGAAGCATATCGTCTTGGATATGACCCATACAGTCTCGGGTAAAGTAAAATACAATTTTATGTAGTATGGTAGCTTTCCATCTATTTTCATTTCCTGGGTATCAAATTTTGTGATCATAAATATTTTTTGGAACAATAAGCTTTCTCAAATTACCTTTTTACAAAATGTTTCTTTCTGTTTTTGTATATTTGGCTTGTAAAGCCATTTATATGCCATGTTGTACACTACAATGGATGTTACATTATCAGAGTCATAAACCAATTTGTTGATAGCACTTTAACTAGTTATGTATTCTGTGGGTTTGACTGAGGAAATGGAGAAACATTACTCAAAATCTTCTTGGCCATTTCCCCCTTATTCAGAGCATTCAGCACAGCTGCTTTTCTGTCTATGGAAAGAATACATCTTCCTCTGGGTGGAAAAGTAATTTAATCAAATATTTGATGATAAATAAAATAGCTGGAGGGGAAACTTTCTACTTAGTGCTTCTGCTGAGTTCTAGCTCAGACTCATAATCCCACTGCTGTTTTTCTGGAGGAGAAAAGTATTACAGGAATGTTGCATATACTTGTTGTGTTATGCTTATTTTGGCTTTGAATTTATAATATTTAACCTGATGATTTATTCTATAATGCTGTTGTCAAAGAAATTAAAGATAATTCATCTATTGGTGTTACCAAATAAGCATAAATAAAAAGAAACCATTTACGGTAACTTAACTACTGTTTGAGTGACTACAGTAGTCTTATTCGAAGATAAGAAAGACAAATTATTTTTTACCATTATTTAAGTTCATACTTTATTCTGATAATTTCAGAATAAATGCTGGCAGTTGAAATCCAATACAGTAAGGAAATATAGTGCAATCTATCAGCAGATTTAAAAGAAAAGGATTTTTTTCTGAAGCGATTACTTTATCTGTTAGATGGATTTAGGCTTGTGGGTGAACCCAGTGTCAACCTGTGTAATTGGATTATTGTTACTGCTAAACATATTATCACATTCGTTATTTTACTGGCTGTATTATTTCAGGTTCAGAAAACAGTTTTAATGGTAGATGCCCAAAGATCAACTGGATTATTTAATAGCAAGAATTTGTGGCTAGTTTCGTTTACAAGATTATGTAGTGAGAAGGATAAAAAGATAAATTCCTTACTTGAAATCCAACGATAATAATTCAGTCTTACTGTTTTTTATTTTCTAAACTTTTTTACCATCTTGTAGAAATGTTTCTTTTCTTCTCTAATATAAAAATTCATTTAAAAAGTGTTAAGTTTTTGGTTGTTACAGTAATTTCTTGATCATATGGCCAAATATTACAATATTTCTGTACTTTGGCCAGAGGGGAAATCCCCAATTCAGCAGACTGAACATAACTTGAAGACGTTCCTTTTGGCATATCATGAGCTATGTCTTTAGTCATCGGCTGAGATGTAGAGAAAGGCGTGGGGAGAATTTAGACATTTGATTCCTAATTAGTTTGTCCTGCAGGCTTAGAAGCAGTTTACATTTTTCAGCTGCCTCATGGTGAATGTTTTAAATTGCTCGACTTGATAGATTTTATAATGTGGTGAGTAGCTGATGAGTAAAGCAATGGTTTCTAACATTTAGAAGCCTGTGGCCCCATTTGTATTACAAGTCTGCTGCTATTGCTTTCTGGCTTGTCCAAAAAGTAGCTGTCATGGAAAAGGGCCAAGTCCCAAAAGATGATCTCCAAGAAGTTCAGTGCAAGACAGAGGTTGGCATTGAGGCTGTTGTTTCCCCTGCAAAACATTATCTCCTAAAATAATAAATTTTGCCAAATTTATATTTAATAGAAAGATAGCTCAGCACAAATAGGAAAATAACCTTCAGGATAAGCTACGTAAAGAGGACTAAGTGTGCTTAGACTTTAAAAGCCTTATTTGCCTTGTTAAAGTGCAATCAAATAATAATACATTCATAGTTAACAAAATGCCCAATGATAATATTCTCTGAGTGCCTTTCCAGACCCCTGAGCTTAACTTTTAGAAGTAACAGCTTCCTCTTCATCCAGAGGTGGTATTCAGCTGGTTCTGACCAGTTCTGGAGAACCAGTAGCGGAAATTTTGAGTAGTTCAGAGAACCAGCAAGTACCACCTCTGACTGGAGATTTTACAGTATCCTTCCCCTGCCACACCCACCAAGCCATGCCCACAGAACCGGTAGTAAAAAAATTTGAATCCCACCACTGTCTTCATCCCACTTCTTTAAAAAAAACATATTTATTTAAATATTTGGCTTGTCCAGGTATAGTATACTATTCCTTTCCTTAGAACATTTGCAGCCCCAGAGATTTTCCAATCCTAGAAAGATGATGGTTAGTTGGAAAACAATTCTTTGCTCACTATTAAAATCAATGGTATTTTCTATTTCTTAGTAAGATTAACCAGTGGTGGGCTGCTGGATGGTCGGCAGGTTCGGGCGAACCCCTAGCTGGGATCTCTGGCTGGGCCCGCCCACCTGCCCTTATGCTATACTTTCCCTAAATAACTAACTTTTCCCCCGCCCAGGTTGGCCAGGTGAGTTCTGCACTGCCCTGCTTTACTTACTGGAGCTGCCTCAGTCGATTAGCTGCCTGTTTGAAGCTGCATTCCAGCCCCAAAGTGGTGCATGCACACTCACGATCAGTGAACCCCTTCCCAATGAAAGTGCAGCTCACCTCTGAGATTAACTATAAGTTAGGAATCTAAATTAAAATATAACACACAAGATACATGTAAAAATCCCCCCCCCAAAAAATCACAGTGGATCCATAATTTATTTTAATTATGTTATAAACTAATGAAAAACACAAACAATTGTTATATTGTGATAAATTGAATAGGGCTTAAGGACCTACAAATTTGTCTCTGGTTTTACTGCTGAAGATTGATAGTGCTACTCATCAGGAAATTTATGAAAATATTAATAATACCTTATGTCTTGATTATTATGGATGAAAAAACAATTGTTTCTCAATTTTCAAAAACAGATTTCAAACTCTTACTCATCAGCTAAGGATGTTCAACTAAGGTTCAGTAAAATAATATTTCCCCAGGGAAGTATGTTTCATTGTTCTTTCATTTCAAGGAGAGCTGTTTTATAACCTTTGGGTAGCTTTCATATATGTATTTTTCTAGCCCAAACATAGTTCTTTCAAGTAGATACCTGATTTCAGGGATTGACAGGAGTGGTACCATTTTATTTTTGTCTGAAAAAACACATTTTTTAAACCGAGCTTTAAAACTGTTGCACTTTCATGCTTCTCCTCTGGAGAAATGTTGGTTAGACTATGTACAATGATAAAGATGTAATATTACATTTAATTAGGGCATCCTGGAAAAAGTAGGATTTCTTGATAAATATATTTTAGTAATTTTTTCAGTTTACCTGTGGAAAGTATCATTTCTTTTATAATTAGAACTATAAAAATTATTACACTGATTGTAATTACCCAACAGAAGCCAGAGTAGTGATAGATTGGAAACTAAAATATAAATATGAACAATGGCATGGTTTTCATTACAAGCAAATGCAAGCTTGTGTCACTGGTATACTTTATTTTTTTTTGCCTTCAGAAACACTGGGAATTAAAGAAGTATAAGTAACTTGGTTACATCCAATCTGTCAGTATACTGGGCATTTATTATTTTATCTCCGTAGTACAAAAGAATTAATTTATTTTAAAATAGCTTTGTATTTTTAAGACTCTATACTTGTTTTAGCACTAGCAATTGCATTTAGACTTATATACCACTTCATAGTGCTTTACAGCCCTCTCTAAGCAGTTACAGAGTCCGCATATTGCCTTCACAATCTAGGTCCTCATTTTACCGATCTCGGAAGAATGGACACTGAGTAAACCTTGAGTACCTCAGAATCGAACTGGAGTGAGCAGTGAGTTAGCCTGCAGTACTGCATTCTAACCACTGTGCCACCAGGGCTCTGCTTTGAGTATTTCCACATTAATATTGCAAATTAAACTATGTAGATTATGTGTAGAGTGGGCATTCCATCTGTGATGCTTGACTGACGGTCTAGAAAGGGAAGTATTGCAATATAAGAATCTTAATATAAAGAGTTGGAATCATGTCCTTAGATATTTTAATATAATATATTATCACCATTGCTTATTACAGTGTATGCCAAGTATCTATCAAACCATTAATAAACTTTTAAAAAGAGGGCAGGAGATCTATGCTTGGCCATTTCTCCCCTGTAAATTTTACACTGCCCAAACTGTGGTTTGTGGTATAGAAATGGCACCTAGAATCTACTCATGCAAGTTATTGGTGTTTTATATATAGTTTCATATTTTTTCCTGTAAGTTTATTTTGAGTGTCTCTTAAGAAATAATTCAAGACACATCTATACTCAGAGCTGGCTTTTATGCTGAGAAAACACCAGTTCAGGGCATCAAAACTAGGAGGTACAATGCTACCCCTCCTTCTGAATCATTATAAAAATAAAAATCTTTGTATTGGCAGGAGATGCCCTGGGACCAGTGGTGGGATTCAATTTTTTTTACTACTGGTTCTGTGGGCGTGGCTTGGTGGGTGTGGCAGGGGAAGGATACTGTAAACTCTCCAGTCAGAGGTGGTATTTTCCGGTTCTCCAAACTACTCAAAATTTCTGCTACGAGTTCTCCAGAACCTGCTGAATACCACCTCTGCCTGGGACCCATATACCTTGAAGCTGATACTATCTACAATATTACTATTTTTATTCCAAAAACCATCAATAACAGTATAATCTATGATAGTCTTCACTTCTACTGATCCTAAAATGATGAGAATAGGTTGCAAGGAATATCATTTGACCATTACCTTCCTCCAAGTCTTCACACAAGTCCTGCACTAGACATAATACCACCCTGTCCAACTCCATGTAAAACAGAACTAGAATAAACTGTTTGCACGCTCTCTTTTCTGTTTTACAATATGCCCTCCAAATTAGGCATTTGTGTAGTTTGTTTCTCATTTATTGGTATCAGCTTGAGGCAAGAATTCACATTTTATTGTTACAAGAAATGTCTAAGCAGCAGTGTGCTTTTGAACACATCAATAAATTATGTGTCAGACACAGGCACAAGAAACAGGTGGCATATAGAAATGTGGATAAAAAATGAATAACAGTGAATTTAGTAAGTAGGCAGGACAGTAATTAAGGCTGAAAATTCCAAACAATGTTAACATAGTAGTTGCATAAAATCTGAGCTACAAAAGTTCAGACTTGTAAATGACAGCAAAAAAAATATTGTAATCTAGTTATCAGGAATTTTGAAGCTCAGATACTATAAAAAATTTAAAAATAAAAATAAAGAAGAACACTGAATCCCATGAGATATTTCTGAGTTCAAGATTATTTTAATATTTTATGTAAAGTAACCTGGGCATAGCACTGAAATATATATTGCTGAATTAAAGACTATCAATGCCTTCCTACATCCTATTTGCATTATGTTCAACATGCATTACAGTAGATAATATTAAGGATGAAGTCTTTAAAAATTTAATAATATGACATTTCTTTCAGAAGTCTGGCAGAAGATCATGCTCTAAAGTTGAGTCCTAAAGCAAAAAGAGCCAAACAAAGTGTATTGTCAGATGAAAAAGAAAACACCATTATTGAGTATGTTGTCCCTGTGTTCAGTGGAAGGTATGTGTCTTTACTGCTGTTTTGTGAATGGGGCAAAAACAATGATTGAGATAAAGAATTAAAAAAAATTACAGCTTAATAATGGCTTCAATGCTAAATTTCACCATATAAATCTATACATTCCTAATGAGTCTTTCTATTGCACATAAAAGTGCACTAATGGTGAGGTTGATTAAAAATATTATCTGCCTGACATTAACTATCAATAGTGCAGTCCTATCTATGTTTCCTCTGAAGTTTTGAGTCTTTATCCTTAAGAATCTGCTTACTTATATGTGGTATTTCAATTATGAATGAATAATTAAAAAGCAAGAGAATCAATAACGGAAAGAAAACAGAAAGATAAACTGAACTAAATACTTAATGCTATCTTTTAAGTATCTCACTGTTTTGCATTTTCTGTGACATTTTAATAGAAAAATTGGTCCTCTGTCAACATAAACATATTAGAACAGGGATGTCAAACTCGATTTCATTGAGGGCCACATCAGGGTTGTGTTTGACCTCAGGGGGCCGGGGGTGGGCATGACCGGGGTGGGAATGGCCAAGATGGGCATGGCCAGGAGTGGGCGTGGTCATGGTGGGCATGGCCAGGAGTGGGCATGGCCATGGTGGGCATGACACAGGACTCATGTCGGGGGCACCTGTGGTAGCCAAGTGCTAAGGCAGCACTTCTCTAAGATCCTCCCTCACTCTCATTATAATTCCTTCCTTCCTTCCCTTCTTTTTCCTTCCCTCTTCTTTTTCCTTTCTTCTTCCTTCCCCTCTTTCCTTATTTTTTCTTCTCTTCCCATCTTTCTCTCTTTTTCTTTGTCTTTCCTCTTTCCTCTTTCCCTTTCTCCTTTCCTGTCCCTTCTCGGATGTTCAAATGCAAAAGGGGAAACAGTTCTCCTTTTGTTTTGTTTTTAGTTTGTTTTGATAGGCTTCCTTCAGCCCTCTGCCAGCGAAAATAGAACTCTAGGGGGCTGTGCTTCATTTTCACCGGCAGAGGGATGCAGGAGGCCATCATGGCCAAAAATGGGGTGCAGGGGGCCCCAAGCTTCATTTTCATTGGCAGAGGCACAGCAGGCCAGCCTTTGCTGTTTCCAGGCCAGCCCCAGGGGCCATACCTAAGCATCCCATTGGCCGAATCTGGCCTTGAGTTTGACACCCCTGTATTAGATGATATATTTGAGTTGTAGTATATCTGAACTTGAATTTAAGACTTTTTACACAGAATATTGATGGGTCTGAAATTTACAGAGGAGGCTATGTTTTTGACAGAAATTGCTACTGAAATCTTGAATTCTTTAATAAGCAACATGATCAGATTTTCATTGTTTTACAATGACATTTTTCAAGGGAAAAGTTCTTCTTAAAATGATGCAGATAGCCAAGAATTCTAATTTAGGTCAGAAACAGTAGTCTTCTGTCTATTCAATTACAGTATGTTAAATCAATATATTCATTATAATACAAGAAAAGCTGTCTTTCACTTTTTCATACATGCCACACATATATATGTATTCCTCTCTCATTTGTTCTAATTTTTTATTGTATATAATTGAGTAAGAATCTATTGAAATAGTATCCAAGTCTACTGGAACAAAAAACAATTATTTAATGTTTAGAGCTACCAGAACAACTAGCAGATTTTTCAGAATTATTTAAATTTTATCAGTACACATTGTTAGCATTGTTAACAATGATTTCAGTTTGGATATATTTGTTGCTGTTTCCAAAGTATTTTTAGATTTAGAGAATTTACTTCAAATCTTAGCATATAAAACAAATATGATAATATATAATTTTGTTGTCTTGTCAATGTAGTCTCTGCCAGTCTTTCTTAAAGGAATAAACATTTAATTTGATTTATAATAATTCTAACCATTCTTTGTGCCAGAAAGTATTGGACTGTGTGATACCACTGCCACCTATTTATTATCTGAAAGATACAGATTCATGTTATACTTGTAAACCATATCTAAATTATTAATTAGATCAGTTTGCATCTTTCCATTATGAGATAATTGTTAGAGACAGGCCATGTAATTTAAAAAAAAACCTAATTCCTTTTAGGGAGCTGATAGTTTGTATTGATTGCTGGCCAACTGATAAAGATAGATTTGGACTTAAAATAATTGGATTCCAAAGCTAATTTAGGAATATTCTAATAGAATGCTCTGATGCAAGACATCCACTTTTAGACTACTGATTTGTACACCCTTGGTTTGCATTTAGTGCCACAAAAACATTTAAGAAGGTTTTGCATTTTGGACATGATTTAAAAATAATCCTTAGCCAAATTTATGAATTCTACTTATTTTCACTGCAATTATTTTCCCACTGCTATCCAGGGGTGGGATTCTACCGGTTCTGTCTACTTCTGTAGAACCGGTTGCTCTGAAAAGCAGCAAACAGTGAGCATACATAGAACTGGTGTTTTGGCCCACCCGCACACCCAGGCTCTTAGCTGACCTTTATTTCCTGTGTTTTCAACCGCAGCTGCTTTGTGTGACACAGCTGCGGTTGAAAAAAGCAGGAAAAAAGTGCTTTTCAACTGCTGTGCACCCATGCGCAGCGCTGCTCAGCTGTCCAGGCAGCTAGATGATGACAATATACACGCACGTACAGCGTAAAATGTAAAATCACCAAACCGGTAGTTACACCGGTTGGATCCCACCCCTGCTCCTATCGCTAGATTATTAACATTTCAAAATTAATATTTGACATCTACTTTGATTTGTTGGTGTTCTGAAGGAAACCTTTTCCAAACAAATGACCTTCAGAGGTATTTTGGATTTAAGTATACATAACCCCTAGCTAAGCCAAGAGTTACTGAATGTCATCATCTAAAATATAACTATTACTGTGCTAATATTCCAAAGGTATCATTCAGTCATTTGATTTTATATGCAAATCTGCCATTCTATACTCTCTGGCTAAAGTTTAAAATCTTTAAGAATTGTATTCAGGATCAGCCTAAACATTTGGCACTTCATCTCAAGAATGCTTTCTGTACCTCTTCTAATTGCTCAACATTTGAATTAATGTTTAGAATGATACGGATAGCCATTTCATACCTTTGATATTCAGAGTGACTATATGTGTTAATTATATAGTGATAAATTATATATATATATGCATTTGATCACAAAACTCATATGCACATTTCAATGAATTGGCATTTATGTTAAAATATTGATAAAGTATGAAAAGAATATAAGATTGGATATACAGATGACTATATATACATGTGAAGATTTTCTTTATACTCCGTAACTGCAGCTGCTAACTGAAAAGCTAAATAAATAGCCCATTACAGTTGCCTTTTCCAATCCCAGGTGTTAGCTTTCTAAACAATTGTTTGCTACATTCAAAATTTAGTCTTCACTGCAATTTATATTGTGGAAATATACTACTTTGATACCAAAATACACTGTATGTATACCAGATGTAAAAGACTACTAGCTAAAATGTTTTTTAAAAGAATCAAGGTAATTTGATATATAGTAGATTTCCATAGCATCGGCATCTTGTACAAATATTGGTATCTTCTCATACTTTCCTTTATTTTCTTAAGCTAAAGAGACAATAAGATGATAACTAATAATTTTGAAGAAAATCATGAAAAACAGCTTCTCCAACCCACACCATATTATGCAGAAAATTGGATTAAAATTTGTGTTGTCCATAACCTTCATTCCTAATTTTTATATCTACAGCACAAATTAGGAAAAACTGATATAGAAAGGCCATTGTGTTGACATATTCGGTAGCCTATATTTAATTTATTATGTTAAGATTAACATAAAATGTCTTGTTTTCCAATATGCAATGGTTTTTTTTAATTATTTCAGAGAAAACTACATTAGTGGCATTACAGATAAAGAAGAAGAAAGAATTAAAGAAAGTGCTGCTTATATTGCCAGAAGGAATCTTTTTTCTACTGGGGAAGGGATCACTACAACAAAAAAGAAAATTTCCTCTTCTGTAGAAGAAGAACACCATGAGAAAAAATCAAGAAAAGTAGCCATACGGGAGACAGCTGAAAAATTGGCTTTAAAGAAAACGGTATTAAATTACTTATGCATTAATGATGTGAGGCTTTGTTGTTGTTTACTGTTGTTAAAAATATCAAAATACAAGACATGGTTAAAAAGATAAGCCATTATTAATTATGTTTCTGTTTGATTTCAAATGAGAGAGAAAAACATAATTTCTGAACTATTAGGACTTAAACATTTAGCAGGCTTCAGAATCTAAATATGAAATGTTGTAGAATATATTTTCAGGTATTGTTCCTGTATCTCTACAAATAAAAATGATAGAATTATAGGTCTATAAAGATTGGCCAGAGTATGAATCCTATCTGTTTCCTCTGAGAAAAACTCCAGCATCTTTCTTGGCATCTGTTGAAGGGCAAGAATGTAGAAGGATCGGTTTCCCATCCCCAGTACTCTCTTTGTTTAAATAAAAGGAATTCCCTCCTGCTGAAGCCAATAAATAAATCAACGTCAGCTCCAGAACTGCTGTAGACTGTTTTTTTGGCTTGGAGTATGAGTGAGCATACCAAAAGGATTTTGCAACCAGCAGATCTATTGTCCCAACTGGCACATGCTGTGGCCAATTTCTGACTCTTCTATATTTCACTTCATGTAAGGGAAAGGCTATGTTGGGAGAAACAAAATTCCAAATTAGATACTAATATTTCCATAAATTCACATTCCTCTTTTATTTGGCGTCATTGTTTCCTTTAACAGCATGTTTTCCGTGCTGTTCTCACCTCTTTCTTAAGCCAACTTCAAAAATACCTGACTCAAATGCACAGAGTTGGCAATGGAGCCATGTGTTCAGTCCAGATCATGGCTGAATGTCATTTCTCTGTTCTTTCCCTTTCAATCCACGCAGAGAAGAGACCTCATTGGCTGATTCGGTGCCACTTCTTATTTTCAGTGATTGTTCCCGTTTTACTAGTTGCAATTCCATGTGCCTTTTCTTATGTTTCCAAGTTGTTTGTGTACATGGATACCTTCTCTTCTCACATTATCTTTTTTTACCCTAATCCAGACTTTTCCCCCCCTTATCCTAACTTTGTCACCACAAGATGAAAGCCACAGGAAACAGGTTTCTTTTTCAGTCCTACATCTTCCTGCATGGAAGCTTTATAATAAGGAAGAATTGATACTTTAGCTTCAAAAAGCAAAGCAGCAACTACAGAAGCAGTTTTACTATTCTTTGAAAAATAGAAAGGGAAGCTTTGCTTTTCCTGGACTGGGTAGAAAGGATAGAGTGTCCACTGGAAAATGGATCATGAGCTTCCAGACTTGAGAATGGTTCATTGTAAACTGTAAACACTGTGTTTTAAACAATAAGATTATTATTATATTTTTTAAAGGTAGATACCAATCAAGAGAAAACATAGCAACCCAATTGCTGTGCAGTACAATGATTAGCCGCTGGAGGTTGCCAGGCAGCACAGCCATTGGAGACAAGTTTTTATCTAGATTAGAAGAAAATTCCAAAAACCATCAACTCTGAAGGTCTTAAAATAATAGAAAACATCCATTTGAATCAAAGCTGGAAAACACGGATATGGGGAACACTTGCAATTTCCTGAGACTGGGAGTGGGATGGAGAAGTGGAAGGAAGAGAAGAGGGAGTAGGGTATCATTAGTTTCTGCACTTAGGAAGTGATGGGCAGTCAATTCTAGATCTTTCTAGAACAGGAGTCCCCAAGCTGGCTGGAGGATTCTGGGAAGACTTGAAGTCCACAAGTCTTAAAGTTGCCAAGTTTAGAGAGCTCTGGTCTAGAATCTGGAGAAAGCAATAGTGTTTTCACTTCATTCCATGGTCATCTTCTTTAAGAAAACATTGCTTAAATGTTGAAAATTATGATAATATTTTATTATATTTATGAGATGTTCAACACATACATTTTATATAATAGTCTACATCAAAGCTAAGGCTAGTGCATGTCTAGAGGATGATTTTTAAGGTGAACTGTTTGTCCTTACAGTTAATAGAGACACAGGAATTCCACAAAAAGTTAAATGAAGATAGTCTGCTACATGCTCCTGAATTTGTTATCAAACCTCGTTCACACACTGTCTGGGAAAAACAGAATGCCAGGTTGCACTGCACTGTGAGAGGCTGGCCAGAACCTCGTGTTACATGGTATGCTTGTTTGTTTATCAGCATTGTAAGTTGGTGAAGTAATGAATTTAGAATAGGTTAACATAAAAACAAAGTTTACTATAAATATTATATTGAGAAGTAATCAAATTCAACTCCTAACATTGTCTAGTGAATTTTTGCATGCTTAAAGTAATTCACACATTATTATATAAATTCATGTTTTTACTTTAATTCAGTACATTTATTCATTGTGGGCTATCTAACCCCTGCTATATCTTAGAGAGCTTATATCTGCTACATTATACCTTATTCCTGCAGAGGGCTTGAGAATAATGGCTATTATTAAGTGCGCTAAACACAATTAACTTTTGCCTCAATGCAACGATTAATTCTAAATGAGAATGTTCCAAACCACACAAGGAATAATATTTGCATAATGTATCCATTTATGTTTCTATATTGTATGTTTTATGGCTAAAAGCCATTTAATGGTGACTTACAATTTAAATCTAAATGAATAATAGTATACATATCTACTCATTTCAAGAAAGGAATCTATATCTATTTATTTTGGGTGTACATACTGATGTTAGCAACATTATTGGTTGGCCAGAGCTTTCAAATGAGAAAAAAAAAATTCAAGTGTTAGTGGTTTGAATGAGGAGGAATTTCATGTTTGATATAAATTTATCAGACTGTACTTCTTGAATCAATATGCATTAACAGTTTAATTTTGGCACTACCATATTTTGTGGCACAATTGTCCAATTAAAAGCATTTATTTCAGAAAAAGATGTGCTCCAAATACATTTATATGAAGAAAAGTTTGCAAATCTGACAGTGAAAGGCATTACATTTATATATTTTAGGAGGAATGTGTACAAAAAGGTTCTATATTTTAAAAATGAATGCAACTTGATTAAGAAATAAGAAAAAAAACTCTTTCAAGGTCAGAAATATGAGAACATGGTTACTTTGTCATAATGATGTCTGACCCAAATAAATATATTGGTCCCATTACTCTTCTCAGTTGTTTTCGACTAGATAGCATGCCTGGAATATAATTTGAGAATGTGAATGATTTAGAATTGCATCACTCCAATATTGTTATAGAAGCTACATCCAAGAATTGAATTCATGTTAAATTAAATTAGCAATAAACATATCTACTTAGATGTGTGTATGTAATGTGATGCAGTACTTTCCTTTAAATTGTGATAACACTGAATATTTAAGTTTTGGTCCTATATATCTAGGAATTCGGTGTGATTTGCTACTGACTGAAACATGCAGAGAATTGCATTTTAAGTACTTAGCTATCAGTGGAAAGAATGAGCATCAGGCAGGTGTTTGCTTTGGGATATGAAATGAAATCTGATAACTCTCGCTTATCATTTGTTAAGTAGATGTCATTCACATGCTTGAAACAAACAGCACTTATACAACATGGAAATGTGATAAAAGTTGTGAACCCTTAGTGTTCTCAGCTGAATAAATGCTTATACTGCATAGTGAATTGTATTACATTCAATCATGTTCTTTTATTAGCTTTACTAGGAAAAATAAGGAAAACCCATATTATTTGTGAGTTCAGCTGTCTGTTTGAACTGCTAACCCATAAAAAAGAGTAAATGTGTTGCAGTTCCAAATTAGCAAATGATTTCCCTCTTCTGGAATGTTGCTCATCAGATACTAAAAGTGTGTGACTTTTATTTCATGTCATAAATAAAATTGTATTCCTTAAAATAAGCTAAAGATGAAGAAGAACATGTTGGATGCAGTACATGTCAGATGCAGTAGCTTCTACAGTGACAGAAAAGAAGGGTTTCCAGAATTGTTCATGATGTAAAATGATGCAAGAAGTAAGAAAAAAAAATTAAGTCAGATATTGTGTTGTTGACTTCAATTTAATACATAAGTTCAGGCTGCTTCTAGAATTGGTACTTTGAAGAACATTGACCAAAAAAATGTCAATTATTACAACTTCGACAATACTGATCCAAACGTAATAAAAGTTTCTGCTAAATTTGACAGTAGATTTGGTCTTTCAGATAATTTACATTTACATTCTTATACCTTAAATCTGAGCAATGATTAGAAATAATGGGAGCTACATCCCAAAAATGTTTGAAGGGCAATATAGTGCCTATTTCTCTGGGTATGAGGATGCTGTGAAGATCAGGGAAGAGCTAGAGTGCTCTGAGATAGGACTTAGCTTTATCATTCACCCCATTTCCATTCCCCACTCTTGAAATAGCTTTAATGAAATATAATAATTTAAATTAGAAAAAGAGACGGGAAGAGAAGATTAAATGCCGCCTCCTAATATTTTTCCCAGTTTCCAGAGATTATCCTGCTGTTGCTGATTTTCTAAACAAGAGAAGATGTTAACTTGTAATCACTGATTTCTGAACCATATTCTGCTTCATTAATATTGTGGGAATGTGGAAGTCCAGCATTACTTGAAGAGATAAACTGGGCAGAAATGGAGGGAGAGTAGGGGAAATATGTATACTATTCTCAATTTCTAGAAAAATGCCAAAAATCTTGAATTACTACAATGCAATTTCATGACATTGGTGATCTGAAACTTCTGTAATCGTAAAAGAATTGCTTCCTTGAAAATATTAATTTTGAGTTTCTGGATGCATTTTTTGGCTTTTCATCTTGTGCATCCTATAAAAGTATAATTATTTTCTTTATTAAAATTATGTGCTCTAGTACATACATAGAAACCTGACATAACTCTTGCATTGTTTTTTAACGGATTGTTTGATTATGTATATTATTTGTCCCTAACTTGATCTTTCAAGTCTCCCAATCATGCCCTCATAGCCACCATAATTTTTCTTTTTCTGTATGGCAACATCAACAAGTTGACACCTCAAAGGCTTTAATCCAGTAGCACCATAAAGACCATTAGTACTGCAGGATCCAATCTGAGTCGGTCACTGGGACCAGAGATAACAGATAACAGATAATCAGAGTTGGAAGGGACCTTATAGGTCATCTAGTCTAACCCCATGCCCAAGCGGGAGACCCTACATCATTTCTGACAAATGGCAGTCCAATCTCTTCTTGAAGGTCTCAAGTGATGATGCTCCCACAACTTCCGAGGGCAAGCTGTTCCATTGGCTGATTGTTCTCACGGTCAGAAAGTTTCTCCTTATTTCCAGGTTAAATCTCTCCTTGTTCAGTTTCATCTTCCGAGCTTTCAGACTCATGCTGGAGCCCATCCTCAGGGAACTTCTTGTTCTGACCTAGGCTTCTCAAGATCATGAAACAGACTCCTCACCCCAATAAAACCCCTTTTATTTAGGTTAAAGTGAATTCCTCTCCAGCAAAGTCCTGGCAAACGGTCTTTCATGAGATTTCATACTACAGACCTTTATCGGGCTTGGAGAGTTGCCAGGCCGATATCTTCCAAACCAGTGATGGGATTCAAATTTTTTACTACCAGTTCTGGGCATGGCTTGGTGGGCATGGCAGGGGAAGGATAGTGTAAAATCTCCATTCCCACCCCACTTCAGGAGAAGAATACTGTAAAATCTCCTTTCCCTCCCCACTCCTGGGGTAAGGTTACCACCAGTTCTCCGAACTACTCAAAATTTCTGCTATCAGTTCTCCAGAACTGGTCAGAACCTGCTGAATACCACCTCCATTCCAAACACCACGCTGTAGCAGAAATTACTTGGCAAGAAGCCAGGAACAGATCTTCACCCTCATTAAATTGTCTCCTGCAAACTTCATTCCTCCTTCACTCCTCTTTATCCCCTATGGGAGGGACCATTAACCGTCCACCTGTGCCTTTGCTCCCGAGTCGACCCTTGTTCCTTAACTGTTCCCTTCTCCTGGCAGCTCTGTGCATGTGCACACTGGGAAAATGCTCCAGCTGTTCTTCTTCCCCACTGATCTCCAACTCCGAAGGCAGCTAATAACTGTCAGGCGGCCCTGGCCCCATCTCTGCCTCCGATGTAGAGCACTCGTCAAAGCCTTCCCCAGACTCCAGGACTGGCCCATGTTCATCCCCAACCTCCTCACTCTGAGTCTTCCGCCAAATCTGCTGGTGGGCCACACCACTTGTCTCTAGCACAGTACGTGCTTTGGACTATTCTGTGCATGGTATTTATATGGTGCCTGGTTGTGTGTGGCAACAACTAAAAAAGATGGGTTCCAGCATGAGTCCAAAAGCTCGGAAGACTACACCTCTGGTCCCAATGACTGACCCAGACTGGATTCTGCAACATTATCCTAGGACACGTATATTCGCCTTCATCATTAGCACTCTGAAAGATCCTCGGCTCATCTGGCACTTTATTGTCCATCATTTTATATTGTCCATCCAGTGGTTTTCTTAGTAAAAATACAGCAGTTGTTTACCCTTGCCTTCTTGCATGTAGTATGAATTGATGTCTTTGCCATTGTCTTTAAAGCGATCATCTGCCTCTTCATGTTTCTATAGCTGATTCCCAATATAGGTGCCAGCTTGCTTAAATTTGGGCAGCTGGGATGACTTTCATACTTTGGATGACCCTGACGGAATGTATAATCTTGGCATATACTCGTGACATTCTTTGCCCATGCAGCCCAGGAGCACCCTCCCATTTCATGATAAGGCCCCACAGCAGAGTTTGGGGAGATTTTATTTATTAGTTTTGAATAAAAATATTGATTCTTCTGAAAATTAGTACTCCGTCTTTAAGAATAGCCTGAACTAAAACATTCTCAAAGTTTCTTAAAGATGTGGAAGTTTCTAGATCTTGTCTACATCAACAAACAATTCCAGGTCATTTTGTTTATGCATGTATGCAGTCTATTCTGGGACATTCCATTTGAAGAAGGAGATATATTCACATATTTAGAGATGAAAAAACAAGACAAATAGCTACATTATATTTATACTACAGTGCAGAATCAGGGTAGCTTTTTAATTAGAGCTAAAGTAGGTATTGTATAATCATGCTTTCATAAAAGCATCCTTTCATGAAAAAAGCATGCTTTCATATAAGCATCATAAAAGCTATAGGTAGCTGGATATTATGCAAATCAGCTTATTAAAAAGATTATTTTTGCATTTCAAACATTTCAAAAGTAAACATATTAATACACACACACACACACACACAAACAGAGAAAGAGAGGGAGGGAAGGATGGAGGGGAGTCATTTTAAAGTCTCTATTTGTTGAGAATATTGTCTGACCTCACACTTCCTGAATCTAATCCAGCCAGTTACTCTGTTCTCTCTCAGTCACATATATTTGTTTAAATTATTAAGATATTGTAATTAAGAACAGAATAAGAACATCTGTTCTGATATTTGTATGCACCAGGTAAATTCCTGTTCATGTAAAAAAAAATCACAGGTTTATTCAGTTTAGTATTTTGCTATTTAGAATATTCAGAATATTAGACTATGCAGAGTATTCAGAATAGATAGTTATATTTAATAACTTTATATCTTTAGTCCAAGTAATTTAGTTCAAAGTCAACTTCAGCTTAACTTCTTTTCATATAATTGTTAATACAAGATTAACAAAGTATTGTTATACTGCAAAATAATATGTAGTTGAAAAGTGAGGAAACTTAAGTTTTGTTGCTGAAAATTGGAGAAAAATGGAGCAGTTTTTTTTAAAAAATCTAGCGTAGGCTTATTCTTGATTTAACTTTTTTTCCTGTACATGTGTACTAATTGTTAATATGCTAAGCTAAATAATCCTTAAGAACCCACTGCTTTAGTTCAGCTGTTAATTGAGGTAGAATTTGGTCCCATTTAAATTTAATATAACAAGTGTGTGCTGATCTACATTTTCCATGACACAAGCTGTTGAAAGGCAACACCTTTGAATGTGAAGAGGGATAGAAGAAATATTTTTTTGTTGTGTCTTTCATTAGAAGAGCTAAATATAATAATTTTGGATCTGATCCAACTAGATGTCACAGCTGTTTATCAAAAGGAACCATGCTGATCATAGAACAGTACTGCAAATTACATTTTTATTCATAAACTAAAATCATGGATTGGATTATAATCACATAACAATACTGTACAAGTAAATTGTAAGTTAAGAATTTGAGGCATAAAAATTAATACAATCAAGTATACAATCTATATAAGGTAATTAAATATTTAGAATAATAAAATAGTAAAATTATTGATCTAAAATATATTGGTCCATTTTAATACTAAAATCAATGGCAAAATTGTTGTTGTTGTTGTTATATCTAGAGAAAATGTAGTAATGTAATGAATAAGGAAGAATAATACATAAAGAAGGATTTTGGTTTCAAAATTAAGAGTCAATTCCTAGCCTTGATCCCTCCCAGTTCCAAGCTTCAGTTCTTCCAAGGTGTAAGGGATTGCGTCCCCTTCAACTCTCTCCAGTCAGCTATTCCTTCTCATCTCTTTTGGCCACCTTGCACCCTGAGTTGACCTGAGAACCATGTGGTCCTGGGGCTGCTTGCCATGCTGAGGCTTACAGGCTCTTTGGTACAATATGGCTCTGGGGCTCCAAGAAGCCCCTGAGAAAGCTACAGTCACCTCTGAAAGTCTCAGCTGCCACAATCTATCCAGCAATACAGTACAAACTCCAGTCTGTCCAGTCTCCAGTGTGACACAAAGCAACAATTGCTCCAGAAGCACTGGCTACCCCAGCAGTATGGTCAAAGCCACAATCATCCTAGTCAGTCTCAGTGGCCCTAGCCAGGTACCAGCCACAGTAGTCTTCTCCACTCTATATCTTGAGATCCCTGCCACCCTGGGTGCCACCACCTCAGCTGACTTCTTGCTCCTAGTGCTGACAAGGTGTGTATGCCCTGGCCATTCCATTAGGCAACTTCTGGCTAGCTGAAGCCATCATTCCCTGGTTTCACAAAGAAACTGCTGGGTACGATCTTAGCAAGAACATGTCCTGCAGCCCACAGCTGCCTTACCATGGGCCAGAGTGGGCATGCTTGGTCAGCAGCAGGAGCACTAAGAAAGCTAAGGTCAGCTAGGGCATCAGGGACCATGGAGTGCAAGGGATCAAAAGGGCATGGATGAGGGTGGAGATAGGCAGGTGAAGGAGCTGAAGCACCCCTTGCTTCAGTTCCTTCACCTGAAGTGTGGATGAGCTGCAAAGCAACAAATTTTGATGACATGACTGGAAGAACACAGCACTGGTCATAACTTCAAGGACCAATCCTAACTTCAAATGTTCTCTCAAAATAAAATAAGGTATATACAAAGGCTTCATATGCCATAATGACATAATGTAAACCTCAGCAGTCTTTTTATTATTACTACACATTCCTTTTCATAAATATATACAAATGAATGTCATTTTTGTCTATCCTGCAATATTCCAGTTAGATACTTAAATAATTATCAATTGGTTTATTTGTGAACAAGGAGTTCAATTTAGTCTCATTCTTCCATTTTTGTTAAATCTATTTTTATGAAATTTATAATTTTTCATCTCTTCTTCATGTTTGATGTGTTTATCAGAAATCCATTTTTATTCCATAGGTATAAAAACAATGTTCCCATCAATATCCATACTCATCCTGGTAAATATGAAATCAAAAGTCGGTATGGGATGCACTCTTTGGAAATTAACAAGTAAGAGAATAGTATATAGTTTTTGTAATCTTTTCCCTTTTTCTTTAGAACTATAGTATATGATAATTTCCTATAGTATATGAGTATGTCTTTTGAAGATGGTGCTACCGGTAGTAATATCATACTGGAAGAATCTGTTGAAATAGAAATTACTGGTTTTGATTTTATTGAGGATCGAACCATCTTACGAAAAGTGATACATATTCTGAAACTCCTTGTAAAAGTATAAGACATCCTGAAGCTGATTTTATGTTTTGTATGTCCTTCTTGATAAATTTCTACCAGTACTGTATTAAGATTACTTATCTAGCATAATTAATATTAATTAATTAATATGTTAATGTTTATATTTGACATATACTTAGATAACTTACTGAATTCTAGGCACATTAAATTCTAGGTAATTTCTAATGGTTGAAATTAATATTTCAGTGCCAAGTAATGCTCTTAATCTTTAAGGGAATTTGGCCTTTAAAGAGAAACATAGTATGTCTATGATATTGGACTTTTAAATTCATAATTAAAATAAAAATCTTTTTTTTTTCAAATCTTGTCCTTACAAGGAACCTTTAAATCTCTCACTATAATCTGGGTCTTGAACACCACCAAAATATTTTTATATCTTTTCCACATAAGACCATCTATCATAAATGGCTTCAGCTTGATTTAAGTCGAATTCTGCAATTTCTTATTTAACCAAGAACAAAAACTCATGGTTAAGGAGCAAGAGGTCCTGTTGAGCATTCACAAATTTTAATTTCCCATGACTGCAGGGCACACAAGGAACTCTGCTGGCCCTGCTCAAGCTTCATATTTTGGGATGCTGTTGCTAGAAGAACAAAACGTGTATATGTTTATGGGATGTGTAACCCTGGAAAATATGGGAGGAAGAACTGGATGATTGAAAGCTATCTTGGCCTACTGGGACAATAACAATTTATGAAAGCTACCAATATATCTGTGCTTTGAATCCCCTAAATAAGATTTTGTGATTATTTTATTATATTGCATGTAATTGTTTTTTTAAACATGTTAGCATAAGGAGAATGGTATAGTAATGAGAAGTTTGACAACTGTACATGTTATAGGAAACCATGGCAAACAGCCTTAAAACCAATTTATTGTACCTTTATTTACAAACTAGATTAAATTATTATAGGAAAGAATGTATAATAACTCAATTCATTTGCTGATTTGACCTTATATAGAATAAAAGGTACTAATTAAATTACAAATTATTTAATCTTTTGTATTGACTAAGTATGCCAACAAAGCAGAAAGTTTACAAAAGTAACTTTCAAATCTAATAGTTTGTGGAAAATATAAAATGTATCCAAACAGGTTTTGTTGTACTAGGTATATTCCTTATAACATTTGACTGCCTAGTATGTGTTCTGGTAGCAGGAGTAATAAATTATATAATATGGTATTCTTATTATACTATATTCTTAAATACCTTTAAGAGTAGGAAATATCTCTTGATATTAATACAGATTTTACATTTTTGCATGTGTCCAGTTCTCAAATGCTGGTATAAACTTATATTATTGTAAAAATAAGTAGTGAAAGCATTTTATGAAACATTGCGCTGTTTGGGGGCGGGTGAGATTTTCAGCGTTTTTGTTGTCTTTTCCCTGTATTGTCCTGGTGCTCCAAAAAATTAAGAATATATGGAATATCAATTATTTTAATATAGAAAAGATTTAAACTAAAATGTCTGCATTTAGGTAATACAATAAATGAAAATGTGTATATGGAGTGGACAACACAATGTTGAAAGATAAGTTATATAGCCTATGAATCTACATCTATTTCCTAAAAGGGGAAACCTGACATCTCATTTTACTAAATAAATGTATACTTATAGGATATTTTACTGTAGAAGTAACCCTTTTCATAATTTTGGGCAGTATATATTAAGGGCAAAGGAGATCAGGTTAATATAGTGCCTTCTTTTCCTTACTCCCCTTTCTTTTATTAAGCATAATTAGCTATTTCCTGGTTTTCAGCAAACAATTAACATATTAGACTTGCCAACAAAACTGGCTCTATAAATTTTGGTACCCTAGGCAAAGACATATTCTGATGGTCCCTAAGATTTTACTTATCTTCTGATTTTGTTTTTACATTGAGCTTTTGAGTTTAACATTTATGATATTCTGTCCTGGACAATTAATTTTCTCAAACATTTTCACCCTATTTACACTGCAAAATTATATTTAATTCATGAATAGGGATGCTGGTGTGCAGTTACTGTTTATAGATTTTTATTGCCTTTTTGGAAGTCTTTTAAATTGTGGCACCCCTTAAAATTTGATGCCCCTAGGCTGGTGCCTACTCAAGCTTTAGCCTAGATCTGGCCTTGTCAATGCAGATACTATCTCACAGAGAATGGAGGATGACAGGATTTAGCATGGGAATCAACTAACATGTCTTCATTTTCTGTTAATTTCAAGGGAAGATCGAATGCCCGAACAAGCTATTGTCTGTCAATAGAAAAAAATTGGGAATGGGAAAGCATTTCTTGAAGGATGTGAAGTGTCAGAATTAAAGATTGAAAAATGGCTACTGGTGGAAGAAGCTAGAGAGAAAATGATAGTGTTGTTGTAGTGGAAATTTATCTAGATTATAGATTTGTATTGGTTGCTTGCTCATCCAGCAAGCAGAATCCATGTAATTTAAATCGCTATCCCAAAGCTTGAAAGATTTGTCATTAAATGCCAGGTAGTCAATAAGAGAAACATGAAATCCAGGATCTGATTATTTTATCAATATAACATTGTCTGGTCAATGCAGGTAACATAGGATGATTAGTCTAGTTGAATTTGTCCTGTTCGGTAACTGGTCTGACTTTGGTGATATGAAGGTGGGCTAGTGTGGGATCACTGGTTAATGCTCCCTGCAAGTTGCTTCATCTAGCCTATGCCAGGTTCTGAGTTATGATTCTAAAGCATGTGTTTTCAGAAGTGTACAATGGTAAACTTGCTGTCCTGGTGCTCAACAGTTTTTCTATCTTGTCAAGGCGTTCTTAAATGTGATCTTAGAGTATACCAGCCATTTTCTTCTAGAAATGTTGATGTCTACACTGAAATCTTGTCAGAAGTAATCATGGCCTTCATAATTACCCTATGTAAGGTATTTTATAACTGCAGTTAAACTAAAAACTCATTAGCAAAGTATTTTTTGTGTCCAAAGTAATGTCCAGATATATCACAATGTAGATTTTTAACAGGGTACAACTTTATGAATGAACATCAGGTTTTGATTGATATGTTCCATTAGCTCTTGTACAATGTTATTACAGTATAAGGAATGTGATCAAAGATCATTAAGAAGTAATGTTTCCTTGCTGAGATATTGTTTTAACTGAAACTATTATTTACAGATTAACTGTTTTCCAAATAATTGTGTTAGCATATGATATCTAGATTCCCCTTCTATATCTAAAATTTCAACTAAATAGCCACACATAATGCTAGAACGTATTCAAGCAATAAAATAAAATAATATTTTGAAAACGCATAACCATTATCTGTCAGCAATTTCTATACCAACATTATTAGCAAATGAGTCCGCTAAGTTACATTTCTTTTTGCTTTTATCTTCATGAAGTATTCTAATCCTATTCTGAAAGCCATTAAAAATAATTTTCTAATAATTTTAATAATAATAAATTAATAATAATTTTCTAATTCTATTCTATTCTATTAACTAGAATATAATTTTAAGCACTTAATAAATACTAACAGCAAGGCTAAAGATGAATTTCAGACAAAACATGCCTCTGTTTACATTCTTAAAACAAATAGTTCTTTATCAGACCCTGGGCTTTAACTGATTAATATTTTTTCATTCAAACACTCTTCCATTAATGTAATTCTATGTACAACTGGAATTCATTGCCCATAACTTTTTTCTTTTGGTGGAAAGATGAAGATTTTACTTTTTAGAAAAACTGTGCAATGCAAACTGCCTATTCTTTTTTTTTAAAAATGGCCCTGGTGGAATCATCTGTAATAAGCTGATGTGTACAAAATGAAATTTAACATCTGTATTATTTTTACAAGTATTAACTAGAGCCTAAAGTACTGCAGCTTCTCTCAATTACAGAAATCCAGGGGACCCACACAGAATGATGTGCTACCTAGTAGAAGGGCTAAAAGTCATGGAAGATAGAAAGTAATAAACAATTATGACCACACCCATCATTCAATGAGTGGATGGAAGCATCTTCCACTTGCGTGTGCCACTTGCGTGACTTAAGATGTTTTTCTGCTTGTGGTGCCGGATAATATCTTGGATAATATCAGCATTCAGACAAGTTATTTTGGCACATGAAACAAAGCATATCACAATTCCTTCACCTAATATCTAGCAAAATATATATATTAGAAACAAATTAAATGACTAACGGTTTGCTGTCTTTTCATGAGGCTTAGAACTTGCTGCTGGCATATCACTTTATTCTGCAAATGGTTTGACTGATGTTATTCTGACTTCAAGAATTCAAACCACTCTGATGATTGATACCTTGGCTCATTTCTTGCCCATTAAGTGTAAGAAAATCACACAATCTGTCACAAAGATTCACTTCTTACACATCATCTCAAATGATGAACAAAATATCAACTGAAGTGAATTAACATTCATCTTCCATGAACTCCAGCTTAGTCCTATGATCATGCTTAGGCTGACATCCTAAATAGAACTAATCAGATTTAGGGTCTTAATACAATCAAAATGTTATTAAGAATTAAAATTACAGTTTAACTGCATAGGACATAACATCCTGGTGCTATGTAGCACATTATCCTATTTCTTCATTGGCAAAAGACAATCCTTTTGTATAAACTGAGTCAAATTGTTCCATGAAGAAAAAGGAGTCCACAAGAAACTGCTTTTGTGGAGAGATTTGTTCCCAAGCGGAAATATTGAGAACCTGAGGTAAGGTTGAAAGAACAAAACGAAACCCAAACCCAAACCAAACCCCAAACCCTTTAACAGCCTCTTCTTTCATTTTTTTTCTGTTTGTGGAACCCTTCAATAATACGTAATATTTCCCTTTTCCCCATCTAACTACATTGCATATTCCTATTCCCATCCTGCTCCTCATTCATTCAAATGATTCTATCTGGCATCTATCCTTTACTAAACAGAGTTTTGAAAATACTGTGCAAGAACTGAATTCAATAGAGAAATTAAATTATTGTCTAGTGGTAAAATATCTTACTGGTAAAATATGGGTGAATTTTGTAGAATAAATGCTATTTGTTTTCATGCTTTAAGAATCAGAATGCTCTTGAGATGTAGGAAAATGTTCATATATAGTATAATATTTGATGATTGTTTGCCTCCCAATGTCACTTATTTAAGAAGGGTGGCTATAGAGATTGCATCAATAAATAAACATTAAGTAAACATGAATAGCCAAATTAGCTACTGGCATTAACATATTATATAAATCTTAGAAAATAGTGCAATGAAGGTGAAATGATATTGAAAAATGGGGTAAATTTGGAAACTGGAGATATTGGACAATGGGGCAAAAGAACAACAAGCTCCTTTAATTTATTTATTTTTTAAATGCCCCTGCTATATCACATCTGCTTTTAAAATCATCATGAAACTTACTCATACTCACCCATTCTGAATCCTACCATGCAATGTAACCTTTTTCTCTTATGCTAACATTTTCATCTAGTTGAATGAGCAATTTTGGAGGGCAGGGAACATGGTAAATAAATCTGAATAAAATTTGCCTAAGATAGAAGAAAGGCCCCTTCCACACAGTGACTGGCTTTGCTCTTATCATTCCACAAAGACTCTCACTTTCCTTTCCTTTGGACAGCTGGTAGCTCTTCTGGGTGACCAGCTGGGAAGCCTAAAATGGTAGCTGGCTGGTGCCTTACTCCTTTGTTTTTCTTCCTTCCCTATTTGTTTTTCACGGCAAGGAAAACAAGTAAACACATACAAAAAATGGGTGACTTTGTACGGTCATAGTAAAATAGCCCCTCTAGGATCATAAACTAATGCAGGATGGTGCCATGCAACCATGGCAGCTTCATTTCAGGAGACAAGAAACCAAAAGGAGGAACAAGACAGTCATTTCTACTAATGGGAAACTGCCCATTCAGCTTTGATGAAGAAAGACAATCTTCTGACTTCACAGCATTGAAGACAGGAGCAGGAGTTGACCAATTAATTTCTGAAGCTGCAAAGCCCATTGGAAGACTCATGCATATGGGGACATGCCAAAATGATAATGCTCTAAAATCAGCACAGCCTTCATGTGTGGAAGAGACCAGAGGATCAATTTTTTTTAAAAAAATTGCAAAATATAGGGGTATCATTCTTTTTTGTGACATTGACATTATTCCTAAATCCTTCATTCCCCACAGATGTGATTTTGATGACACTGCTCAGTATCGTGCTTCTGCCATGAATGTCAAAGGAGAACTTTCAGCTTATGCTTCTGTAGTAGTAAAAAGTAGGTTTGTACAAATATGGATTGCTTAGTATTTTTTTTGTACCACTTGCTAAAATTTTGTCTTGCAGCCTGAAGATAAATAACAGTAGAAATTTTCTTCTGCTTTTTTTTAACTATAGGATATAAGCAAGGGGAGTTTGATGAAACTTTTTTCCATGCTGGATTTGCCACACTCCCCCTAAGCTGTAAGTTGTTGATAAACTTCATTATGAGGAAAACTATAATAGATCATTCAGACCTGTATTAGTATAATTTTTAATGTTCCATATAGGGTTTTGAGAAGATTATTTAAAGAAATACACTCTTTTTGAAAGTATTAATATTTTATAATGTTTTATCTTACACTGCAATATCAGATGCAGTCGGGGGCAGAGAATATTGCTTAGTTCTGCCTATTAGCTTTGGTAATACATGTGATAGAATTTAGTTTAAGATTCTAAGCATTTTATCTTATTAAGATAAGTATCATATATATCAACTTATAATAAAGTATCTGGCAAAAAGCTATATCATGTTGATACTATGCAATTCTAACGTTTATTTTTTTCTGTCATCCATGGTCTATAATTAGATCATTATTTTATGGGATCAAAGCATCATCAAGTTTGAGATATTCCCCATCCCCCCCATTAAAGGATTAGACTTCTAAAAGTTGGAGCCTGCAAAATCCAGTTGATCACTAGATGTTAGTAAAGATGTACAAAACCCTCTAATATCCATACAGTATTCTTTGCTGCCCAGATCTGGCAGTCCTGCTGAATTCACTGCTTTATCTGGTTTTCATTAGTCCATGACTTTAAATGCCCTTCATAAGAGTTACTTTGTTATTTGGTGAACAAAATATATAGAACAACACAGGGGAACAATAATTTACTATCATTAGGATTCTACAGTATATTTGCTATTGTGGAAATCAGAGTTCCCTATTTAGCATAATAGGAAGAAAAATTGACAATAGAAAGAAAAAGAAAAAGAAAAATGTCCAAGGCAGAAAGTAACAAATGCAGCCATTTGAAGTCAACATATTTTGCTTTCAGAAAGATTATCTGATTCTCCTTAAAGTTATTGTTCAGGTGATTTCAGAATAAAGACAACAGTATAATCTCTCACTGGTTAATGTTCTAACCAAAGTGCCATTTTTTGAATTTGTCGGGACTATTGTTAAACTAATAATGTGCAGCTTGAATGAACTGAGTGCCAAACCCATTTTTAGCATAGTTACATAACTTAGACTTGTAATATCCAGCCTTGAGAAAATAACATCCACTTCAGATGGTTTTCAGAAGGTTCTGACCAGTTCTGGAGAACCGGTTGCAGAAATTTTGAGTAGTTCAGAGAATCGGCAAATACCACCTCTGACTGGAGATTTTACAGTATTCTTCCCCTGCCACGCCCACCAAACCACGCCCACAGAACCGGTAGTAAAAAAAATTGAATCCCACCACTGATCCACTTTCATGTTAAATCATGATCAAAAGATAAAAAGAAATTAACTTAATTTATAGAATAATGAAATATCACTTAAGCATCACTTAAATAATACAATGAAGAGAATGGTGAAGAGAATTTGAGGCATATCTTTTTAAGTGGGAACTTTGATCTAATAGTAAAGAAAACTGACCAACTTGTACTTACATTAAAGAAAACTGACCAACTTGCACTGACATGATATACTTCCTAGATTGGTACGCCTCTCTTTAGAACTGCTGCCACTGTTGGGGATCTGAAAAATTACCTTTTCAGCAGAAGGAAAGAGGGCTTAGGATCTGACTTTAAATAACCCAGCTTTAACCAAGGAATAAGCATAGTTTTCCTTCTTACAGGTGGCATTGGTGTTAGTCCATATGGCTATGCTTCCAGGTTTGAAATACATTTTGTGGATGCATTTGATGTTTCTTTTGGAAGAGAAGGTGAGACAATGAGTCTGGGCTGCACAGTTGTCATTCATCCTGATATTAAGCGTTTTCACCCAGAAATCCAGTGGTACAGGAATGGTAAGCATGCACTAAAAGATAAACTTTTTCTTTGTTTCAGTTAGATGATGTCTGCCTAGAATATTTCTACACATCTGAAGTTGTAGGGGGGAAAGTGGATCACCCCGTAGAAAGCAAGCTATGGCAAGAGGTAGTGCTTGGGTTACAATGCCAATTGGGATTGGGATTTCTGTCACTAAGTAATGCAGTTGTAAAGGATCAAGTTATGTGACCACTCAATTTAGTAATACCAATCCTGGCAGTTCCTTTTGCCCTCATAAATCTAGAACTTGTGGTTTGTTAAGTGAGATGAGGCAGGATTTCCACATAAGGAGCATGGGGGTATCATGGAGAAGCCTTGGGATGGCTTGCACAGGCCACATGTGAGTCAGAGGAGGCCATGCGAGGGCTGGTGCAGGTTGCATGTGGCAGGGTAGGTGTGCTGCAAGTAGAAGAAAAAAATGGAGCAAAAACTCTAACTTTCCCTGCTGACTTCCTCACGGACTTTGTTTGTCGGAAACAAATGGCAATCATGTGACCACAGCTTCCTGCAGCATCATAATCACAAGCCATGCATCTGAACACCCAGATTGTAAACACATGATTGTGACAGCCAGAATTTCAAGGATCGATTGTACATTTTTTTCAGTACCTCTATAATTTTGAATGGTCACTGAACAAATGGACATGAAAGCTACCTATACTAATATTACTTTTATTCTCAGACTGTGGCTGAATTACATACTACAATAAACCAGGATATTTAACTATGACTTGCTTGTAAGCTATCATAGCACAATAAACTATAAAACTATTGATTATTCAGATTAAGAGATATTTTTCTTCATTAAAGACTGTAATAAATTATTTGTACTGTATAGCAGAAAAAGCTACCTATATCATGTTAACCAGTTAGTGAAAGCCCCTTCTGTCTTCTTGTTGAAACTGAGGACTGGTCATATTGTTAGACAGAGTGGTAGATACTTAAAATATAGAATGATTAGTGTCATATACACCTTAAAATCTCTCCTGACTCTTTAAGTTACACTGTGTTCATGGGTGGCGCTTGAAGATACTTTTATGCCCTGAAATAAGATTTAACTGCCAATTCATTTTAATAAGTTGAGTGAAACTGAAAATAGCTTTTCTTTGCCTCAAGGATGAAAACATTTTGGGAAGGCCCTGAAATCAGTAAGAAGACTTGGAAGTGAGATTAATTTCCTAAGGCCAAGCCACAATTATTAAACCAGTTGACACTCATATATGAAGAAAATGTGCATTTTTAATATCACATGTGAGGAAATGGTAGATTATTTTCATTCTCCTAAACAAACACATTATTGATTGAACTTTTCCATATATGGTATGTAAGGTTGGAAAGAAAACTAAAAAGACTTACAAAATTTTGTGTCATGTGTTGAAAAAGGTGGCTTCAATGAGTTAAACTCAGTCAAATGTATCATTGTGAAAGGGCTATTAGGTAGTTTCTTGGTAAAGGAAGTTTATTTAAACATGAACAATTCCATTTGTGAGTGGTATCTGTTCAGGGCCTTTTTAAAAATTTTTAGGAGTTTTGATTTCTCCATCAAAATGGGTTCAGATGCATTGGAGTGGAGAAAGAGCCTCATTGACCTTGACTCATGCTAATAAAGAAGATGAAGGCCTTTATACCCTTCGTGTGATAATGGGAGACTATTATGAGGAGTACAGTGCTTACGTTTTTGTTCGAGGTAAGACATACCATAGTAATTATAAAGTAAAGACAGTGATGCAGGTGGCACCAATGACAGTGAAATTTCAGTGTTATACTCTCTTCTCTAATATAGACACATTTCATATGATTATGATTTATAGCTCTGATTACCATTAATTACCATTATAATTTTAATTATCATTAAAGTGTCATTTAATATAGGAATTTTCTTCCGGCACAATAGATATTTGTGCTAATCAAAATGTCGCCATTTATTAAAGATATATTATGTTTGTCTTGTGTCCTATGCAGTTTGATCCTGTATGTCATTCTTTTAGGCTTTATTAAAATTGAAATTCAGCCAATGTGATATAGTGTTTAAGGTGTTAGATTATGATTGTAAAGACCCATATTCATGTTCCTCCTGAGTTACAGAAGCCCACTCACTAATTTATGTGACTCATTGAACTCTCCCTATCTCATTGACAGAGACAAAATTAAATACCATTGAATGCTATCAACCCACATTTTCCTTCTAGACAAAAGAGAATACATTTCTAACAAATAAATATAAATAATATAATTGGAATCCTCAATAGAGAGTAAAAAATGTATATACTTAATCTATAATATCTAAACAGGCAATATTAACTAAAGCAGAATAGGAAAAACATGCAAAGAATGCGCTTAAAATTATTTACGGCCCCTTAATAGTTCCAGTCTGGCTCTTGAGGAGGAATTAGAGAGGAGGCTAAGAACCGAGGAGGTGGTACATTCCTAACCACTGCAAAATGTCCATCAATTGGGCTGACTTGGGGACTATTATTATTATTATTATTATTATTATTATTATTATTCACAAAAAATGACAGTGTACACAGCAAACGAGATAACTATGCTGGGTTTTGTATCACAAATCACTAGTCGAACAAGCGTTTAGGACTGCATGATGTATCGGTGGATTATGCGAGCAGACACCAGTAAGGTGGCCTTCTGCAGCTGACCAATGGTGATTTTGTCAGCGCCAATTGTTTTTAAGTGCTTGCCTAGGTCTTTAGGCACAGCACCCAGTGTGCCAAGTACCACTGGCAATACCTACACTGGTTTATGCCAGAGTCTCTGCAGTTTGATTTTCAAGTCCTGATATCTGGTGATTTTTTCAAGTTGTTTCTCATCAATTCTGCTGTCACCAGGTATGACAATGTCGATGATCCACACTTTTTTCTTCCTAATGATGAATCGTCGCTGATCGGCTAATCATAATTCTGGGTATTCTTGTTTCCATAATTTGTACATCCTTTTTTGGTAGCCTCGTTTTTCTCATTCCGCTTTGTAGTAGCATTTCATTACAGTGCGGTTCTCTTACATAGTGTATTTCTACCGCTTCTGAGGTTGTTCAGCTTCCAGTAACCCTGCAGGCCCATGCTCTGGTTGCTCAGCTATGGGACCCACGGCCTGTAGCCCACTTGTCGACGGATGCCCAGGTTCCCCAACACCCGACGTGGTCCTTGTTAACCCGGGTGACGACCAAGCCAGTATAGGCTTCGTTTGGTTGTATTTCACCATGATTCTTTGCATGGGTTGTTGGATGCACTCCTCTGCGAGACCTCTCTGGCATGGTTGGACCTGCTGGTAGTTTGCACTACCACCAGCATAGCTCTCAGCTTCATTGGAGCAGTTAAGCCCCCCGCCACGTCAAGGCAGCGCCCCATGGGCTGCTATTATTATTATTATTATTATTATTATTATTATTATTATTATTATTATTTTCAAGTTCAGCCTTTATTAGAAAATGATCACATTTTTTAGCTGTTTTCCAATTTTCTGTTGGGTAGGAAAGCCACCCAGAATCATGTTTTAAGGAAAATGGGTGGCATAAAAATTTAATCAATTAAATAGAACAAGAATCAAAAATAGGTTAGGATGGAGAAGATGTTTCAGACCTTTACCATACCTGTTTGATCTCTGAACTAAAGCAGATGTGTGTAGTTACTACCTGATCCAAATAAGCTGTTTTTCCAACATTGATTGTTTCAAACAAATAACCTTATTACCATTTTTGGTCATCACATAAACATATGCTTGAGATCTATGGTTTCTAAACTAATAATTGCACTATGCTCAGAATTATCAGAATCTTTATGGAATGTTTTCTTATGAAGGCCAATCACAGATTTTTTGAAAAGAAGACTTGTAATTCTATAAGCATCACTTTATATAGTTCTAAATTTATACACATACATTCAGTAGTTTTGTACTTTGTTAACTATAGATATTCATGCTGTTTTTTTCAATCAGGTTGTTTTTAGATTTTTATACAGATGATGCATTTCACTAGGGAGCTCAAACTTTTAACAAGTTCTGGAATTTCTGTGGCGCAAGTGTTGGATGATCACATTTCACTAGTCCATGGAGTGCCTCAATATCACAGTGTCAGCTGTTGAAAGCAGCTGAAGAGAGTAATTCCAACTCTGAAACTCTTTAAATTCTTGACTCTCTGATCAAGCCCAGAATGGCGCCAGGTCAGCAGGTCCTGGGAAATAACACTCCTCTTGTTGAACATGATCAAAAATATATGTCATCACAAATATAGAACATTCCCAAGAGATAGTTATTTGTAATTTCACAAATAACATGAGCCAAAGATGAGTTAAAATTCCAACAATATCTGATTGGGAACAGACATGGAGAAATGGAATTCTATTCCATGCAGCAGTGGAAAAAATAACAGTATGTGTGTGTGTGTGTGTGTGTGACACACACACACACACACAAAAAAAGACTAACCAAATTTAAGCAAGAATGATACCCATGCATACAATACATCATGTATTGTACATACATCGTGTATTGTACAGCCTGCAAATACAATCAGAGCCCTGGCTTCTAAGGATGCTTAAAGCTCTATAGTACAGCAAATTAGCAGAAATACATAAAGGGGGGAATTAAAAACTCCATAGATCTTTTTTTTCCTTTTTCTTTCTTTTTAACTTTTTGGGTACTTTAGCTTTTGTAAAATATAATCTACTTATCTGTTTTTCTTCATTTATTAGCATGTTTGTGTGCGAGTGTATGACTTCAATATTAAGCAGTCAGCTTAAGACCAAAACCTACATTGTACAACATTTTGATCTAATCGGCAAAAGTTTCTTCTTTCTAATCTTATGATAAAGTTTGTATGAAAGTCAAACAATTTATGCTTGCAATATTGATGTTCTGAATTTTAATAATAGATGTTACAAGTCAGCAATCTAGTGTGTTTACATGGATATTGTGGGATTGAGGGAAGGAATGTGTAATAAAAAATAGTTTCTTATTATTCTTAATGAGATTGTATTTTATTATGACATCATAGATAAATTAATAAAAAATTAAAACTGTAGTAATAAGGTAATAGCACTTATTTTGCTAACAGTCATATTCTTAAAAGCATGTCTCCTTCCGTGTAGATGCTGATGCTGATATAGCAGGAGTCCCTGGTTCTCCCTTAGATGTGAAGTGTTTGGATGCTAACAAAGATTATGTCATCATCTCTTGGAAACAACCTGCTGTTGATGGTGGACATTCTATTTTAGGATATTTCATTGATAAGTTAGTATTTATGATAGATCGGGATAACAATATGACTGTAAGGAAGATTTGGATTAAGAAGTTTAAGTGCATCTGATTCTTACAATATTGGATGTGTTATTTTCTCAAGTTAATACATATTCCAGACTATGACTTACTACACTGGTAATACATGTAATCATACATATATACGTATAAGTATTTAATATCTTTTTCTCTCTGTTTCACTGTATATTGTGGGATTTCATTATTTCACCTTCAATTGATATCCCTGTAACTCTAACCTTCAAATTTTTTGTATTCTGGCTATGTAAAATGATAAATGAACTTACATTACACGTCTTACCTATGAACAAAACTAATTATTTAACTGAGATTGTTTAATTTAAAGCAAGAAAAAATAAATTTATCATAGTTTTAATATAGCAATTAAGTTTAATTTTAATTTAAGTTTTAGTTTTTATCATGGGAATTTTCAAACTTTGTAATGTCACAGCTGCCCTTTGTAGGCTTGCGTAGACAAAATAGAAACAAAATCTGGAGTTAGTTTTGACAATGCTTTCATTTTGTCTATGCAAGTCTTATCAAATTTTAAAAACAGTTGTGACCATCATCAGGGGTCCTAGATTGCAATTTGGGAAACCCTACTTTAAGCTCTAAACTTTTACACATTGAATATAATGTCTGAAACCAAACATTATTTTTATGTACATAAAATTAAATGTGCTGAGAAGAAGCTGTGTTGTAGTGATATACAGATCAGGTCAATACATTGACACAGTCCTTCATGTTTAGATTGAGCATGAAAAGAAGTCCAAGTAAAATAAGTAGACTAAACTCATTTAAATAACTCTGATCAAAAGTGCATGAGGATTGAGTAGAATCATGTAACTAGTATCATTATGGTCAATAATTCCTAGTATGTTAACATAAGAAAGACTTTGCTAGTTCAGACCTTTACAATACAACATCCTAGATGGTATATATGTTTATAGGGAATGCCCAGAAGGATTTATAAGGACTGTATCTTTTCCAATGTATTCAGTTTACAAAGATCTTTGAAATGTATTCATTTTGCTTTATTTATTTATTTTATTTATTTTATTGGACTTATATGTCCCCATCTCAAGACTCAGGCTCACAATTAAAACATACAAATACAATAAATAGATTAAAAAAGAATTAAACCAGTGTGAAGTCCAATAAAGCCGAATTAAAGTTAAAACTATCCCATACCCCCACGAGGTAATCACAGCCCGACTTGGTCAAATAGCCAGGTCTTCAAATCACGGCAGAAGGTGCGGAGGTCAGGGGCCAGACGGAGGTCCAGAGGCAGTTGGTTCCATAAGTCCGGGGCCGCCAAAGAATAGGCTCGCCGCCGGGGGACCGCCAACTGACATTGACTTGCCGACGGGACCCCAAGGAGCCCCTGCCTGTGTGTCCGTTCAGGGCGGTTGGTCCTCGATATCGGCAGGAGGCGCTCCCTTAAATATTGTGGACCCATGTCATGGAGGACTTTGAATGTTAAAGCCAAAACCTTGAACCTCACCTGGAGTGCAACCGGCAGCCAACGCAGGCCGCAGGAGGGGGTAATATGGGAGAATCGGTAACTCCCATCACAACCCGACGGCCGCATTCTGCACCAGCTGCAACCTCCGGATGGTGTGCAAGGGCAGTCCTAAATAGAGAGCATTGCAGTAGTCGAGTCGCGAGGTAACAAGGGCATGAGTGACTGTACGCAGGGCATCTTGGTCCAGAACGAAGCTGGCGAACCAGCCGACCTGGGCAAAGGCCCCCCTGGCGATGGCCCCCACCTGCTCCTCCAACTGGAGCCGTGCATCCAGGAGGACCCCCAGGTTCCTTGCCCTATCCACAGGGGGCAACACCACTTCCCCTATGGTCAACGATGGACAATCTTGACTGGACCGAGATGCCGGTATGTACAGCCACTCAGTCGTGGCCGGGTTGAGCCGAAGCATGTTTCTGTCCATCCAGGTCCGTACCGCATCCAGACAGCGAGTCATCACGGAGAGGGCATCACTGATCTGGTTTGGGGTGGAGATGTATAACTGGGTATCGTCAGTGTACTGGTGATACCTCACCCCAAAACCATGAATGATCTCACCCAGCGGTTTCATGTAGATATTGAATAAAAGGGGGGAGAGGACCGACCCCTGAGGGACCCCACAAGTGAGTGCCCTCGGGGCCAACATCTGTCCCCCTGTCAACACCGATTGCAACCGCCCCGAGAGGTAGGAGGAGAGCCACCAAAGAACAGTGCCCCCCACTCCCAACCCCCCGAGGCATCGCAAAAGGATACCATGGTCGATGGTATCGAAAGCCGCTGAGAGGTCTAATAGGGCCAGGACAGAGGAAAAACCCCTGTCCCGGGCCCTCCAGAGATCATCCATCAGTGCGACCAATGCCGTCTCCGTGCTGAAACCAGGCCGGAAGCCCATTGGTACGGATCTAGGTAGTCCGCTTCATCCAGGAAAAGTGGAAACTGCTGAGTCACCACACACTCTTTATGAAGGGACAATACATCTACACTCAGTGGCCATAAAAATAGTTACTGAATTCCCATGTCTTTAGGCAGTTCTTGAGGAAGAGGAAGCAAACAGGTGTATTAAAGCAAACATAAGCACATATTGGAAAGAACTGAGATGTATTTATTATTTCCATGTCATTTTGCCTTTCTTGCTTTTTCCCCACCTCCAGATGTGAAGTTGGTACCACTCACTGGTCCCAGTGCAATGAAACACCAGTGAAGTTTGCTCGCTTCCCTGTCACAGGATTAATTGAAGGACGCTCATATATATTCCGTGTCCGTGCTGTGAATAATGTTGGTATCAGCATTCCATCCCGCATCTCAGAACCTGTGGCAGCATTAGATCCTGCTGATAGAGCCAGACTTAAAAGTAAGAGACTTTCTAATGTACGTCAACTAGGCATTTGAAATTTTAATTTTTAGACAATATGAATGAAAAGTAAGAGCATTCCACTAGAGGGAGCAATAATAAACAAAACCTTCATTAATCAAAATAAGATCTGCGGAACAAAACATCTTTGTATTTTTATAACATTTTGCAACCACTGCTCATCTGAAATACTCAGTAAAGGAACCAGAGCCATAATCCTACCCATAAAGAAATTCTGTGCTATAATTTTCCCTTATTTTAGTCATTTTCCCTTATAATATTTCCTTTAGTCCTTTGTCCCTTCCTTCTTATTTTCTCATCTAACTTGGAAAGAAGCTCACCAAAGTAGAGGCTTTCTGTGAGGCTACTGTTCCTCTGATGAAACAAACAAACATAACAAGAAAATAGTCACCAGTCAAAGATTTGCATTCTCCAGCAGTGAAAGTAGAGATACAGAGTCCCACAGTTGGATGGGAGGACTAGATCCCACAACAGGCCATTTGGAGTCCAGACATTGTCAGCCCTCCAAAGACCCCTGCCTTGTGATATAAAATATTCCCAAAGCAGTTATGATTCTATTTACTGATTCATGATACTTCTTTCTGCTGGATCACCTTGGCACAGCTTCAATATGTCTCGGCATGCTAGCATTAAGATGGAGGCTCTTTTGTGAGGAAGCAGGAAGCACATGTCTATTCAGAACCAGTGCAAAGCTGCTGTGTGAATAAACACTTTGAGAATATTTCCCAACTTGATGTTTACCAGATGCATTAGTCTGTAGCTCTCCAGCACTCATGACCAGAGGTGATTGTGGTAGTTCTAGTGCAGGACATGTGGACACCACAAGGTTAGAAAAGTCTGTGAGTGCTCATTTTTATGTAATTATTATGATAATTTTTGGTTGCCTGATTGTATAATTTGCTACTGTTGTTATAGTTTTAAAATTTGGATCAAGATGGGTGGCTATAGCAATTAAATAAGATAAACGAATAAAACAAAATAAATTTTCACTGAAACATTGGAAGTCCTGAGGCATCTGAATTCTTTCTATGAGAAGGAAGATGGCCCAAATAAGTGATGTCATTGGGAGCTGTAGTCCAATATATTTGGAAAAGCCCAGTTTTGGAAAACATGATGTAACTAATGGAAGGAGATAACTCATGTCTCTACTCCAAGGACTATATACAACTGAGATATGTATGTACAGCAGTTATGAACTGAGCCAGGGAAGTAAATAGAGATTGGACTTTATTACCTTAATGGTTTCTGTTTTCCAGACTGAAATATTAATGTTAAAGTTATTTGGTTACAATAAGGAAAGTCAAATAATTGGACAAGTAATACTTAACTCAACTAATCACTGTCAATATGTTTAGGTCATCCTTCTGCCCCTTGGACCGGACAGATTATTGTCACTGAAGAGGAACCTTCAGGTAACACATTTTTTTTGGATAGAAATTAATATTTTATTTTGAGATCATATCTGCAATGAAGGTTACATGCCATTTTGTCTTGGCTTCTCACATGAAACTTTATCTATGGACTGTAGTTTAATCAGGAAATATGACTATGCTGTTTAAAATAATTGTGAGAAAAGATGTGCAAAACCTTACTCAGAACAGTCTAAAACATTTAAATCATTCTTCAAAATATTCTATTTGTCTTGTTGGACATGTTGTGAGAGCTGGACTACATCTTGACTGCCACAAATCATTTCTGGTTCGAAGAATTATCATTCAGAAAGTCATCAGACCACTCCTAGAATGATCAGATTAGCTTTGTTTGAAAGATAAAAGCAAGGTTCCAAAGTTCTCAGAAATGTTCTATTTCTGGAATAGCAAGTTTTGCAGATACCAAGTTATTAATTTTAGGTTTTAAAATATACATTTTCCAGCCACAAAAGTAGATTTGCTGTGTTGGACAGAAAATGCTTATTTACTTTTATTTTTTTGAGAAAATACATTTTTCAAACTGAAATTTTCTAGTCTCAGGTTGATTGCTTACATAAAGGCATTCAATTGTTCTGTAGGCTCATTTGCTTTCTATTGTTCAGTGGTAATGTAAGCCACTCAGAGCATTTTGAAGTTGGTATAACTGCAGAAAACACAGATCATCATGAGCCAATCTGTGTTTTTTATCGATCTCACCAATAGAAAAGTGTAAATACTGCAAGTCAGATAGACGTTGATGGAAGTTTCTAGAAGAAAAAAATTGTCCAGTGTAGAAAATAGAAAAATAATTACTAGTTTTCAGTTACAGCCCTGTATCCTCAGTTCATGCTATGTTCATTTATTTGGCAATAATAACTACAATTTGAGCTGTTGGTCTGAAGGAAAACTCATTTAGCATCAAAACATGGATCTCATTGAAATCTATAATGCTATAATGCTATGATGCTATAAATTTGCAGCCAGAAGCTTTCTCTCTAGGTGTGGTCATGGTTGTAAATTGTAAATTGTAAATTGTAGCACAGAACATATCTTTACCTATAAGGTGAGAAAGAGTAATTACAGATGCTAGACAATAGGATGAGGCTTTATATTGCTTACATAAACAGAGAAATCAGAAGTGCTTTACAAGGATTACAAAACTGTTTAGAATACTAGGATTAAATTTGGTTGTGTGTGAAATCTGCTAGAGAACTCTGAGCTCAAGAGCAGAGTGCAAGTGTGAGGCAAAATCCCTGAAAGCAAGAAATGGTCTACCTCAGGCACCAAAACAACCCAGTACCATGATTGCAAAGGGAGAGTGTTGCAATTTGAGCTGCATCACAGCTGAGCCAGTTTTTAGATGCTCAAGAATACAGCACCAGTGCTAGATCAATGCAGATGCAGCATACAGAGGGGCTCTTATTGGAGAAAAAAGTGAATAAACTTTTTAAAATAAACTTCTGCCAATTCTTTTTTTCTTTTGCTTCTTCAAGCAGAAGGTATTGTTCCTGGACCACCATTAGACCTCCATGTTACAGAGGCAACTAAGAACTATATAGTACTTAGCTGGAAACCTCCACACGAACGAGGCCATGAAGGTGTCATGTACTTCGTTGAAAAGGTAAAACCAAAATGACCATGCACTATTTTCTCATTAATTTTTTACCAGCTACTGGAAAATTGGATGGATGGATGGATGGATAAATGGATGGATGGACAGAATGATACTTGGGGAACTAACTAGTTCTCTAATTGTTGGAGTACTGATTGGATTTAATATTGAGAATGTTGAAAGAAAGAAAACTTACAAATATATATTTTTATACTTGCTTTTAATTGTGGTCCTTGATACCTTCAAAGTCACTCCTAAGATTTCAATAACCTTTCTTGCTCTGATTATCGGTAATTTGTCTTGATTTTACATTCTGACAGCAGTTCTTTCCTAATCCTCCAAGCACCATTGTGAAAGAACCTCTTAGGTCCACAAGAATATTGATATAGCAGGCAAAACAGAAGCTAAGGGAGAAAACCAGGAAAATGTGATCCAATGTGATCAACTCTAGAAGAACAAGAAGAGCATTTTGAGGGTTGGTTTATTCATCAAAGGGCATAATTTGAAATATAAAAGAAATTTCAAAGAGTGCAGAATCACAATAAGTTTGAGTTACAGTAATCAAAATAATTTAATACTGTGGATATCATTTTGCCTTTATCTAAAATACTCAGAGAAATCTTGATTTCATCAAATCAAGGAAGAATTTTAAAAATTAAAGCATCATTGTAATGAGTAGATGGTTAGATCTGGGCATAATAAAAGTTGAACTTTTTTTAGGTCCTTCAGATTACAGCATCCTAGAACACTTGGTCAATGAATCAAACTAAACAAGAAATAAACATAAATTGTCTACATTCTGAGTGGTACCCAAGATCTTGTGTGTGATATGAGCATTGTTGAATACTTTGAGAACAATTATCTCATTCTGTTAGATTTGTGGAGAATGCTAAGTCCTGCACATTCAGATTTTACTTTAGATTGTGACAGAAATGCTAGAAAACAGATGGAGTAACTTGAAAGGAAAGTTTAAAACTGTTCAGAGTGTTTGGGAGAAACATATTGTTTTTGCCAACTAATTTAAAAGTGATCAAAAGATGGATGCTTCATAATTTTCTTATATATTTTCTTTTTTAAAAAATATAACTGGGTATGTACATCTAAAATGCATAGTAGAATTAGGCTATGATTTATCATTCTCCAGAGTAATAATGGAACTTCATTAAGCATTATTTAAAGGTGGGGGGGCTTGTTTGCTCATATTAGAGAAAAGTCTATGAATTTGGCTGAAAAAACGGTCTTTTCCAATCCTGACATTTTTATTTTAGTGTGTTGCAGGAACAGAAAATTGGCAAAGAGTGAATACTGAGATCCCAGTAAAGTCTCCTCGCTTCGCACTTTTTGACTTAGCTGAAGGGAAATCCTACCAATTTCGTGTTCGCTGTTGTAATTCAGCTGGAATTGGTGAGCCCTCTGAGGCCACTGAAGCCACTGTGGTTGGTGACAAACTTGGTAAGTATACAGTGAAGTTCACTCCAATATAAAAATGATTGTTGTCTTACATATTACTACTCCAGTGCTATTTGAGAGACTGTTCAGTTCTTGGGGTTTCTGCCTATCTTCTACAAGCTGGTACTCTGGGTCCCCTTGATTAAACATTTTAATCTTTCAAGATCTGGAAGCATGCTTTCTCTGTCATGGTGTCTTCCCTCATGGAATGAAATCATATGGCTCCTATGGTTCCTACCCTAATGCTGTTGTAGAAGACCTTGAAAAACTGGTTGTTCCTCTGGGCCTTGAGTTAAGCTGGATATGGTCCACCTGTTAGAAGGGTATTCTTTTAAACAACACTGGCTTTCCATATGGATGTTATTTATAAAATATATTATGTATATTTTATACCATATATTATATTTTGTATGTTGTTTGCTTTAAATGGTATGACATTGGAGTTCTTAGTCTAAATAAATAAATTTAAAAAAAACTATGCTGCAGTTAACGTGGGAATCCTATGCTCTAATAGTTTATCTTTCCCTCTAGATATTCCTAGCCCACCAAGCAACATTATACCCACCCGAAATACAGATACGTCAGTAGTTGTTGCTTGGACAGAATCTAAAGATGCAAAGGAATTGGTGGGATACTACATAGAAGCAAGTAAAGTAGGGTCTGGTGATTGGGTGCCATGCAATAATAATCCTGTGAAAGGCACAAGGTAATAAATTGTACAATTAAGTATCATTTGTGAATTAATATTTGAAAAGGAGCAAAAAAGGAAAAATATTGCATGAATTTTGAGTATCTGGATCCCTCCTGAAAAGTGGATGAATGAAATATTTGAGTTGTAATTCTGTAAAATTATGTGACTTTTGGTTGCCAAATTCTTTTTCTTGGCACTGATGTATTGGATATCCTAATTTCCTATTCCCTGTGTTCTATTAGTCTTGTATATCGCAGCACAAATAATTTAAATAATCTAAACAACTACATATAAATTCTGATTATATATTCAAGAACTGCTATTAAATCTTGTATATACTGTTAAGTTTGCATGAAGAGTCAGACGCGGAGAGCTTCAGTGAAGAGTTTATTAGTGACTACAGCTTAGAATGGACCCAATTTGGCTGGGCTGTGGCTGCTACTTATAGCCAGCAGCCGCAGTTGCCAGCCAATCAGATTGCAGGGTTTTCCCGCACTTTTTAAACCAATCATATTTGACATTTTACAAGAACAGTTCAAACTAAACCAATGACATTCAAACCTGCATACATAACATATACCCTATACATCAAATATGCTAATTCCAAGACCTGCAAGAAACCACTTTTTCTCAATATCACACCAATGATTTGTACCATTATGTCAACCATAACAAATCATGAATGATAAAACAACAGATATTATCACATCTATATCTCAAACAACACACACACACACACACACATATTGTTTGTGAAGTACTGTATCATAAGTAGAGGCCCATATCAGAGTAGATTACTTGAAGAGTATTGTGCGTAAGTTCACATAAACAAATAAAAATTATTCAACTTATTGACCAGTTTGGCATTTTGTGGTAAGGTATAGCTGTTGTGAAGTTTTAAAGGATTACTGTTGAGGTGTTTCTATAGATGTATATCCTGTTAAATAAGAGGCTTGAGCAATTTGTTCATTCCCCCTCCATAAATTTAAGCCTTCATGTAGAATCAAGTTCCTTCAGTGCAGTCCCGCTATCCCCTGTCCCCTTTGATGAAGAAGGAGACAAGGAAGATAAGAGAATAATTATTAAGTAATTTTACAATGGACCTTGCCATTTTTATATTCTTTGTAATAACTGGATTACTTAAGAAACTTGTGCTGTGTTTCATATAAGAAATTGTTTGTGTAAAGAGTGAAATCTGTATAGTTTCACAGTGTTTTAATTAATTTAATTTAATTTAAATGTTGATTTACTTAAGATTCACTTGTCATGGACTTACTACTGGAGATCGCTACATTTTTCGTGTCAGAGCTGTTAACGCAGCTGGATTAAGTGGATATTCACAGGACTCAGAAGCCATTGAAGTCAAGGCAGCTATTGGTAAGCAATGCACTGTTCCTAAAGGAAGAGCACAAATCAACATTATAATTATAACTAGATTAACTTCAATATTCCACACCAAATATGCATTGGTAATGTTTAATATTTCACTTCCATCATTTCATAGTCATCCAAGCAATAAGCACTTGTAGACTGCTCATCTTCACCATCTCAGACATCTTTGGGTGTATTCCTTGTAACTCTGTATAAACAGTACGTTCACCCTCTTATTACTTGGAAATCATCTGGCAAACTGATCTCATAATGAAGTACTTGTCTAATTTCTAACATGCTATAGCTTGGCAGATTAAGTTGATTAATTCATTTGTCTAATTTACTTTCTTGTTAACCACTCTTCTCCTATAGTCATGATCTGATTTTTTAAAAATCTTGCATGTTTAATTTTCTTTACAAATTGAAATAATTAATTTACTTATTTAATTAATTTAAAATAATTAAAATACCAATAATCTTATATTGTTTGACTCCATTTTAAAAATCAACTCAATGATTCATAATTCTGAGGTTGCTTAAATAGATCGTATAACTATTCCTTCATTCCAAAAACTATAGAACTTTTTTTTTAAGATAATGGAAGGTCTTTTGGTGGACCATTCATAGAAATATTAACTGCATGACTACATGTTTTAGATTAAAATGCATATAATCCAACCATATCACACGTTTTCTGTATCTAATGCTTTGATGTTCCTTCGTTGTCTTGCTTTGTCTCCATTTCTTCATTTTGTTTAATAATGGAGAATTGGGAATGAACTCTAATTTCAAATGTCTTTGTTATTTTCTGGCAATTATAGGGGGAGGATTGCTTCATGGTGTATGTCCTGGACTAAGTGATAACGCTGATGGACTAACAGGCCGCACTGTCAACTGGGAAGGCATGCATGAGTCCTCCCAGCCTATCTTTGACACAGATGCTTTGTTAAATTGCAATGCTAAACCCAATAGGCAAAAAATGCCCAGTAGCTCTGGTAAGCAGAGGAGTCCATCAGTCAGTAAAGGGAGTGACCCAGTTCCTACTCCTTCATCACAAAAGACAACTACCAAGCACCCACGTAAGTCTGTTCCTGGAGATCGTTCAACACTGGAGAAAATTCAAAAGAAAAATGATATAGGTGAGCTTTGGTGATATGCAGTGATTTCATTTGTTAGCTCCTTCATTTCAAACAGTTATAGTCTGTGATCATCCAAGTTGCAAATAGACAACTTTGCCAATGCGACATTTTGATCATCTCCATCTAATAAATGCTCAGCTTCCATCAAAGCTCATTACATATAGAGTATAGAGGTCACTATGTCTATGGCACATTTATATGTTGCGTCTAACATCAAGCTTGCATGTTGCATTTATTTTCTAATTTGGTTAGATTACTTTTACTATGTTATTATTATTAAGAGATAACAATATATATTGCATCTAAAATATTGTGGTAACTTTTGATGCCCTTTAAGCATTCAATTCCTGTGGCCTTATTTTGTAGTAGTATCACATTTCCAAGATTTTTAAAAAATTTCTTCCAGTTCTTCACAACAGAAAATAAAATTGTACATACAATTATTAATTAATATAATATCAGTCATTTTCTGAGTTAGAAAAATATGGTACACTGATAACTTTTTATCTGAAAAGCAGGAAATATTGAATACATTGCATATTTGCATATTTCAAATCACGACATTGCACAAAACATTTGTAAAGGGATATCTAAGGAGAAGAACTCCAATTATAACTATCATTCATATTCAGAAAACAATAAATCCAAAATGTTTAAATTTGGAAATACTAAAGATAGTCACGGTCTAGTGCAGATCATGAACCTGCCATAATCAGGAATACATTATTAAAGAGATTGACAAAGTATTTTGTACACCACATATTTGAAGGTTGCTGCTATTTAGAGGTCAGGGAGAAGGGCAGCATATAAGTCCAATAAATGAATGAATGAATGAACTACCATAATACCATAGGGCCCTGGGGGTGCAGGCTGTTAATAGCCTAGCACTTAGTTCCAGCTGCCTGTAATTATTGCAGGTTCGAATCCCACCAGGCCCAAGGTTGACTCAGCCTTCCATCCTCTCAGGGTAGGTAAACTGAGGACCCAAGATTGTTGGGGGCAATAAGCTGACTTTGTAAAAATGCCGCTTAGTAATAAGCAGGCATATACAATGGAAGGAAGGCTATTGCTGAGTGCATTGGGTTGTATCCCAAAAATTGTAAGCTGCCCTGAGTCTCCGGAGAAGGGCGGGATATAAATATGAATAAAAATAAATAAAAAAATAAATAATATTTTACCAATGGCCATGGTGAGTGGAACTATCCTGGTATAATTATATACATGGAACATACCACAAGTACCTCTAATCTAAATTAACTATCAGTTCACTATTTATAAAAGAGAATACAAGCCACAAGATAATACACAACAATATATAAATAAAAAGCAAGAGAAAGTTGCCCAACAGTGCAACTATTTAGCCAATGAGTAAGTGTATGAGTGAGTTGAAACAAATTACATTCCTTTAAGTAATTTTATGGAAGTGATTTATGAACATTTAGTATTTTTTCTGTAACTGGTTCAGTTTCTAATACCAAAAGAATTGAAAATGTTCATATACTTTACATGAGATGACTCAGACTATTAATTTGATGTTACCTTTTTTTAATTGAAAGATAATCTCAAAACCAGTGTTCTTGCTTAGATTTGTATTTATTAAAAAAACATTCCTGCTCTTATTTTACCAGGTTATGTGCAGCTTCTAGTACTATACCTAGAAACCATACTTAAAATATAAATAAATGATGTATATTAAAAGTATTTTAAAAATTAGTAGAAACTAATAGACTTTGCCTTGTTTTAAAAATGTCACAGAGAAGCAGAGAAGTATGACTAAAGAAGAAATGATCTGTATGTTAATCTGGCATGTGCAGAAAAATCTTTGCTCTAGGTGACTATTTTTAAAAAAACTCTTTTTCTCTAAGGTTATCCTAAGCAAGTCTCTTTCATAGATCTCACTGTGAAATCATGGGAATCTTTGGGTAATTCTTTTTTCTAGTTAAAAAATAAGAAAACATTTTTGCAAAATGGTACAGCAACTGAAAAACAGAATTATGAGTAAACTATATCCAAGTTACAATCGCCTATGGCATTTTCATGAATTTTCAAGATCAGGAAGGCATTGCAGGAAAGAGAAGAAAGGTTAGATATCAATGGAGGTTGATAGAGATTTATTTCTTTTTCTCCTTGCTGTCCTCAAAAATATAGCTCCAAATATTTTCATTTGTATGTGAGTTGGATTGCTGTGACTTGTGATGGCCGCTTACTGGGTAGAAGGTAGGTGGTAATACAGGTGTGATATTAGAGCATTATGAATATTAAAAATTAAGAGTGGGAAAAAGAGGAAAAAACCAAAACATCTGTGAACAATATGCTTGGATTCAGCAAAAGAGTATTGGTATATATACACACACACATTATATACACATATACACATATATCTGCATACCACTGGTATGTCTTTTTTTTAATGCCTTTGTTGTGAAGTAGCGCTAAAGTCATTTTCTGCTACAATATTCACTTCATAATATATTACTTTTTAAACAACTCATCTTAATATTTTTATTTACAGAATATGGAATTAAGAGAAGTCTATATTTCCTTATCCAGAAGTGTTTCAATTAGTTACATGATTTTTTGTTTGAAGAAAGGAAACTCCAGGATAAACTATGAGTAGCTCTATACAAAGGTTTGATTGAATAACTGAATATTTCTATCCTAATAATAAATTATTCATCATAAAACAGCACCTCCATCTCCACCATATGACATCACAGTGCTTGAAAGTGTTCGTGATTCAATGGTTCTTGGATGGAAACAGCCAAAAGTTATTGGTGGAGCTGAGATCACCGGCTATTATGTGAATTACCGGGAAGTGATTGGTGGAGTACCTGGAGAATGGAAGGAAGCTAATATTAAAGCCATTAGTGAAAGAGCATATAGGGTAAGAGAGTTTTACGTCTCTAGACTCATAATTGCTACCTAATTTGGAGTATTCCACAGTGTCACCAGGCCCAGCTTAAAAATTTCCTTTTATTAATATTAAGTTGATTTATGTTAGAATCCAAACCTATAACTGGATTGTTTTTATCATGTGAGTACCGTTTAAATTATATCCATAATATATGTATTCATTAACCAATTATCCCTTAAAAGGTTTTGTATTATCAAAGATATCTATTCTTAGTCTTGATTTTTTTCCTCCAGATTTAAAGGACCATTTTGATCATTATTGGTTATCATCTTGGTTAATAAGGTCTTTGCTTATTATTCATGATTTTCAAATACAGTGCTAACGTAATCTCTTAATTTTTCCAAGAATTTGTCACTTCTTTAAAGACGTTGTTCTTACAATTGTCCTGCTTTAAGATCTATAATTTTCAAAATGCAGTACTGGTTTGGACTATGATAATAGTGATAATAGATAGATAGATAGATAGATAGATAGATAGATAGATAGATAGATCGACAGACATACAGACAGACACATTGAGTAATAAAGTTAAGTAAAATTGAGACTTCCAGTAATTTTAAAGCGTAATATAATATTTAATATCTACATCGGTGCTATATAACTTCATACAAACATACATACACACATACAAATATTAATAAAAAATGAACATAGGATCTTAAGCATTTTTATTTTTTCTATGCCAGTCACTCAAAGTATTAATGTCTCGGCAATGTTTATTTTTAAAACAATAAAAACTTGGAATATTTTGTTCATTCCATTATATGATAACGTATTAACATGTATTGTTTCAATTATATGCCAGATAAATGATTTAAAGGAGAACATGACATACCAGTTTCAAGTGGCTGCAACTAACATAGCTGGGGTTGGCGTACCTTCTCCTGCTACCCAATCCTTTAAATGTGAAGAATGGACCATTGCTGTTCCAGGTTAGAATCAGGAGTGGAGCTTCACAGGATGGAAAGGGGGGGAGGAGGGAGGGAAGGACTACTGTTTATATTAGTAAATTCTTTGCTAGCCACTTTGCAAATTGATTAGAGAAATTTGACTCTGGAAGTTGGGTGGGTAACCCCTGGTTCTAATCACTTTTGCATAAACTCCAAATCCTGAAAACTTGTTAATAAAATTAATACTTCTTTTTCCTTCCCTTTCTGTAGGCTACATGTATATATATTTTTATGGCCCCTTTTTGCAGAAATCTACTAAGCACACAGCTAAAATCAACTTGTTACATTTTTTTCTAGATGATAACTGTTTTAACTATACACTGATAATTACTGTTGTTTTCTCTGTATTGTTGTTTTTCCTAACTTTCAGGACCACCCCATGATTTGTCATGTAATGAAGTTAGGAAAAACTCCATAGTTTTATTATGGAAACCACCAATTTATGTTGGCCGAAGTCCTGTAATTGGTTTTTATGTTGATATGAAACCAGCAAAAGAATCAGATGATTGTTGGAAGAGTGTTAATGCAAAACCTATTACAAACAAATTCTTAAAGGTATAGTGATGTAGATAAAAAAAATCTATACTTCTGTACTTACACTAATATTTTATTTTGTATTCCTTTGGGGTTTAAATTTATTTGACCTTTCCTTAAAAGGTAAACTATTACACTTGGCCTTGAAAAAATTTGATCTACTACATCAAAACCAGAAATATTATTCAAGAAATGGGCAAATTAGATATCATGGCAATGGTTGTTGAACAAATAAATACTTAGGACAGTGAGTTTTCTACTCATCTTATTTTTCTCTTCATTTTTGTTTACTATATCAAGAAAAAAAGAACAACTAAGTACAGTAGTAATTAATAATATAAAAAGCAAACATATTCATGACAACATTACAGTGGTTGCCACTGTGGTCTTTTCTTGGATCAGTCATCTATATATTTTGTTACTGGTTATATTAACATTTGATTTTAAAATAAATGTATATCTGGTGCTTGTGGTATTTGTAATTCTATATTTCATGAACAGCTTTTCCCAGTGATGTCTGGTTTAATTGTAAATTCCAATTCCGGCCCAGTGGAGAATAAACCTATAAGTAGGAAAATCATGAATTTTGATTAGGTTTGTAGAAAATGCCTGATACCCTAAGTAAATCCCATTACTATATTTACTTATCAACTCAAGTGACTTCAATTAATTCTGTATCATTTCCAAATGATACATAATAAACATTTTCATAGGTGATTTCTCTATATTGATGTCTTCTAGATAAGTGGCCTCAAAGAAGGCACCAGTTATGTGTTCCGTGTACGAGCAGCAAATAAAGCTGGAGTTGGGAAACCATCAGATCCTACTGACCCTGTAACAGCAGAAACCCGACCAGGTTTGTTGATTTTGCTTGATGAAAATAAAATTTAAATATATATTAGAGTAACTGACAACATACAATGGTACTAATTTAATTAAATTAATTATTATAGTTATTCAGAGAAAACTAACATGTTTCATATAAGTAGACTGTAACTACTATTTCCTTTCCTCTTCTAGATGAAGGCCTCATATTTGTCACTTCCTGGAGTATCTGTTGTATAAGCCAAAAAGCTTCAGAAAAATTGTAGGTCACTGACCTCCTCTAGGAAGACCACATAAATAAGTTTCTTTTTGTATGTCCATTCAAGCAAAACAAAAGCAGAGGTGATAGGGAGGAAACAGAGATTACTTATCAGCTTTTCATAGCGTTGCCAATATTATGAAAACATAACCCAGGAATATCTTTCAGAAACTGGTACTTGAAGCTTGACCTTTTGTAACTGACAGATGGAAATGTTGTCAATGTGCAGATTTTCTAAGTGCCATCCAACATTTTTTGGTGTAACACCCAGTGTGTTGAAAACCACTAGGTTCCCCCCTGGTTTATGCCATAATCCTTCCCTTTTGATTTTCAGATCTTGACACTTTGTGATCTCCAATTCTATGTCTTCTAGTTTGCTACATCAGTTATCTACAACTTCCTCTTTTCAATCAGTCTAACTCTGGTGGGTTACGAGCCAAAACTTTATCAGTTTGTATTCGGAAATCCCATAATATTTTAATTGGTTCATTATTTACTACTTTATATATAAATTTTTCGTAACTGGCACACAATAATTTTTACCGATATTTCAGTGAATCGTTTTGGTGACAGCATGATATCATTGTTTATAAGCAGCTAATGCAATTTTTGTGCATGAGTTTAGTGTATGAGCTACTGTTTTTCTGCTTCTTTGCACAATCTGAACTTTGAATCATTTGATGATCTTTCAAATCTGTCCTTGATTGCATTAGTTTGAATAGCTTGCTCTTGAGCAGCCAAAATCAAACCTTTCAATTCCTTTTTTAAATGTCCAGTTGTAAGCCATTATCAGGTTTTATCTTAATCGATCTTCCCTTGATCTTTTGTAGAAATTGATCATGTGGTACTTTTCCTTGTCAGCATTCTGTTCATGATTTTATTATATTATTTCGATGTCCATATCTTACTGTGTTTTTAAACTTGGTCAATGCTTGTTCTTTGCTGTCTTTTACATAATCAGCCAATATATGCTTTTCTTCTTCAAAATAGTTTGTTAGACTTGATCCATTTATGTAAGTCTGATATAATTAACCAATATCGATATGGGGATGTAGTCACGGGTTTTCTTCTTCAGTTTTCTTCTTCTTCTTTTGGTCCAACTGTCCAGTTCTGCTTGTGTCCAATTAATAATTCCAGCAGGTTATCATATTATATCACAGATAGGGCCCATATATTGATGGCTTCAGTGATGTTTCCACCATTCATTTTTGTCCTTAGCAGTTTTCTCATTCACTAGGTTTATTCTTTACTAATTGCATTTTTTAACTTTTCAATGTTTGATGTTATTAAACTGTCAGTTATTGAAATGCTAGTTTTTAATTTTTATTTATTTATATTCTGCCATCATCATTATAGTTATTGTTGTTGTTGTTATTGTTAACAACTTGGGGTAATGAACATACACAATGTTCCTTCCTCCTCCTATTTTCCCCCACAACAACAAACTTGTGAGGTGAGTTGGGTTGAGACAGAATGACTGGCCAAAGGTTACCCAGTCAGCTTTCATGCCTAAGGTGAGACTAGAACTCACACTTTCCTGGCTTCTAGCCTAGTGCCTTAACCACTAGGCAAATTGACTATCAAACATACTTGTATATACTCATATATGCAATGTACTTATAGGCTTCATTCTGATGGTTCGTGATGGTTTGGCCATTTGCCATTTCAATTCCATTACTATTCATGATTTACTTTGATTTACTGCTATAGTAGCATATTTCTCTAGGCCAAATTCCATTACTATATCTGTGCTAAAAATTCTTATGGTAGTTGTCCATGATTAGATTTCAATTTCTGATTTTCCATAAAGCTTTGGAACATTCATATAAAGCATATGTGGAGATTTTATTAGCAAATTTTGCTGTTTGATAGCAAGATTTGTTTTCTTCAAAATCGCTGAAGGTGGGATCACAGCAATGGCAAATAATAAGCGTGATAATGAATTGCCATGAAAGATGCCACTCTTAATGTTAACATGTCCATATTTTTCATACCAATCACCAATTCTGTTTTCATTATTTTTTCTATAAACACTTTACTGTTTTTATTGACACCAGTTGTTTCCAAACATTTTTTTTAATTATAAAAAGATTTTTATTTTTTTAAGGCAAACAATTACAGACAAAACATAAAGAACATAAAACCATCTTCCATTTTATATACATATAGTGTGTCACTTGGTTACAAATCTTTTGTGCTATCATTTCATAGTCATCACTCACAGTTTATATAAATTCTCACATTGTCAATCTAAGATATGCTTATATATTTATCAGTTGTTAATCATTCATGACTAAACTATTTATTCCATCATTTATACGAGATATTCTCAATTTTGTTATAAAGTTTATATTACACTTTCATCCAATGGTTATATATTTATATTATATTTTATATCAATCTATTAAATTTCTATTATAAGCTTTCCTAATGTATTACATTACCATGTCTTTTTATCCAGGCATTGATAAAACAAATCCCATATCATGTAAAATTGTTTATCTTCTTGTTCTCTAATTTCAAAGGTCAATTTACTCATTTTAGCACAGTCCATGATTTTCTTAATAACTTCCTCCTGCATAGGTATTTTTTCATTTTTCCAATTCTTAGCAAATACAATCCTAGCCACTGTCAACACATTTACAATCAAATATTTCAGTTCTTTATTGTAAATTTCCAGTATAATTCCCAATAAAAATATTTCTGGTTTAAAGTCTATATATTGTTTTATCATTTTTTCCAACCACGTGTGGATTTTAGTCCAATATCTTTTTGCATCCGAACACGTCCACCACATATGGTAATACGAGCCAGGTATCTGATGACATTTCCAACATTTATCCAATTTATTCTTATTCTCGCAATTCTTGTTGGGAGTAAGTGCCACCTGTAAAACGTCTTATACAAATTGTTTCCAAACATTTGATGATCCAACTATGTTGTAATGAATTAAGTGCCTTTTTGTAATCAATCTATATCACATATGTAATTTTTTTTAGCTTTTGCAATTCTGCAAAACCATTTTATCAATTAGAAGTTGATTTTTGTGCCTCTATTTGTCCTTTTATTTCCTTTCTATTTTATCAAAGGATGCTAGAATCATTCTAAATAACATTGGTTGTTGTCTGTTATTTCAGTGAGTAATTTAAAGTATTAAATTATGTATGGATAGTCTACAGTTTCACAGTCTGATGGAAACTTAATCATTCAATTTCTTTCTTGCTTGCTTCTTTCTTTCTTTCTTTCTTTCTTTCTTTCTTTCTTTCTTTCTTTCTTTCTTTCCTGCCTTTCTGCTTTCTTTCTCATTTCAGGTACAAAAGAAATTGTGGCTGAAGTCGATGACAATGGAGTAATTTCACTGAATTTTGACTGTGATCAAGGGACACCAGAGTCTGAATTTATTTGGTCCAAGAATTATGAGCCAATTGATGATGATTCTCGATTAGCCATTGATACCAAAGGTGGAAAGTAAGAATTACTATAAAGGTTTATTTTATACTTGCATGGTATGTGTTATTTTATTTGTAAATTTAATTCATGTGAGGGGATTTTAACTGTCGTACCAAGAAAGTTTCCTCTCACCTTCTTTTCCCTGCATTATAAGCCCCCAACCTTCAGGACAATTGAGATGTGTGCTGAGAAAAAAAGAAATAAATCTGCCAGCTTGCACATTCAGATTCAAAATATGATATAATTCAGTAGACTGGTAGAATGATATGAGATATAATTCAGTAGATGGGTAGAATGTTCTAAATCTACATTTCGTTTGAAGGATTCCTCTCAGATGAAAATCTAATGGATTCTGTCCATTCTATGGCTATTTGTTTTTCTCTTTATACTAGGTTTGGCTGGATAAATGAGAAAAGACATCTACAGATCTGCCATATAGCCTATTCTTATGCTTGCTATCTCTGGTTATCACTGTGTTTTTTTTAACATTACTTACACGAGGCTAGCTTTCAATTATTTGCTCTGTCCATTTGAAAAATAGACTGTAATGCCTGAGTTAGCAATTCCTCAGCACATGCCTATTAAACACAGCAATATTCCCCAGCCTGGTACTTTCCAAGTATATTGGGTTCTCTTTCCAAGTATATTGGGTTCTCTTTCCAAGTATATTGATAACTCTTCTAATTGTCTGGATGGGCCATGCTGGTGGAGAATTTGTGATTTGAAACCCAACATAATAACAGAACATTGAGTTAGGAAAGGTACTATAGTAAATGTAAGTGGACTTTCTTTTATAGTTTTTGAAACCCCTATCTCTTCTTTCAACATTTTTTTTGCCTTAAAGGTCAAAAGCAATATTTAAAGATCTCAATGAAGAAGATTTAGGTATATATTCCTGTGCTGTAACTGACACAGACGGTATCTCATCAAGCTATACAATAGATGAGGAAGGTGAGAACCAAAATGCTTTTTCTACATGTCAGTCTTGATCTTTGTCTCTGATAATAAATACAAATCAAGATACGTTTCAAAATAAACATGAGACTACGAACAATCATAAAAATAAAATGTGGGAATATTTATATATTTATATCCTGCCTTTGTTATTTTTATAAATAATTCAAGGTAGACAGCATACTTAATACCCCTTCACCTTCTTATTTCCCATACAACAACAAGCCTGTGAGGTAGGCTGGGCTGTGAGAGAGTGACTAGCCCAATGACCTAGTCAACTTTCATACTTAAGGTGGGTCTCCTGATTTGTAGCCTGGTGTCGTAAGATAGATCAAACTCTACCGGTAGATCAAACTCTCTCTCCCTCACTTTCTCAATCTATCATCCATCCATCCATCTACCCATCCAATATTATATTATCCTGAAAATTACTGGAAGTCTCAATTTTGTTTTACTTTATTATTCAATGTGTCTGTTTTTCTGTCTGTCTGTCTATCTATGCCTGTCTCTATCTATCTATCTATCTATCTATCTATCTATCTATCTATTATCTATCTCTGTATAAATGCACCAAAATATGGCTTTTCTTACCCCTATACTATATTGCTTTGCAGAAATGAAGCGTCTGCTTGCACTCAGTCATGACCACAAGTTTCCTGGTAAGTAAAGAAAAATGAAGATAAACTCTCTGTAGCATTTGCATTTCTGAAATATTTTAGCAAAATAATGTCAGTCTCCCTTGCACTTGTTACAGTAGGAAAGTGAAGCTCTTGGTGCTCTCTGAGTTTTGTTGCCCAAGGCATTTCTTGACACCAACACTGTTTATAGGTAATTTGCCATTGTCTTTTTTGAGGAAGTATTTGCAACTTCCTAATCTAGTCTACAGACCCAGTATTCCTGGAAGGTCTCCCAGTTAGTTCCAGTATTCAACAAGTCTAATCCTGCTTAGTTTTCCAAGATCAATCAAGGTCAGCTAGGTGCTGCCGCTTGCTGTGACTATCTTAGAACTGGCATTTGTAGATGGCAGTTTATAAAATAGTGAAATGAAAACCACTCCTGAGAGAAAAAGTGGAGGTCCTGTTGCTCACAGATTCTTATGTTCTGAATGCCTGATCCCACAGATAGCAAAGCCTTTTCTGTACCCTGGAGACTGGTACTTTGATTACTCAGAATGCCTTCAGACGTTTTTAGCAAATATATTTAGATGTTCCAAAGAGCATTAAGAATCAAGCTTCCTTGTCTTACTATTTTAAAATAATGTTTAATATATTTTTAATTTGTATCTTGTTTATTTTATGCTTTATGGTAGAACAGGTTGCCAAACTTTCAGTAGTTTGAAGTCTTTTCCATTCTAATTCTGGATTTTAGGCTTTCTTTCTGTTCTAATTTAGCCTAAAATATTCAGAGCTAATTATATATAAGAGCTTAAAATTGCCACAGTTCTGACAGTAAAAGTCAAGTAATATAACAAAGAGTCTTTTTTTGTAGCAAGGGCTGATGTAAGTACTAGCACATGTGGCTTTAAAGTTCCTTGGATTTAGAAGATACATGAGATGATAGGATTGAATCGTATTTCTTCTTTCACAAGTAGATTTCAGAAAAGTACCTTGTTTTCTTGTAATGAATTTTTCAGGCTCTCCCATTCTTCCCATGGTTCTTATGCAAAGGGAAGAACATGTCAGGTTACCATTTGCCATTGTAGTTTGTGTTCCTGCTTTAAAGGATCAAAAGGAACAGAAAACAAAAATTAAGTAATGATCTGTCCTACTTCCTCAGTACCTTAGATTCTTTTGCAACAGAACTATTGCAGCAGATTCCTTGGGCTGTGCTGCAGTTTCCAAGGAGATGTGATGGCCAGAAAGAATCTAAATTTGGGGACTGTTTATGCTGTTCTACTTCTGCAAAACACCCTTCTTATATCCTGCTGGGGATGTGCAATAACATTACAGATTAAATTTTATACAACTTACATTGCTGTGCCATAATGTAGTTGACTATAAAGTAAATAGATTTCATTATGTGTCAGACTAGGTATATTTCAAAATTAACTTAAGCTTATCTGCAATGTTTGAAAAAGTGAGCAAGGAGGATTTGTTTTTGAGAATAAGTTGTCAACAATAAGACTTTCTTCAACAAGAACAAAGGAACAGAGTTATTCAAATGGTGAATTGGGAAGAGCCACAGGTCCTGCACCAATTCCATCCTCAGTCCCCCATGCAAACATCATATTACATTTTCTATCAGAGAAAAGTAGTCATGATGCTTCCATGTAGTTTCTCAGAATTATTTCTGCCTGTCAGTGTTGCTTTAGGAAAAAAAGTACCTCCACAGAATAATGTGTTACAAGTGTGATAGTCCTTTAGTAACTGCATAACTCCTAGTTTATGAAGAACATGGCAAATGCCATTTTCAGCCCTGCTTAAAAGAGGGAGATACAGAGGAACAATGGTCAGCAGAGTGTAAGAGAAAGAAGTAGCAGCTGTGAATTCATAGTGCAGTATTTAATCCTGAAAACATTATTGTTAAGTTTGCATGAAGAGGCAGACGCGGAGTGCTTCAGCTCTTTAAGTTTATTGTGACTTCAACTCAGAACAGACCCAATTTGGCTTAGCCGAGGCAGCTATATATATAGCCGGCTGCCTCAGCTGACAGCCAATCAGAGTGCAGGGTTTTCCCGCACTTTTTAACCAATGATTTCAAACACTTTACAAGAACAACCAATCAATTCAAACTCTGCATACATAACAATTATCACTTGTATAGATCAACAATAGTTGTTGATATTGACATCTATAACATGGGTCTCCAGAGAGAGGTGAACAATAGCAGAGAAATGGTAAAATGTGCATAATCCTGTTGTGATTTAAGCAGAACTTTTGTTGTGACATTCCCATGCATGTTTCACAATCTCTGTTAGCCTCTGCATATTTTACCAGGGAGATAATTTGCAGAGGAGTTCTGCAATAGCAAATTCAGCAACATTATTACTGTTGTAAATAGAAAGAGGGAAAATGTATCTGAAAGAGATGTTTGATTTTGCACTGCTTGAGTGGAAGCAACAAAATCATGACTGAAGGGCAGTGTCACATCCTTCTATGTATAAACTATAAGTTTGCAGGTCTAACTGGGAATCCTACAAACAATATATTTATTGATTGATTGATTGATTGATTGGTCTTATATGCCGCCTTATCTCCCAAGGGACTCAGGGCGGCTCACATAAAAAACACCCAATACAAATGTTAAAAGAATTAAAAGATAATTAAACTAATTAGTCCAGATAAAGTATTTAAAACCCAATCAACTTGACATTTAAAACTAAACGCCCCCCTCAGTCCAGGCCAGTTTGTTTGAATAACCAAGTCTTTAGGCCGTGGCGGAAGGAGTGGAGGTCAGGGGCTAATCGTAGCTCCAGGAGAAGCTGGTTCCACAAAGTGGGCACCCCCACAGAGAAGGCCCTCCCCCTAGGGACCGCCAGCCGACATTGTTTGGCCGATGGTACCCCAAGGAGGCCCTGTCTGTGAGCACGCACCTGGAGATGGGTATTCGATGCTGGCAGGAGACGTTCCCACAAGTACCCCAGCCCTAAGCCATGAACAATATAGATCACATATATCTCATATATACCCTATACTCCCAAAGGTGCTTTTTCAGGAGGCAACTGGAGTTTCTTGGGTTTTTTTTCTTTGAAGATGTTTTGCTTCTTATCCAAGAAGCTTCTTCAGCTCTGACAGGATAATGGGGAATGGAAGGATTCTATCAGAGCTGAAGAAGCGTCTTGGATAAAAATGAAATGCCTTCAAAGAAAAAAACAAGAAACTCCAGTTGCCTCCTGAAAAAGCACCTTTAGGACAAGCATGACCTGGGTCCTGGATGACTGAGAATCTCTACAGACATATACAGTATACTGTTTGCATGATGTAAACAGGTATAGGGAAAACATGTAAAGGCACACACATATTTGTTAGAGACTTATTACCATACAATCTTGTTAACCCAGTACCTACAGGATTGCAAAATGATTCTGACATTACTAGCAAAAGCAAATCTCACATATCTAATAAAATTAGAGTTTACAAACTTCAGGGAAGAAATATCTGTTAGTTCTGCAAGATGTGTTATTGCCTTCTTTTACTTATAAAACAGATATGGATTCCAAATTGTATACTTGTTTATCCACTTATTTGAATTACATTATATTGTATATTAGAATCAAGCATCATTTATTTCAAGAACTACCATATCTGCAGTTAAATCTGTAGCAGATGAAGAAATTCTATCTCTCAAACAGAATGGACCATAAAAATTAAATCATTGCACTAAAAGCAGAAAACAAAACCAAAAAATGCATACATTTTCAGATAGCCATTCAATAGGAAATTGTCCATGCATATATTGGGAAACACAATGTGTTTGTGAACACAATGAAAATTCTTTTTCACATTCTTTTTCTTTATTGCAGTTGTTCCTCTTAAGTCTGAACTAGCAGTTGAAATTTTGGAGAAGGGACAGGTGCGATTCTGGCTGCAAGCTGAGAAATTGTCTAGCAATGGCAAAGTCAACTTTGTATTTAATGATAAGGAAATTTACAATGGAGAGGTAAGCTAATGATTACTCCAATCAGAAAAGGATTGCTTGCTGTTATTGAATTTTAAAATTAAAAATTCAAACATACTGTAGGCCTTGACTTACAACAGTTCATTTAGTGACCTTTCAAAGCTACAACGGCACTGAAAAATGTGAGTTATGACCATTTTTCACAGTTACCACATTTGCAGCATCCCCATAATCATGTGATCAAAATTCAAACACTTGCAAACTGTTTCATATTTATGACCATTGCTGTGTGCCAAGGTCGTATGATCCCTTTTTGCAACCTTCTCATAAGCAAATTCAATGTGGAAGTCAGATTCACTTAACAACCGGGTAACAAACTTACCAGCTGCAATGATTCACTTAACAACTGTAGTAAGAAAGCTGTAATTGTGGTCGTAAGTTGAGGACTACCTCTATTGTTGAATATGGTATATTTTATTGTAGCGTATATTTTATTGTAGTGTATATTTTATTCTACCCTATAGCTTATAGCTTACAATATTAGAAGACTAGGATATAATTAAAATATTATGGCATTAAATATCATAAATAAAATCAAAAATACAAATATATGAAAGCATATCAGTTTGGATTTTCCTGTGACACTGTGAGGCTTGTCTTTCGCATTTTTTCCCACTACTCACAATATCAGCATTGGATCCTCTGTTGATAAATCTATAAATTTAATTTGTGTGATACATTAATCCATTTAATCCGATATTGTGTTTGAACTAGAGACAATCGATTCCCTATTCTTTCCTCCAGCCAGCTACAAAGTGGACTTGTTCCCGAAACAATTGGAAACTGCTATGCCCATTTCTTTTTCATCCCCTGCAATCACAAATTTCTTTGTTGATCCAGGGGATGACAGCCTTACTCTAACTCATGAATAGTGACTTTGATGCCGATTGGGCCATCATGTACCTGGTTTTGTTTTTAATTTTTGTGGTGATGCACTGCAAGAATAGTTAAGAGAAGTGGTTAGGAGAGCACGACATTGAAAATGAGGAGACATGCACTGTGGTTCCTTTACCCATGAATATCTGAAGGAGTAGCACAAATGCTGCCTTGTCACTGGATCTAATTCAGAATCTCCTCCTCCTGCATTTTAAATAGATCATTTTTCTTTGTTTTCAATGTCCTTTATGCTTATTTAATCAAACTTTTATTTGTAAGAAGAGTTGCTTTCAGGTTGGCATGATAGCTGATCACTAAGTGCCATGCATACATGTGTTTTTCCTGAGTTTCATTCAGGAGAAATTTGCACATATGCCCAAAGCCAAGTGAATGTGGTTATGAAATGGAGCAATTATGTTACATTTTAACATCTTGGAAATTACTATCAAACTGTTTGAAGACTTAGAAAAGATTACATTTCCAGTTTGGAAAATGAAATTTCTCTTTGTAATATTTGTTATTAAAGAAATACAAGATGAAGATTGATCATAATTCTGGTATGATTGAAATGTTTATGGATAAACTTGACGATGTGGATGAAGGTACGTACACCTTTCAACTTCAGGATGGAAAAGCAACCAATCAATCCAGTTTGGTGTTAATTGGTGATGGTAAGATCTTCTAATTTATTTTTCATTTTAAAAAGACTATAGTCTAAAGTTTATTAGTGGAAAATACTGAAATATTTATAAAAACTTGGAATAATGTTGATGTTCCAGCTTTTCAGATCCTTATTTCATTAATTCATTCTGTGTTTAATTAGAGGAATAAATAATAATAAATAATTGTGCCAAAGGTGCTTTTTCAAGGGGCAAATGGACTTTCTGATTTTTCTTTGAAAACATTTTGCTTTTCTTTGAAAAAGTTTAGCTTCTCATCCTCAGCTGAAGAAGCTTCTTGGATGAGAAATGAAAAGTCATCAAAGAAAAACCAGGAAGTCCAGTTGCCTCTTGAAAAAGCACCTTTGGGACAACCATGATATGGATGACTGAGAATCTCCATAAAGAAAAATAATTACTAAAGGAATGTGTAAAGTTCGCAATATTTGGTTTGTATTCTGAATGATTCAGAAAAGTCTGCTTTATCTCAAAGTGATTTAGAGCCACGTTCATCCAACTTCTTTTATTTTTTTATTTTATTCAAAATCTGAATCTTGATTCAGAAATACAATTCTCCCACTAACTGGAATTTAAGATCGAGAAGCAGCAATATCTTTGGTTTTTATATAATTACATTCAATTTACAGGAATATTAACTCCTTTTTAGGCAATTCAACTTCCAGAAATTGACCAATAAAAACAACTTTTTTCTGTTGTTTTTTGCTCATTTAGAAATAGTGCATTTAGGGAAAGGCTTATGCAATTGAGGTATTGCAGAAGTGGAAAGAATCCACCAGCAAATATTTCCTAACCAATGTATAATTTCTCAAATCTCAGAAATCTTTTTCTTCTTTTGTTCCTGAAAGTTATAAAAAAAAATTACAGGAACATTAAATGTTAGAACAGGCCTATTTGATATTATTTAATATTCTTCCTAAAAAGAACTGTGTTTGATAAGACCTGCTAAAATCCATTGTAATAGTTACCACAAATTTCTGCCATCATTATCATCATCACTTCAATGTCCCATCAAATTTGTGAATAGTAGGATTCTATAGCTGAGTTCAGTCTATTTTGGAAGATCTCAGCTTCTTTTCATAAATCTATGATGTCTATCCAAATTAGACTGACTTTAGCTGAATTCAAAAAACAACACATATATGATAATAATGATCCTAATCCATATAATGATCATCATTTACTAATAAATACTTATAGAAAGTAATTCTATAAATACTGAAAAACATATTTATAGGTTAGGATCAAAAGATATTTATGTCTAGTTCCTCATTTTCAGTTGGATCTATTCAAACAGCAGCTTCCTATGTTACAAAACAAGTTATAAACAGGAAATTTGAAAAGATACAAAACATAATTGTCTAGTGTTTTCAGGAGGAGGAAGCATTTCAGTTGCACATTAAAAGTTTTTAAATTACTTTCATTAGAATCTGGATTGGGTACTGTATTAAAAACAATATTTTGAAGATAAGCTTTAAAAAAGATTCAAGGTGTACAGATTGTCTTCATTTAGCAGTCACAATTGGGGACCAGCAACTCAGTTATTAAGTCACTAAATGAAACTGCAATTGTCCTTGTAGTTACTTCAATTTTCCTTTGCTTTACACACCTATGAAGTCATAAATGTGAGCACTGATCTTTAAGTTACTTTTTATCCCTCTTATTAAATGAGGGACTTGCTCAAAGATGACTATCTCTATTTTAATTTCTTCTGATGAATATGAAGAAGCCTACATTGTAACTCTTTTAAATTAATGGAACATTATCTTTTCATTTCATATAAATGCAATTTTTTTCATAAGCTATGTTGTTCTCTGTACTTATCTATGCATTTGTGAAATCATTTCCCATACATTTATGGATATACATTTATCCATACATTTTGACTTTACATGATTAAATTGTTCAATTGTTTTAATTTGGGTGTATTTATTCTTTTAATTGCTAGTTTTCCAGAAATTACAGAAAGAAGCAGAGTTTCAAAGGCAAGAATGGCTCAGGAAGCAAGGTAACATATTACATCATACAAAAATGGAAAAAAATACTTTAAATTTAATTCAGTTGCCTGGTTTTATATTTTTGAAGGCATTTATTTTACACATTATTTCAAACAGGTCCACATTTTGTTGAATATCTTGGATGGGAAGTTACCCCTGAATGTAATGTATTATTGAAATGCAAGGTAAAGAACAGCAAATATTTTGGCTTTGTCCTTACAACAGTAAAGTATTCTTAATGATAAAATACATTTCAAGTATTCTACTGTCTTGAATTGCTTATTTTGAGATCTAATGTAAGTAATAGCCACAGGTTCAGTCTTCACAAACATTATTCATATATTGTGTTGTTCCAGACCTGAAATGGCCTCAAACTTTGAGTACTGTAATTCTTTACTCCAGTATTAAAATGTTGTTATTATTTGAGCCATGATCTTTTCCTTTAGAAAAAAAATGAAGATGCTTCCTCGGGGAAAAAAAATGCAAAAAAACTGATTAAGCACACTTGAATATTTTTTCTTTACCCAATGCATAGTTTACTAAGATGACTCTTTCCTACATATATTGTTGGAGTTTGTTATCAATGCAAGTAATACTTTCTTTCTAGGTTGCAAACATTAAAAAAGAAACACACGTTATTTGGTACAAAGATGACAGAGAGATAATGGTTGATGAAAAGCATGATTTTCAGGATGGTGTATGTACTTTGCTGATAACAGAGGTGAGTGAGCTCTCTTGATAGCTGCTTTGCACGTGACAACATTTCTAAACTTGCAGAAGTTTTAGATAATTGATGATCTCTAGTTCTTTCTTTACTTTAGCCTTCTCCTCTTTGCGTAAAGGCCATGTTTTTCAGATGCCGAGTGACTAATACAAGCTTGGTTATGAAAGGCACAACCCAATCTCTGAAACAGAGGACAAATAAGATGGTAGAAAGAAAATATCACAAGATTTGTTTGTTATGATGTACTAATAGTTGTGTTTTAACATATTCTTGTTTCCCTTTAGAAAACTATAGAAAGCTCTTTTGATTAAATTGTTTATGTGTTTAATAGATGTGATATGTCATTAACTCCTATAGCTTTTCAGCAATTTACAATAAAATATGGTACAGATAAAAGCTAGAAGATTAATTTCTGATTTCCATGTTAGGCCCTTGTAAGTAATGTCACTTCTACACAGAACATAACTTTTTTTATTTAAGCTTCAGTGTTCCTTTTAAACTTGTCAGCTCTTTCCCTTTTGTCCTTACCTCTCAGTCTCAAGATTCCAGATCTTCATGCTGTAGAAATTATTTTCAGGAAATACAGAATAGTATTTTGATGAATGTTATTTTGTTCACAGTTTTCTAAGAAGGATGCTGGTATATATGAAGTGATACTGAAAGATGAAAGAGGAAAGGACAAAAGTATATTGAAGCTTGTGGAAGCAGGTAAGAGTGCTCTGAAAAATAATACTTAGGCTAATGCTGCAAATGTGCACATGGCTGACTTATTCCCTGCTTAGTGAGAAATTTTCTGAATAGACATCATTACTGTATTCTGTTTCAGTCTAGACTATAGATAATGCAGCTGTTCTGAGTGATAGAATAAGGATAGATTATCTCTGTTCCAAAGTCCTGTGCCTCATGGTAGTTAGAATTAAGACTGTGAGATTAGTGTAGATGTACATATTAAAAGAGAGCTTGTCTTTCATATCTAAACCCACTGAACAGACTGTGAACACTAGAATTGTGTATGGATTAATGACCACTTAATATAAAAATGGTATTCTCTAAGCAAAATACTTTGGTTTTGAATTCTGTTACAATAGTAGGAAAATAATGATGATACCACCAGTGGCTTTAAGAAACAGTCCAGATAACCTGTGTTTTGATGATGATATTCAGATTTAAATCTATGATTGCAATGGGTACTACTAGCAATATCAACCCAGATTACAACATTACAGAGGATCTTCAGTCATAGCATGTCACAATACTATTTTCTAAAGCAGCTATTTCCAAAATTGAATGAGATTTCAATTTAACTTAACATTAAGTATTAGTATAGAAGTGTTATAGTATAGAATAGTGTTTTTCAAGCTCGGCAACTTTAAGATGTGTGGACTTCAACTCCCAGATTTCTAGGATATGGGCTTTAGATGAAAAGTGTCCTGAAACGTGCAGCCTGAAATTGCTGTAAAATGAAACACTTAAACTGCTGGAAGCTTCAAGATATGAGGATCATGTAACGCCTAAACTGCACGTTCTACATTGGCTATCAGTCTTCTGGGCACAATTCAAGGTGTTCACCTTGACCTTTAAAGCCATTATCAGACAGAGGCCTTGCTCTCTACATGTACATCATGGCCTTTATCACTATAAATCCATCCAGTTATTTTTAGCAACAGCAGCAACAACAGTTTTAATTCTGATGTTGATTTATTTTATATCCTGCTTTCAAAGTCATCCTTGATTATTGAAGAAACAGAAAGGGCAAGGGAGAAAAAACAAAATGTTTTAAGAAGATTTGGTGTCAAATTAAAAATAGAGGGATTTAAAAGCCATTAAAGCAAGTCTGGATTCAATCAAACACATGTAACATATTTCAAAAACAAATTTAATTTCCTATCTGCTCCATCTCAGTCAATGGACCTCAGGGCAATATTCAGTCATAACCAGGAATATATGATCTGAGAGCACTGAGTATTTCTCTGGATTTGTTTCCTCAGCGTTTACAGATTTGATGACAGAAGTATGCAAAAAGATTGGTGAGTATTAATTCCTCCTAATGAATGACTCATTTGTACACTGTATGAATGACTGTAAATCTTTAAAAAACATGTGTTGTTTTTCAGCTTTATCTGCAACTGGTTTGAAAATTCAGAGCACAGGAGAGGGCATCAGATTATACTCCTTTGTTAACTACTACTTGGAAGATCTGAGAGTGAGTTGGTCACTCAAGTAAGTGAAAAAATCTTGCCAGTGTTGTTTACCTCATTCAAGAAGAATAATTGTATACATATTGAAACGTAGCACATATTTATACTGATTCATTTTCAGGTTCTAAAAATGGGGGACAGAAACTTAGGAAAGGTATAAAAATGCTATGGACCTTCTTCTCCCAAAGACAACCAATTGTTGATAAGGAGTTCTTTTTCCTGAAACAACTCAGTTCTTGGGGAAGTTGAGCAAATCTATTTCATATATACATATGCATTTAGCATATTTTTAAGCTTTAACAATATCCTTCAATCTTCAAATTTGGAACTGGAAGCATGGAGTACTCTTCTCTATGCATTGCAGTTCTAATGACTATTTTGCCTCCACAATAACTGTCCTGGAAATAAAATTGCAAATGCTCTGTGTGATATCAATGAGGGAAGGTTTAAGAAAAACTTTAATGGAAAAACATTTAAAAAATTCTTTACATGATCTACAATTTCTTTAAGATGTAACCATATCACTATGATGATCTAAAAAGACACTTTTAATTATCATTTTAATTTTAATTTCATGGTACTGCCATATAGTAGAAGCTGAGGTTCAAGTACACTTGGAAAAGCTCTTCTGGAACATAATGAAGTAAAAAAAAGTATATTTACAATAAAAAATCCCCAATTGTCACACAACTGTCATCTATTCAGATTCCCAATGTATGCAAAATTATTGTCTATATTATCTATTTAATAAAACTTGTTAGAGCTTGGTTGTTTTCATGCAGACCCATCATTTTGACCCTGAGCTACAAATTTTCTTCTTTATTGGTACATTTGTTTTAATTATATAAATGCATCTGAATTATTATTTGTATTATTTATATATATATATTGCATTTTTTTAGTGATGTCAAAATTAAGTACACAGAAAGAGTTAAGACTGGTGTTACAGGAAACCAAATCTGGTTGCAAATTAATGAACCAACCACAAATGATAAGGGCAAATATGTATTGGAGCTGTTTGATGGTAAAACTACACACACAAAAATGGTGGATCTTTCTGGACAAGGTAAATAATTAAATTTCAATTAGTGATATGAAATTATTAAGTTTTAATTAGGTATATATAGTGTGTAGCATTCCAGGAACACAATGTTCAATGAGACTCCAGCATCTTCCTTTTTATTGCAAACCACATCTGAAGACATTCTAGACCACAGGTGTCAATCTCAAGGCCCGCAGGCTGGATTCGGCCTGTGGAGTGCTCAAATCTGGCCTGAGGGGCTGGCATGGAAATATCAAATGACCGGCTCGCAGTGCCTCTGCAGGCCTCTAGCAGCACTCTGCCAGTCAAAATATTTTTGGCCAAGAGAGTGCTGCAGGAGGCCATGAGGCCAAAAACGAGGTGTGGGGGCCCCTATGCCACATTTTGGCCATCAGAGTGCTAGAGGAGGCATCCGTCCCATTTACCCCCCTGCTCCCTGCTCCCCCGCCGGCCCATGGAGACCTACAATGCTGATCCAGTCCTCGAAGAAATCTCATTTGACACCCCTGTTCTAGACAAAATCATCTGCAACAGGAAGTTATTCTGATATTCCAGATGCATATTATGTTCAAAACACCAAAAAGTGTTCCTTACTGCAGGGGATTTCCTCTCAGAGGCTTTTACTACTAGATCAACATAATTCAGGAAAAAAAGTTCACCAGAACGTTCTGTTACTGAAATGATTTTATGTAGCTGCTAGCGCCATTCACAAATTAGTGCAGAAACTGAGAAACCTACAACTCTTAGTGATAGCATCTCTTGCTCTTCCAGTTTTATGATTTTACAATAACTTTCAGCTACTTAGAAAGATCTGAGAAGATGGCCAGGGTCGTTATAATTTAAATTTTGAACTGTAACATGATCTCAGTAACTGTTGGTCCTCAAGTGACAATTCCAGGTTTATGAAGAACTACTGAGTTTGCGGTTGACAGTTTGCGTCTTACATTTAAATTTGATGTCTTAGTTTACTATTTTTAATGTTATGTTAAGCATCAGCATGCAAACATTAAATCAGTTGATTAAAATATGTGCAAATTTACTGTTTTGGATTCACCCCATTTAACATACTGAAACAGAGTTATTGATGGCAGTCTTATCTTAGAATACTAATGTCATTAGTTTGTATTTAACAAATAGATTAAGGACACTTCCTTAGATGTTTCTCACAAGGATTTATTTCACAAATTCATTTAAGACTAATTATGAATATTCATTGTATTGAATACAGTATGTGAATGAAACAAAGAGACTATGCCTCAGATAATTAATTAATTTCACCTTTACTTTAAATAGTATGTAGTAGCATTTATATCTTCTTGTGAAAATAAAAATACATTCTGATAGTTTAGTCATGTACTTACATACTGCTTGAATTTTAAAAGTCCCTAGTGCCAAACTTCTATTATTACGTAAAAAAGCAACCTATCAATGGTAGAGGGTACTACTGTCCTAAAACTCTTTAGAATAGGGTGCAGGATATGATATAGTTTTCCATATATAATTAATAAGACAATTAATATAAGAACACAATATAATTTGTATCACTTTCTCAATGTTCCAACATATTCCACAAAAAGCTAAATAAAGTAATAGCATAAATTGATTTCATAAAGTCAGATACTATCAATATAACCTTTTTCTTCTTTTATTAAGCATTTGATGATGCCTTTGCTGAATTCCAAAGATTAAAGTAAGTATATAGTTTAAGTAAAATAAATTCTTATGTTTTAATTAGGCCTACCATATCTGGGCTACAAACCTTTGACAATGTATAGAGTTTTCCACATCTTTGTTTTCACCTAGAAATAATCCAAATGATGGCAATCTAGACCTGGTAACCCTAAACCTTCTTACTATCTAGCTTAACTATCAATTTGTTAACTTTGTTCTAATGGTAGGTCACTTTCAATATTTTTGGAATTTAAACATTGCCTGCTTTAATTGAAGTACAATAGATAAGTTCAAAACATAGTTGGAATTTATCTTTTCTCCTTTTTGCAAATAGTAGTTCAGCTACTATTTGCTACTGAATAGTTAGTTGAAGAGAAATCTACATCCAGAACAAATGGAAGATGACTTTTCCCTCCAGTAATCCAGCATATGACAAAAATAAAAAATAAAATTCTATCTTTATCTAGCTATTATCATTATATATTCAAAAGATGAAAATCTAGTGCTTCATTTACTAAAAATAGTTTCATCATTATTTGGAAAGCTGATGCTGAAATATCATAGAAAAAATAATTAACAAAGTGAGACATACAGAATGATTTTCTTCAGCTGTTGAGAGTTGGGGTGGGCTTCAAAAATTTCAGCAACCAGTTCTCTGCCCAGTTGCTGGTTGGGCGTGGCCATGGTGGGGGTTTTTATCCTCCCCAGGCTCCGAAGGCTTTCCTTGAGCCTCTGGGAAGGCGAAAGCCACCTCCCCCAGACTACGGAAGCCCCCTGGAGGCCAGAAACAGGCCCATTTCCAGCCTTCTGGAACTTCCGGGAGACCCCCCTCCCTGAGCCTCCATGCAGACCCTGCACTTACCTCACATCCAAAATGGGCTGCTTGGAGACTCTTGGGAGGGGAAGGGCGGGGTGGACGGGGCCAGCCAGAGGTGGGATTTGGCGGTTCGCTGAACCGGCCGTAACATTAGCTATGGGTTCACCTGAACCCGGGCGAACCCATAGCAGCCCACCTGTGGTTGCACATAGTATTGCTTTTCCATCATTGTGCCTTACTATAAAGCTGAAATTTCTTTCTCCCTTTCTCCATTACAGAACAGCTGCCATTGCAGAAAAAAGTAAGTGAATTCTCTTTTTATTGGTGTCTGTTTTGTCAATAGGATGGAATGTTTCCTATTTATTTCTATTTATTTGTAGTGGTAGGATTTTTCATAACAGTTGCATCATAGAAATCCTTTTTTTTGGTAAAATTTATTATTTTAATCAGTTCACTCAAACATTTACAAATATGTAAGTTAACTCGTAAAGAGATAGGGAGTAGAAAGGTGATGCAACCAAGCGTAAAGTAACCTAATGGCCTTAGTGCAATATTGTTTAATCAACTTCAACAATCCCAAACTTTTCTCCCCTGATTAACAATTTGGAATGTGATTTGCATTTGCTGTTAACCTTGAGTGTCTATTACTGGCCATTATTCCTGACCATTTCATGAGATAAACAACATGGGACTCATAACAGAAATTTTATCACAATTATTATGTTTAGGCAGAATAGGGCAGAAATACTAGGAGCCGCTATCTGATGGTATGAAGCACTGGCAGCTTGTTGAAAAATAAGACGCTATTCTTCTATCTGCCAGACAGAACAGTTATTACAGGGAAAATAAAACCATAGACCCAGATTAACTTGCAAGAAATGTTACATTTTTATTTTTGTTTATTTATTTTTTGCAGATCGTGCTCGGGTACTTGGCGGTCTGCCAGATGTTGTCACTATTCAGGAAGGCAAGGTATAAAAAAGTAGCTGAGATATTTAAAAGAGGCAATTCTACAGCTTTCTTAATTCTCAAAGAAGAGCAGATTCCCAATTTTTCGAAAGCCCTGACTTCGATAAAGAAATAGATTTCCTATTCATCTTTTATATGGAGAACATAATTTCAGCTTGTTAGGTAGCCAGCTTCATGTATTTAGGGCACTTCTACTTCTTAAAGAGAATACGAAAGAGTGAAGAGAGAGGGAAAACAACTTCAGATCATAATCCAGCAGAGAAGATTATGGCCTGGCATTTGCTGCTCATCTCATCGATTTTCAGAAATCTTTGCTCTATCGTATTTTAGCTCAATATAAATGAATTATTTTCTATCGATGCTTCATAAAAAAATGTATGTGCTAGTACAAGATACCCCACAAAATCTCAAATAGTCCTTGTTTAGTGATTGAAATTGGCTCCAGTGAAATGGTTGTTAAACTGCCCTTTTATTCAGATAAAATTCCATTCTACAGTGTCCTTTGTCTGACCCTTTTTTCCTTCCCCCTTTATTTTGCTTCCCTTGCAGGGCAAAAAGATTGCCTAAAACTTCTTAAACTGTTTTTCTCTGCAGCACAGGGCTTCTCTAAAAATTGCTAAGCACAAGTTAATAAACTCAGCTCTATGAGCTTAATTAGCTACTTAGAATACTACTAAGGCCTGGCAGTTGCTGCCTGAAATTGATCAGATTTTAATTAGTTTCACACTGAAGGCCTTTGTTGTCATAAATGCCTCCATTGGTTGCAAAGTTATTTTTTCATCACCATAGTAGTTGCAAATGGTCGCTATCCGAAGCAGTCAATAAAGGACTACTTACAATCTGAATATTTTTTCCCTCAGTCAGCCAGTAATATATAACTTCATAAAAATTTTTAAGATATTGTTCATTATCTGCATTTTCACTAATGAATAAGGTTCAAGATACAGGTCTTGAATTTTTTAAAGTTAAAAACAGTCATGGATTAGACTGAGATCAATAATCATGACATGTAATCCTTCTAGCTTTTCACCTTTTTTCTTTTTTGTATTAATAACTCTTACATAATGGAGTGGGGGTAAATAACACGTCTCAATTTAAATGCCTTTAAACGTTGAACTACTGTGCAGTTTAAACTCATAATGCCCATGTCTGTTGAGATTTTTCTCTTCCCATTAATAGAGATGCCAATCTAGTGTATACAGTTAAACATACAATTACCTAACCCCCCCAAAAAATCAGAAGCTGGAACAGAATGGGGAGGTAATTCATATTTTGTTGTCCAGTTTAGTCATCATGCTATTCGTATTTCAGAAGAGTTTAGAATGCTTCTAATATTATTTAGTTTTTAAACATCGGATATGTGAGAATCTAGATAATACTATATTAACTAACAGTAGTCTTTAACTTTAAGATTCTGACCTGGCTCAAAATTATTTTCAGTAATGTATTTTGAAAATTAGTTATCTAAGCCACAATATATTTGTCACAGACACATTTTCTCATAAAACCTTCTAGGATCAATGTGGTTTGGAAAAAATATATAATTTCAAATTAACGGTAAACCTATCAAGCATACAGTTGTTATCACACTCTAGAAAAAGTTGTTTTATGTAGTTTAATCATATTATTTAAATTGAAAACCTGTTTTGCAATCATTTTATTACTGGCAATGTAACTTTCTTTGAGCATAAACAGGGCTGGTTGCCTATTAACAGACTAATTATCCAAGTATTTCCAGTGTTTACATTTATGATAAAACAAGTATATAGTTTCTGATTATCTCAAGGAAGAAAACACAAAAAGTTTCTAGTACAGCAGTAATAATGGAAAGGAAGAGGAGGAGGAGGGAGGTGGAAATAATAGAAGTATAGTAATGATAGTGTTTGTTGAGTTCTTAATATTTATTCATATTTCCATCCTTCGTATGTTTCCTGCAGGCACTTAATCTTACATGTAATGTCTGGGGAAATCCTGTCCCTGAGATTTCATGGCTGAAGAATGAAAAACTCCTGAAAGCAGATGACAATATCATCTTAAAATATGAATCAGGAAAACATGCCTGCTTCACTATTACAGCTGTCAATACTATTGATTCGGGCAGATATAGCCTTGTGGTAAAAAACCAGTATGGTACAGAGACAAGTGATTTCACTGTCAGCGTGTTCATACCTGAGGAAGGGGTTGAAATCCCACAGCCGGAATTTGGCAAAGCAGATAAGAAAAAGAAAGCATGAAGCATAACTTAAGGGCACATGTTTCTCCCTCCCATAATAATGTTTGTGTAAACTACAGGTAGTACTTGACTTATGATCACAACTGGGACCAGAATTTCTGTTGCTAAGCAATATGGTCATTAAGTGAGTCATTACATGACCAGACCCAATTTTACAACCATTTTTACCGTGGTCATTAAATGCATCACAAGATCAAGTGACCCATATGTTTTTTAAAGCAAATCTGGTTTCCCCAATTGACATTGCTTGTTGAAAGCTGGCTGGGAAGGTCGCAAATTATGATCATGTGACTGTGAGACACTGCAATGCAAACTGTTGATTGTGTGGGTGATGTGACAGTTGCAACTTTGAGGACAGTTGTAAGTCACTTTTTCTGAGGCCATCGTAACTTCAAGCCGTAGTTAAACAAATAGTCGTAAGTTGAGAACTACCTGTGTTTTACCTGTATATAAGTTGCATCTGTATTCTTCCATTAATTTCATTTGAAACATTAAAACTTGAAGTATATTAGACAAAAGTAATTCTACATCTCTTTTACCACCTTACCTTTATGACCATTCAAAAGCTTAATTATTTTCCTCTTAGCAGTCCATAATAAGGCAAAATCATCAGTGAGTGCATGTGACAGATAGTTTGGATATTCTCTGCTGTCCAGGTGTTTATGAGTAAAAAGTATACTACATATAAATCTACAAGAAAATGAAAGAATAAGTATGGTTTACTGTAGTAATATTCTAGCAATTCAGAATCTAGAAATTGTTATACTGGTAATCTCTGAATTTACTATAGCACAGTAGTAGAAAATGAATATTAATTATATTAATACTATTGTCAGCAGAAACTTCAATTCTGGATACTCATTATTCACAAATAAATATAAGAAACGTATTTCCTTCACCATGTGGGTGTCAGCTTGTCTTTATTATTTGTTCATCTCCTGATACTTTACTATTCATTTAAGATCAGTGTTCTTCTGAGTTTATTTTGCTTGTGATAACCTTTTTTCCAGTCTTCACTATAGCAATTATAAAGGAAATTCTGGTATTTTATTTTTCTACTAACTTCTGATTCTTTGCTCTACACTATAAATCTACTTAAACATTCCAATGACTTCAAAATTTGTTAATATTTTTAAATGGAACAGAAAATGTTTGGGTATTCTTGTCAATGGACAAAAAAGCAACAATTTCTCATTCTTTATTGAGGGGAGAAAAAGTAAATTTAACTGATTATCCATTCCTCTGACCAGAATGGATGTATTTTCATTGCCAGTGGTTGCAAAGATGCAGTGATTTTCTCTTCTCTGGAAGAAAAAAATAACATTATCAGATTCTGTTGCAAAAACTTGGATCATCATTAGAAAATAATTTGCTATATTCTAGCAATCATTTGGCCAGAAAATATCTTTCTTTATATGTGTATAGATAATCCTCACTTACCAACCATAATTGGGATTGGGTACTTCATCACTAAGTTATAAAGCACAATGTAGCTGTTAAGCAGTTCTGGGAATTCCAGATACTATTGTTAGACAAATGCTGTATGATTTGAATCCAATCTCCTGTGGGCTTCCCCAATGATTTTGCCAGAAACCAGCAGTAAAAATCACAAATTGTCCACGGACACTGCCATATTGTAATTGTGAGCCAGTTGCCAAATGTCTGACTTGCAATCATGACTGCGGGACCCTCTGATGGCCACAACTCTGAGGATCCATCCTAAGCTCCCCTCACTCAATACTGTCATAATCTCAAATGGTTGCTTAATTATTGAATGTTACACATATATAAGAGTGTGGGTGTTGAGTAGAGCTTTGTATGCATGTAATTTATTATGTACATATCTGCATGTGTGAATTCTGAAGAATGTTCTGTTTCTCATTCCGAATGCAAACATGAAGATATATCTCTGAACTGAATGAACAGAATCCCTGATATTATACATCCCTCGCAATGAGATGGGTGCAAACAAATTTAACAAATTATTAAATAAAGTGGTTCTTATGATTTGAATTCCATTATTATTTGCTTAACGAAAGTGCAAGGACTAACATAAAGATTAAATAAATAACTACCTGTTGAATCTAAACTACTAGGGACTTATTATTTGTTTCCTTATTTTTGTATTCAGTTCTAACTGGAGCATTTATCAGCATAATAAGTGTTAGCTAAATCATTTCGGTGATTTTTTTTTGTTAGTGCAAAATTTAAAGAATGTAATATTTGCAATTCACCACCTGAAGTGCATATTTAAAAAACCAAACATTTTGATTCCTTTTGATTTTATTTGCATACCTACCCTGGCCTTCCTTCACTTAGCCCCTCCAGTGGATGTGGATTACTACAGTCAATAACACAAGTTGTCCTTGATTGGAGTTGGAGGGAATATTTAGTCTATATAGACTGGAAATTGAACAAACATCCCAGAAAAAAGTCAAAATAAAGTAAAAAAAACAAGTAAAAACACCACTGCTACCCCAACTCTGATACTGTTTCCAAAACAACCCTATTTGGATGTACCCATGAATATACTGGACCTCAAATTCAACTCAGTAGAGAAGTTAATTCAGAAGTATTTATTAGAAGCTATTAAGTGGAAGATACTTTTAAGTAGGTTTAATAAATTTGTGAAAATTGGTTGTTTCAAGTTAGTTGGACAAAATTCTCTCCAATTAGTACTTGGCATCCAGGAAATACTTTATTATCACATGAACATTACATTTATTTGTTTTTATCCTATTTTTATTATTTTTCATAAATAACTCAAGGCAATAAACATACCTGATGCTTCTTCCTTCTCCTATTTCCCCCACAACAACACTGTGAAGTGGATTGACTGAGAGAGTTACTGACCCAAAGTCACCACTGACTTTCATGTCTAAGGCAGCACTAGAACGTGTGGTCTCTCAGTTTCTAACCTGGTGCCTTAACCACTAGTCCAACAACAGATAACAACTCTAATTCAACAATAAACCACTTAAACTAAGGTTGTATGGCAGTGTCTTTAACTTCTTACTGCAAAAGGGCAGTAACAGTATCTCTTGGGTCACTGGGGGTGGAAATATAGAATTTGATATTGTCAGCATATTGCAGATACCTTGATCCATGGTGATGGATGATCTCACCCAGCAGCTTCATGTAGATATTAAAAAGGAGAGAATACCGAGCCCTGTGGCATGCCACAAAATAGTGGCTGATGGCTAGACTTTCCCCTCCCTACTAACATTGGGACTGGCTATAGAGAAAGGAGCTGATGCAGCAAAAAAACCATGCCGCCCAGCCCTAGTCTCCATAGCTGGTCCAAAGGATGCCATCCTTGATGGTAATGAAGACTGCTGAGAGGTCAAGGAGAATGAGAACGGTTGCACTATCTCCATGCTGCACTTGCCAGAGATCATCAACAAGTGCAACCAGTGCCTCTATGATTTCTTTCAGCTGAACTTATGAAAGGCTAGCTTTATGAATGGCAGCATGCAGGGGAAGGGAAAGCCTGGAACTGGCAATAAAGCACCCAGGAACTAATATATCCTTGATTTCTGCATAACTTCTAGTTTCAACAGCAACACATTCCTTGCCAGCCAAGCCACAGTTGAACTTGAGCTGGAAATAAACAGGTCAGTGATAGTATTAGACTGTAGGGCTAACCACCAAAACCATGTGTGGAAGTGTCTACAATGTGCCTACAAATGATGCAAATTCTCATATACTGCCTATGCTTGTTCTTTTAAAAGGATGCTGTACATAAAAGAAAAGAGCAAGAAATTAGAGGTTTTGAGGTAAAATATATGCATCTGCATGTACAACATGTTTGCACAAACAGTACTAACAAGTTAGCAGATTTCAGCAGTGCAGAATACTGTTTCAAGCATTATGGCTGTTGTTTTTTATTGAATATCAAGGATGTAATGATATTAACCTGTAACGCGGGTCTTGTGTACCACAGTGTATTTTCATTTTTTGAAAAGTAAGTGTCTTGAAATAAAGTGCACATTTAATCCCTATTCTTTTGGTTCTCCTAAAACAAAAGGTATATGTATTACAATTTCACGAGTTAAAGCTAAAATCCTGGAAAATGGCATAAATCGTAGCTTTAAATATCCAGCTTTGGCATATACATGGTTTTAATCTGCATTTGGTATTTAGCCATTGAATAGGGAATCTTTCAAAACAATTTTCTAAATATATGAGAATTACAAATTTATGCAATAATATGTGAAGTGCTTTACTGGCATCAGACCCAGATCCATAAAAAAGGCACCATGGCAGCAGTTCAGTCAGTCTCAGAACTGGTATCTTTTTGTGTCTCTCTTATGTCAATAAACAATGACTGCATCTAAGAGGCTAAATGCTTTATTCATAATGCATACTTATATTTACTGCAGTATTTGTAACTGGAGTATCCGGAATGACAGGAATCAGAAACCAAAATATTCCCTGCCATTCTTTCTCATTTTCAAAACTTTACAATCACAAGGGCGCAAGCAAGAGATCTCTTACTTTGGGAACTCTCTGTGGTTTTAAACTACTGTACTATGTTTTCTGGCCACAAACATGAATATTATCTGATGAATAGTGCTTTGGAAACTTTCTCAAAATGGCTCAAGCAAGCAGTTTTCCTTAAGTCACCCCATTTTTTTCAAAAGATCAGTAATATGAACAGCCTGTTAGTAGATACTTTGGTGAGGAAAAATATTTCATGATTTAAAATATTTTGAATCCATTTGAAATGAATGCAATATATGAGTGATAATTTACAACTTACGTTACTGTTCACAAGAAATCTACAAAGAGTTGGTCACTGCTACTATACCTACATACTAATCACTGAACTATATCCAACTTGCTCCTTTCACTTTCCTAATCATGAGTCATATTGCTTTTCAAAGTAGTTCTTATTTTGTCTCCTTAAAATCTGTTTGGCCATCTGTAAAAGCAGCTAATATATTTAAAATATCTCTGAAACATGTATTGCATTTGTCCATCATTTCAGGATATTGAGATTTTCTCACATCAGATGAAGTCACTATAATTTGTATTATATGTAGTCTGTAGAAGAAGATGGTGTCTATCATTCCATGTGATCATTAGACAATTAATATATGGAATATACATTCTGCTAGAGCATCTCACTTTACCTAAAAATAAATCCCAAGTGATAAATCTCCAGCTCAACCTCTTACCAGCTTCTAGGTTTTCTATAAGAGGATGTGATGGTTCAACAGTTAAAGACACTGAGCTTGTCAGCTGGAAAGCTGACAGCCCGGATTTGAGACCCGAGCGCCATGTGACCGAGTGAACTGCCATCCTTGCCCCAGCTCCTGCCCACCTAGCAGTTTGAAAGCATACAAATGTAACTAGATAAATAGGTACCACTTTGGTGGGAAAATAACAGTGTTCCATATGCTTAGGGCTATAGTCATGCTGACCATATGACCACGTAAATGCCTTTGGACAATGCTGGCTCCCTTGGCTAAGATATGAAGATGAGCACCGCCCCCTAGAATCGGACACAACAGGACAGGGGAAACCTTTACCTTTAGGTTTTCTATGGAAATAAATGTATTTCACTAGAAATTTAAAAAAACAGCATTTGTTTTGACTTGCACTTCTCAAGATGAATGAATCAAAGGCATATCCTAAGAATGTTTAGCTTCTTTCAACCCAATTCAATTTCTGATTACTTTCTGAATGTACAAGCAGAATAGAAACTGAATTCCATTTAAATAACCCCCTTTCTCTCCTGATGCTAGTGTGGGTGTAACAATGCAAACATTATTAATATGCATTACATTACTTGATCTGTTCTAGTGCTATGAAGCCAGCTTGTACATCAAGACATTGCAAGCTGTGTATGCAAAATTATGTTTTTATCTTTCTATATACACAGATGGATATTGTTTTATGGCAAGATATATAATTCATCTCTAGTTAAGATTTGTAATAAGTATTTTGTCTTAATTCCTGTACCTACTTGACAATATCACTACTAAGTGTAGGAAGCCCCGTCTCCTAGAGAAATAAATATTTTGGGGAATACAAAAAGAGGTAGAATATTATATTTTCCCAAAGGAGAAATGGAAAAACATGTTCTTAGAGGCAGAAAGCAGCCCCCAGTCCTTCTTAATAGCCGATAGGACAGTGATGGGTAACCTTTTTGTCGTTGCATGCCGAAAGTGCACATGTGCGCATGCTTGTGCATGCACGTGTACCTGCACCCATAATGCAATGCATGCATGATCCCTGCCACATGACCCCCTGCACATGCGCGTATGATCCCCTGCACTCCCCTACCCCCTGCGCATGCGCATGCATCTCCTGCATGCGCCCTGTCCCCCCACATGCACGGCAGTTACCCAAAAATCAGCTGGCTGGTAGAGGTGCACGTGCATGCACAGTAGAACTGAGCTGGGGTGACAGCTCACGTGCCAGCAGACATGGCTCTGTGTGCCACTTCTGGCACGCGTGCCATAGGTTCACCATCATGGCTATAGGAGATGCCCATTAAAAAATCCTGGGCCAAGCCTATTCACAAACAATACATCTTTACATCCAGCGATGGGATTAAAATTTATATTTTTCCGCCACCCAGATTCTAAGGACAGGATGTGACTTTTTAGGACATAATAGGAATAACCCACACCATTAGAATAGCAAAAGACATCAGGGTCACTACATTGCACAATCCCTGCAGCATTTCACAAACTGTATAAAAATCCTTGCAGACATCAGGCTAATTGGTCAGCTGTCCCAGAATTGCATGCTGTGGTTCTGTTTATCAATAAACTTTCTTTCCAATCAGCCTCCATTTTATTTTCAGCATCTTTCTCCCAGCTTGGAACTGAACCAGATGGATTTTTCTTCCACCAATTGTTAGGCAGAACAATTAAGCTGCATTCCACCATGGTGTTAAATAACACAAGACAGAATCTTCCTTTAGCTTATTTGTAAAACAAGGTTCTCCTCCCTACTGTTTAAATAGACTGAATACACAGCAATTAAACACAGTTTTGGATCACTGCGTGACATTTAGGACACTGAACAGCATGAAAATGTCATTTATTATCACCTCAATGCTTTATAGCATGTTTTCTTTTACAGTTTTCTTATTCAAGAATTTTAAAGTTGCTTCTGCAGGGAAATCAGAATTCAGAAAGAATAGAGTACCCACCAGAGAGCATAAACAGCATTCCTCATGTTGGGGCCTTAGGAATTCTGAAACTGTTGCTCCCAATACCTTTGAAACTTGGCATGAAACTGCAATCAATAGTGAGCATAGAAAAACAATTGGAATGGCTCATGACCAGGGAATTCTCAGGCTGCAATAGAACAATGAATGAAATATATTGGGAGGATTTATTCCTACAGAAATCTGTTTTTAAAAACTTCTTGTTTTTGTGGTGGTTTGATTTCTTTTATGAACATTATGTTGACAGGATTATCTGTCATCAATACAGTAACTGCTTTCTTGAGTTCTTGTAAATTTATTTTCACAGTAACAATACAGTATCTAGTTGTTTCATCTTCTACTGTCCTCTTTTTTGCTTTTAATTTTGTCTCTCATCTTCACATTGTTTCCAAAATTTTCAATTTTTTTAGTATTCCCTCTGTCCCAGTAAGCAGTTTGGGTTTGTTTCATCTGGTAACTAAAGTATTTCTTCTTCTCATGGTCTAAGGTATTCTCAACAATTTTCTCCAATAGCACAATTCATTTTTTAGCCAACTTTCAGTCATATTCTTATTGGAGAAACCAAATTTCTATGCATGTGTTACGTAACTTAATATAATCCATTATCTGAGGAAATGCTTAATTCCTCCTCTCTTTTGACCTCAGTCCATAGTCAATCACTAGTGTGCAAGGGGCAAAACAATCTCCCAGAACTGACTGTAAGGAGATAATTGTATGATTTGGAATACTCTTCTCTGTTTAGCATGTGCCCAATTTAATCAGAAGTACTATGGCAAAATGTACAGACTTCCCTTTCTGTCAAGATAGTGTAGGTATCTCTGAGGATGAAGCTTCTCGAGGCAGATGGGACCACAATCCAGTGCAATAACCACATTTCAATATCAGACCCTGAGGACCTTAGTTAGCCACGAGGAATTTTGATGTATGACAGAGAACCAGTTTTGGAAAAACGAAGTCCAGTTGCCTTTAGAAAAAGTACCTTTGGGACAATCATGAGCTGGATGACTGAGAATCTCCAAAGGCAGAGGCCTATTTGTAACACAGCAGGAATGTTCATTTACATGTAATGTTTGTAACGATATATTCGAGCGGAAGGCATCCTTGAACTCATGCCAAGCTCGATGCCACCTACCAACCCTCTATAATCAAGAGATCGTGACTCAAAGGAAGCTCTCTCGAGAAAGAAAAAAGGAAGCTCCTCCCCCTGGCCGCTGTCACACCCACTCATTAAACCGGGTCGCCAGATGTCGCCTCAAAATGCAACTGTGGGTTGGGCGAGTAACGTGGCCTTCGCCCCCCCACCGTCACGTGTGATTCAATTCCCCCACAACTCCGCGCTGCCCTGTTGCTGTTTTAGCTCTTAAGACTTAGCCCAACAGGAGGAGGAGGAGCTAGAATTTCCGCAGCGATCTCGTGCGTCACTGCTGCTTCTCCCTCTTGCCCTCCCTCCCTCCGCCTCCTCCCACCTCCGTTGAGTCCCGCGCTGGCTGCCTGGCAATCCCATTCAGTTCACTTAACCGCCGCCGCCAACGGTCGCTAGCTGCTGCTCCTTGCGTCTTTCCTGGTTCCATCCGGTTGAGAGGGATAAAAAGGTAAGGAATGAAGAGGTCTCGCTGCCCCTCGACGGGAACGCAACCTTGTGTCAGATGGCCGGTTTAGCTGAGCGGGCTCGAGGGGCCGCATCCTTTCTTTTCCGTTCCTCTCCGCCGCTCCGGGTCCTGTTTTCTCCCGCCCTCCATCCTTCATTGCTTTTCCTTATCGGCTGTCTCTTGGTCCCTTTCCTGTGCCGGCATCGCTGTGAGCCTGGATAGCTCACCCAGACGACCGTGAAGCCTTAATTTAGATGTGTTTGTGTTGCTTCGGTCCTTCGCGTGTATTCTTGCCCGGGAGAAGTCATCCCGGCAAGTCTCCCGAGCCCCTTCCGCCGCCAACAACACCGCCCCGTTCCCAGGCCAAGCGCTGGTTTTTCAAAGCCCAAGCAGAGGGAGAAGGCTAGGGTGGGATTTTTTCCCATGGGAATGAGGAGGGGGATTCTCCTCTAGTCAGCACGGATGATGTTACCTAGTTTGGGTAAGGAAACGTCTGCAAGGAAACAAGCAAGCTCGGAGAGCACCAAGGACCCTTCTTGTCAACCCTAAACTACAAATATTCTCCTTTATTGATTCTCCCTTTATTGATTCTCCCCTCTCCATAAGCCAACTGGGAAAACTGGTACTTCTTAAGTGCCTGATTCCGAGTGTGGCACAACAACAACAACAACAATAATAATTAACAACAACAACAATAAAAAAGAGGAGGTGTAGGAACAATTGATTAAACTAAATGGTTTAAAATGGTTGAACTGCAGTTTTAAAACAAACAGGAGGAGGATGCTTTGGAGGTATGACTGAGACATCTCACCTGTTTTATATAATATTACAGTATACAGTGCACTTACTATAATTAGTTCCTTATTGTCACCACAGCAGTGATTGCCTTGCTATTGCTAAAATTGCTATTAAAGTTAAAAAGAACGATGGTTTTTCGATTTGAAGCAACTTTTGGTATGATCTTGGTCTCAAACAGGATTAAGTCAGTATAATGATTGCGTTTTGAGGGTTTGTTACTTTTGCTTTCATTGTCACTCTGGCTTTGCCTAGTTTCTGCATAGCCCCATCTTTCATTAAAACAATGATAATAGAGACTGTTGTGCTTGAGAACAGTTATATTTCATTGTGATAATTGGGCTTAAAGTTCTCAGATAAATTTGGAAACGTAGAAATAGGCAAATATCTAACTAGTAAGTTTTATAAGACCAACCTGCTAGGGAATTTATTGGATTGGAGTAGTTTTTGAAAGATATTTCTAGAACATTTAAGAAGCTTGCATTGGATTAATATAAAGTCTGAAAGTGGTAGTGATATTTGAAATAGATCATAATGTCTCCCTTCATTCAGCAAATGTATCGTATACTTGGGTCATATCTTTGGATACTTTTTCAAGCTTCATTCCAATTACCAAAAAATTTAAACATTTGGCAAATTCAAGCATTAATGATCCATAATTATATTTGTTGTCAATAATAATAACTTTTCTCTGTAGAATTTCTCAGTATTTTTTTTCAGACCTCACTAATACATTGTTAAGTAAAACCTGTTCCACTACAGATTTTAAAAAATGAATTTCAGAGGGTTAGACCAGACTTTGTCAGGGAGCAGCATGGTTACCTAGAGGTTGAGTTCTCGCCTCACAATCAGGAGGCTGTTAGTTCAGTTCTAGAGGGGCAGAACTTGGCGCAAAGAAAAAGTATCTGCTGCAAACTCCACGTAGGCATCAGGAAGGGCATCCGGCCAGTAAATGCTCAGATCCATTCAGTCACCTTGATTCCATCAGGATGCAAGGGGATTATAGGGTCATTAAAAAAAGACCAGACTTTCTCAACTTTGTTACCCTGGAGGAACCCTTGAAACAGGTCTCAGGGTACTCCTGCATAAAAAAATTACGTTCACATTGTTAATGTGATTCATAAACTGAATTGTGGCATATAAAAATTTACCACCACTGCAGTTGCTAGCATTGAGCAAAATTAAAACACGGTGTTTTTCCATCACAATCGTGAATTGTGACCACTCATGAAACCCTCATCAGTGGTGATCACCCATGAAACCCCAGTTGAGAAAGGCTGCTCTAGTGTCAAAGAAGGAATGTAACATGATTTACTACATTGTCAGTCAGCTATGATAATTTATGTTCCTTTCATAAATTTCAAACATTTTATCAGTACTATATTGGCACCCATTAACTGATTAATAGTGATCCCTATTCAGTATATGATTAAAATAAAAATAAAAGCTTTTCCTGCTATTTTAAAATAAAAATTATTTATATCCATTTGGCATGAGATATAAAATCTTTTCCTTTCCAGTAAGGCTCAAATATTTTGTATTGCCTTTAGTGCTAGAAATACAGTAAGAATTCTATTACGGGTAGTGCTTGCTAAATAACCATTTGTTCGGTGACTGTTTGAAAGATATAGCAGCACTGAACAAATGATACTTCTGCTTCAGCAGTCTCAGTCAGCTGTTGCTATCCTTCGGTCTGTACTTTAGCTTCAGTGGTGCTGGGGCCTCCACCAAGGTGGGCTACCTCAATCCAGTGCAAAGGACCAGCCACCTCCACTGGCCTTGCTGTGCGCAAATGACCTTTGCCTATATAAGGCAGCTGCTGGCCATGCCAAGCCTATTCCCCAAGCTGAGCAGGTTTTCAAAATTGTGTGCATCCTTGTGATGCTTTGGAGGGTTTCTGAGAAGGCCTCATGTGATTTGGAGAATGGTGGGCATGGCCTTCTTGTGAGGTTTCAGAAGGTCTCAGAAGCCTTTCAAAGGATCACGAAAAGGGCACACTTGATTTGAAGAATAGTCTACATGACCTTGGGGAAAAAAATCTGGAATGGCCAGCAGCTATGGAGCCAGGGCTGGTGGTCCTCACCAGCAGTGGGAAGAAGGCAGTGAAGGTCATTTGGGATGGCAGGGACAGGGGAGTGCAGGACAATGAGGATGGCTGGGGCTTTATGCTGAGGTAGGTGGCTGCAGGGCAGGTCTTGAAGTGGCCCTCCTCATTGGCCAAGTGGTGCTGGGGCTGAAATAGAAACTTGGGGTACCAGTGGCAGCCTAAGACTACTGAAGTCTCTGGACCTCTGCTTCAACCCCAGGGCCACTAGTGTTGCTACCACTGCCAATGAGTGCTGCTGTGCAGGGCAGCCAAAATAGCAGACATGGGGGAGCTGAAGAAAATACAGTCCCTTTATCAAGGTTTGGGGCTTGGGAGAGACCAAACCAGAAATGTCTTATATCAGATTGAATCCTTGCCTGATATCTGGTGGGATTTGGTTAATAATAGCAAAGGGACTGGTCAGATTTCTGTCACTAAGCAATGCAGACATGTGATGTGCTTTACAATCATATTGCTTAGCAACAGAACTTCAGGTCCCAGTTACCATCATAATCCAAGTACTACCTTATTTCATATGGCCTAGATTTAATTTATGGATAAAAAAGCGACTATATATATATATATATATATATATATTTTAAGTGTGGGAAAAGTAGTTTTTTCCTCTCTTTTATTTTCTCTTCATTTCTGTTTCTTGGTTTTTACTGTTTTGTTAATCTAGTTTTTGTGATAAATGAAATGAAACATAGTGATTTGATTGGCAACTGTTATTTATATTGCTTTAATTATTTTTGGTATGGGTCACTGGCTCAAGGTTGACTCAACTTTTCATCCTTCTGTGGTCCGAGGACCCAGATTGTTGGGGGCAATATCCTGACTCTGTAAATTGCTTAGGGAGGGCTGTATGGCACTGTGAAATGGTATATAAGGCTTAAGTGCTATAACTAATGAAAGCCAGTTTAGTATAGTGGTTAACACATCAGCTTAACTAGGAGATTATGAGTTTCGGTTTTACTTTATGTACAAACCCAGTTTGGTGACCTTGGGCCAGTCACTTTTTCTTCAGTCATAGGAAGGAGGCAATGGCGGACCCCTTCAGGAAATTGAGATTATTTGGGAGAAAAAGTAGAGTGGCTACCAATACTTGTGGCCACATTTGTACACATAGTTGTAGGCAGCCACAATATATTTGATTGGATATAGCAGCACATCAATGTGCTTAATTAGGTAAAAAATTAATAAAGCAATACTATGATATAATGAGGGTAGTGCTACCAAGACAGTGACATGTTTGAGAGAATAGATAGTCAGTTCACGGACATAGATTCTCTTTAGGGAATATTTTTGTGAGTTTATCTTGTAATGACCTTGCTTCCCAGAGCCTATGCTTGTTGCCAGTATCTTCCTTCCAGTTTTGTACATTCCTTGACCTTGTTTTATGGCTGAGCTGACAGAGTTCATGGTTTGTAAGTCCCTGTGTAGGTTATAAGGAATGAGAATGTTTTACTTTGTTTTGCTGCCCTAACTCTCACACATTTTTCTCCTTTATAATATTATAGAATAACTAGTGACAACAGAATAATTTATCAGATCTACATAAAATAGATATTTTTTTAAAAAAATATTGAATAATAGATATGTTGTGAAAGCATAGAACAACTTAACATGTACTTCAATATTGTATGTCTTTAAATATTAACTAAAAGGAGGGATTTTTTTGGCCATGCTGTGACTTCCATTTGTTTTTAGCTATCAGTGAAATAAAAGCTTTAAGAAAACCTTGGTGAGAGCAGAGTCTGGGATATGGGGGATGGATGCTGAGAGTCTGGATTCTGCATTTGGTGGGAGTGGAGTTGGAAGAGGGGGGTTATTTGAGTGTTGGTTGTTGCATTTAGGATGGCATGGTGGCTGCAAAATCATCCCTATTGCGAAGAAAAGCCTGTGTATTGTTGGAGGTTATTGAAAATAAAGAAGTGATGGAGAAGAGAAGAAGAGGTTAGTAAGAGAGCACTTTCCTCTAAGCCAGTGGTTCTCAACTTTTTCTTCATTGTGGACCCTCTTTAAATATCTTTTGTGGTCACAGATCACCAAGACTTAACTCAAGATTTAAATCATAACATTTCTTCAAGCCCTCGCAGACCCTCTGTGCTGACATGTAGCCCCATAGGGGTCCATGGATCACAGGTTGAGAATCATTGTTCTTAGCAGACCACAAGAATGACAGCATGAATGGAGTTGAGGATTTAGAAAAGGTTTCATTAAATCAGGATTGTGATGGGCCTGTACAGGAGGCTACATGTTAGATCTGATATAACTTAAAATAGAGTCAGTCTGGTCTAATGATTAAGACACCAGGCTAGAAACCAGGAGACTGTGAGTTCTATCCCACCTTAAGCAAGAAAGCCAACTGAGTGATTTTGGGCCAGTCACTTTCTTAGCCACAGAGTCAAAATCAGGCTCAGATGTAAAGCCAGTCAGTCCATTCCTTTAGCAACCAAATCAATATTTAATATTAAATCCTTTAGTTGATCTGTGCCTAAAAAGATGTACAATAGTGATTATGCACCTGTGAATATTAAGGGTAAATGTGACCAGTGCATGAGCACAGAACAATGATCGTCTGCCATTTCCTAAGTTTATAAACTGAGTGTTAATTCTGAGTTTCCACCTGACTAAGGTACCGGTACATAACATGTGTTTTGTGTAACTGTAACCTTTGATTTGTTTAGACCACTATACATGCATTGCCAAGATTATTTTGCAATTCATTATAGTAAATTGGCTTGAACTTTAGTCTCATAACATTTTTCAAAATTCTTAAATAATTGAAAGTGTACTTTTGATATTTTTGACAATACACATTACCTCTTTTACTTTGAAGTTATGATTTATTTTTATTTTCGGTGTCTTACACATAACCACAGATTACAATTATCAGATGGATTATAAATTAAAATTTATGATAACATGATTGTGCATTGGCTTTTTAATTTAAAGATCTTTGTATTTGGAATAATATTTTCAATCCATTTCTTTTTAGCTTTAAAATATGAATTATGTTGGACAGCTTGCTGGACTTCTGGTTACTATGAAGGAATTGTATAAAGGCATTAATCAAGCTACACTTTCAGGATGTATTGATGTAATTGTAGTTCGGCAGCAAGATGGTACATACCTATGCTCACCATTCCATGTCCGATTTGGAAAACTTGGTGTCTTACGTTCAAAAGAGAAAGTGGTGAGTACCATGAATACCAGAGACTAGGAAAACAAAATACCCTTTTTTTGCCAGTTGTAATGTAAATTATGCTGTTTTTTTTAAAGAAAACTTTATTAAAGATTAAAAAAGAAAAACACTATGTACAATACATCGAATACAACTTTACGTTGCAGACAGAATCTGTATATACAAATACATAATAGATAAACATATAAAACATATGTTTCTGATCAACTAAGGCGGTGTGAGTTTTCCTTGGTAATTTTACTACTATTCATTTCTTAATTTGATAAACATTCTTAATGTAACCACTCCATTCATCAAAACCATATCTTTTAATTTCCTGGTTTTTTTCTCTTTAATCCACTTATATCATATATCCCAAGTTGCAGTATATCTTGAGTCTTTCTTATTCCTAAGTTTTTGTGTGAGTAGGTCCATTTTAGCGCCGTCAAGTATTTTCTGAGTAATCAAATTATTTGTTGGCATTTGTTCGCCCTTCCAACATTGTGCCAACGCAATTCTTGCCGCTGTGATTATATGGAGAATTAAATATTTCATTTCATTTGCATAGTCCCCTTTTAACATTCCCAACAAAAATATTTCAGGTTTAAATTCTAATTGAATACTTGTAATTTCTTTTATCCATAGTCTATTTTTTTCCAATATTTTTTACTTTTTGGCAGAGCCACCAAGTGTGGAAGAAGGTGCCTCTCGTTTGTTTACATTTCAAATTATGCTGTTATTAGGGTACATAATTTTTCCAGATTCAATTAATACTTGTAAAGCAGAATAGGCAGGGAAGCGTGGTTATACAATAGCAAAGTTCTGTTCAGTTATCCAGTATGGCCAAATGGAGGTCTTTAGAAGTCTGGCCATAGAAAGCATAACAATAAAGGGCATAAACATCAGCTATATAATGGTGTAACTGATGCATTCCACAATCATAACTATTAACTGCATCATGATAATAAAGAATGAGATATGATATTAAATGCAAGTAAGCATAAGTACAAGCGGGGAATGCAATCGCAGTTGCCAAATACAAACTATTTTCTTTATTCTTTCATTTGGCCTGCCTTATTGCCAGTTCTTCCCTTCCAAGAAGGGGCTATTGATGCTCTTCCTTTTTTTGTGTGTGTTCATTTACATAGTTTTGTATTTTAACCTTTTAAAATTACTATTGTAGTTATTTTTGGTTATTTTGTTGTATTATTTTGTGTTTTAACTTTGTGCAGCACTCAGAGCGGGATGAGCAGCTCAATAAAATTACCAAATAAATAAATAAACATGGTATATTGGTAATTCTTTTGTTTCAATGGTTTAGAATTAAAAGAATAATATATTGATTAAATATAAACATACATTTTCAGGTGCATTTTTATTGCAGCAAGTGTTCTGTTGTATTTTTTATAGATTGATATTGAAATCAATGGAGAAGCAGTTGATCTTCACATGAAACTGGGTGATAATGGAGAGGCCTTCTTTGTGCAGGAAACAGAAGAAAAATTTGTAAGTCATCTAACAAATGTAACTTTATATAATTCTAATATCTGGGCAGATGTTTGCTTTTTATTTAATTTTTTTTTGCAAGCCAACTGAATATTTCAATCTTTATCTTTTATCATTTTCTTTCCTTTTATTCCATCACTTGCTTAATTTTTATTTAATTTTCCCTTTTTCTTGTTTATTTTTATTCCTGGATGTTTTTAGTCTCCTATACATTCTGTTTCTCTCTTTCATACATAACATGAGATACCAACCAAAGAATATTCAGTAATACTAAGGAATGTAACTCAAAACAGTAATAAAAACATTAACATAAGACAGCAATTAAAAATATCTGTGAAAAGTAAACAACAGAATTAAAGACCCTATGTTGCTTTTGCTATTTAGAGAACCTTCTGAGATGATAGTGGATAGATCCCTTCAAAACTAGTAAACATAGATTTTGAACCCTAGTTAAGTACATCTGCTTTTCAATGATGTCATTTCACTGGAGTTTTACAAGAAAAGGAAGGCAAGTCTCTTGTTTTGGAATGCTTTAGCTTTCTGCCCAAAATGAGAACATCAAAGCTAAAGAGTCCTTGTTTTTATCAAGTGGTGATAAGACGGACTCAGTATCTGTTTCTTAACATTAATTGGATTGAAGATGAGAAATCCCACTCTACACAGGTGGCAATCTTTCAGTGAAACCACCCCTCAGTTCTGAGATTCTTAACTTCCAGATGACCCTCATTAGGGGATTTATAAACATGTTTACAATTAATTCAGTCTTTCAGTCTTTTCAAATCTTTTAATCAGCATTTATCTATTAAACCATACAGATTTTTCCAAGTATTTCTAATTTTTTGTCAGCCCAAAATAATAGGAGAAGCCAACTATAGGTCTTGCTTTTCATTTTTTTTAACAAAATGCACTTCCAAATAAAACAAAAAGGATCTCTTTGGAATCATCAAAGCTAATTATAGTTGGGTGCAAAATTGCTGAATCTTTGTAATTTTTGCCTTAAATAAATAAGGGTGATAGAGTATGAAATGTAACAGTGCATATAGATATGGTATGTGCATTCATCAACCATTTTCCTGCTGTGGAATTAAGAATTTTGAATTTTTTTCTTCCGTTTTCATTAATTTTTATTATGAATTACATATTTTAATTTTGATCATTTGCTTTAAACAAATCTTTCAGTCAAATGTCATGAAACTGTCTTGTTTTTACCAGACCATAATAATTAATGAATATTGACTTCAGGCTAAACAGTGGTTAGAAAAAGTTTCCCTTAGTTCTGTTAGGCAAGTATGCCTTTCATGATGAGAAAAAAGACAGTATCCAAATCTTAGTGAATGTCTGGACATCATAATACTTATGTATCTGTTTCTATTGTCATCAGTGTTAATTTCTGAGTTAAATAATGTAATAATTTCATAAAATATATATAACATATGAAATTCATGTTCACCTAAATGATTTTTAGGAAAACGTTCCAGCCTATCTGGCAACATCACCGATACCAACAGAAGATCAGTTCTTCAAAGGAAATGATGACAATTTGATGGAGTCAGGTGAAAATGAAACAATAGATTTAAGCTTAGAAATTCCACAAATTGTAGAAGCAGAGCCTTTTTTCCCCTCTGGGTCAGTGAAGAAGAAAAAACGAAGAAAAAGAAAATGTAAACAAGATATAAAAAAAGAAGAACAATTCTCTTCTCTTGGAACTGAGGAAATCTTTGAAATGGAAATAAGTTCAGATGATGACAGGTGTATTCAGCCTTTGAGGTACTTTTTTTTTTAAAGGTCTGCTTGGTTAGATTGGCACATTGTAAAAAGTTCAGTAAGAATTTATATTATATAAAGTCCAAAATTAAAAGCATAGTTTTTATTTTATTAATTCAACTCATTAGAAAACTCTTTAAGTTTAATTTATCTTTCAAAATTCATATTCAGAGTACTATTTGTAATCATAACTAAATAACTTTAAATAATAACTTCAAATAATAACTTCAAAGTAGCTAATGGAATAAGTAATGAGCAAGATTAAATACCAGTAGGTATGTTTGCTACAAAAACAGATTTTGTAAGTGCTTTTTAACAAGTAAAAATTTATTACTTTTTACTATCAAATAAGAAACATGAAAAGGTAATCTTTTTATAAGTTTACAACTTTAAATAATTTATCTAGTTAACATTAAGTAACCATTTGTGGAACTTTGTAAGGATTGCAATTGAAATATAAAACTTCTATAAAGATTCTTATATTTGCAACAATTAAGGTAGATCTTTTTTGCATAAATATTAGAATATATTAATACATACTTAAAAACAGGCATATATTTAGGCTGTTTTTCAAGATCCACTATAAAGCTCCAAATATACACCATTCTACAGAGATCTTTGCTATATAGACTTGAAAGTGTATCAAGGAGCAAAGACAATTAATGATCTTTCAAGCTTTGATCTATTAAAAAATGTAGCTAAAACAGAATTGTTAACTGAATTGCTGATATTGGGATGAAAGTGTCTACCAGAGCTTATCCTTTTTCCCATGTGAATCTGTATGTTAAAATAGGTTGTTACTTTAATGCTGTCATTTCATACTAAATTAAAATTCCTTTAATACATGAATTCTGTGTTACAGAAGCATTGCAGATTCTCCACCAAAGGTTGAAGAATATAAAGATACGTTGGTTTACCCTTCAAAGGATGATTACCCTTTATCAGACGGAGACTGGTCTGTTTCAGAGAAGTAAGTCATCTTCATGTATCATTCTTTGATGAAAATGGTATTAAGGATTAAATATTTTTCACATAAAGTCTGCAGAAGGAAAATCATTCAGTTGGTAACTGTGGACTGCTTCCACTTTTTGGTATTGTTAGGGATCATGCATTTTGAAACACTACTCTGTTCTATTCTTAAGATTCATTGCAGAAACTTTCTGACAGATCAGCTCTTTAAGTGTAGGATTGTTTTTTTAAAAACGTGGGCACTTTTTGTTACTCTTTTCATATATCCTTAAATTATCTTACAATTCAACTTCCCTTGTTAACTCAGAAGCAGCATAGGTGTCTGTGGATGTGGAGAACATATGAGAAAACATATATGGTAACATTGTGACACAAATTCTGCTCCTTATGTGTTTTATTGCAATGCAAATTCTGCTCCTTGTGTGTTATATTGCAATGCAAATATGAAAGGACAGAGCATGTGTTGTGATATCAAGATGCATATTTATCATTTTTGAATCATCACGATTAGATTATATGATTATATTTAAATTTTGTAGTGTAGGGCCATTGATCTCTTTTCGCTGCCCTTTCCAAGGATATGGAAGTAGTAAAAACAAAAAATATTACTGTTGAGACTGAAAGAGAGGGTGAGCAGAAGAGTAAAGCAATATAGCCGATTTCATGTCTTCCTCCCAAAATAAGATATTTCAGTGTAAATTATGTGTAATTTTCGATCATAGCAGTCAAATCAGTGGGGGGTTTTTTCAAAGCTTTTGAATCTGTTTTATGTATGAAAAAAGAGTTCTACATGCATTGGAAGTAACTACCTGTGAACTGAAATGAGGCTTATCAGGGCAGACATATTAGTTGGGCTGATAAAAGGATTCATTCTGGTTTTTAACATTTCATTTAACATTCATTTCACATAATTGCATTAACATTAGTACACTAGCACTTGGTTTGAGAGAATTCTGGCTTCTGCAGTTTTTGCTAAATTTCTGAATGTATTGCTTTGTTTCTAGTTAAATCTGTTACATAGCAATATTGGCAAGAGATTTGAAGCATACTTTTATAGCATTTAATCTGAGAAGCAGGAAAACATAATAAAAATATAAAAAGATAAATGTTCACACTGCTATGATTTTATTTTAATTTTCTAGATCAGTCTAAACACCAGCTTGGCTTTGTGCTTTACTTCTGAATGTTAATTAGGGAACATTCTTTGTGCAACCTTGTACAATAAATGCCTTTCCTTTGTTTTAACAGCCCTTTTAGCCAGCCCACTTGTCCTAAAAGTGATTCAGAACTGGAAGTTAAGCCTACAGAGAACTTACTTATTAGAGGAGAATCTCACATGGAATGGACCTGGGGAGGTTTTCCTGCATCTACCAAGGTAAACCTCTGCAAATCATTCTGTTTTCTGAAAACGTTTGATAAATACAGTAGGAATGTGTTTATCAGTAGTAATGTTATGAATCATTTTCTGAAGAAATAAATGAAAGGAGCTTGTGGTTCAGTATAGGTCATTTTATAAAATAGTCAAAACATGTAAAGAAAGCATCTAAAAGAGTGTTACTTAAGGTCAACGCAACAAAACTTCCCTCTCCACAACTTTTGCCTTTGTGAGCAATTTGGGAAATTCTTCTAGTTATTGTAATGATTCTCATTGATCTAAACCTTGAAATTCGATCTCACTAGTCTATGTGATTAAGTAAACTTTGCAAATGTTTAAAATAAATTGCCATAAGCTCAGCAAGTAAAATAGTGCTAAAAGTTGTGCTTATTTGTTTAACTCCCGCTTTTCTACAGACATAATATATATGGGTTTCAAATTTTAGAATTTTATTTAGGCTTGCAGGAATTATTTTGCTTAGTGAAGTCCCAAACAGTAGTTTAAAAGTTATTGAAGTCTACTGTCATCATTAAAGCTTATGTAGCAAACAGTAGGAAAGACTTGATTTCATTAGAATTAGAATGCTACCAGTACAGTGTGAGCCACCTAGAGGATTCTATATGAATTACATGTATTTTATTACAGAGCATGGATTGTCAAGGACCATGCTACATTTTATTTAAAATATATTACATGAAGTTGCTTCTCTGTGTTTTATTACTTACTCTTTGATAATGTACCATGGTCTTCTTACAAGAAGGATAGGATATAAATATAAGAAGTAACCAAGTATAGCGTAATAAGCTGGTCTTGGATCACACATTTTCTGTCACTATATTTTGTGAAAAGGAAGAGATTTGGGATCGTGAAAATTTGTTGCATCTGGTACAAACAATAAACAGATTTGAGCATCTTATAGAAATAGTGAAATATAAGGTACAGAATAGTTTATAAATCAGTAAAGTACCAAGATTTAACATTTTACTTTGTATTTTTGAGATAAATATTGATGACAAATTCATTGTTTATTTGTGAAATTGATTTTTTTCTTATAAATTGATGATGTATAGATATTATATAAAAATGGTAAAACAAATTCATGTAAACATTAAAATAAAAATATGGGACAAATAATGAGAAGTTTAACTATTTAAATTTGGGCTAACCACAGAGACCTATAATTGTTGAAGTTTTCTTGCATTTGTTTTTTTCTCATTCAAATTATAGAAAGGGTTTTTTTAATTCAAACTGACTTATGTAATCAATATTAATCTTTATAATTTATTAAAACTCTTACATGCTTTTCAAAATATGAGTATAGATTATACATGTAATATTGTAAATTTCATGAGGCTGAGTTAAAGGACAAGCAGCTTGCCAATTATTGCAAGTTTTTCACTGATTAAATTGACAGTATGGGAAAAATAGTTATACTTTTATCAGTGATTTGACTCTTAATATGAGATTGCTTCTTATTAAGCCAATGCATTATTGTAGAATCTATTTCTGTAGGACCTGTTTTAGAGTCACAAACAGGGAGAAAACTTTACTGAAAAAGATATTGAAAGAGTGTGGGAATAAAGATCATATCCAAACTGGAACAAACAAGATCTATATTTTCCATAACTTATTTTATGATAGATCATCATAGTCAAACATCCTTCAAGCTTTGCTAATTTATAGGTCTGATCAGTTCTCAGGGATCTGAACTGATCACCACAGATGATGAATGACGATTTTAGAAAAAGGATGCTTTCCTTTTCAGATAAGCAAGAAGGAAAAACTGGAACATCCTAGAACAGCTACCATCACTCCATCAGAGAAGACTCATTTTAGGGTAATATCTAGCAGTGATACAATTGAAGATGATATTCTAATGAATGATTCAGTTTGTACAGTTTTAAAACCGGAGCCAAGAACACATCCGCTACTTAAAGAGCTAGATATCAAAGACAGACTTACTTCTGCAGGAACAGAGCCTGTTCTGGACATTCGTGAACATTCTCCTGTCTTAGAATCTGATATACTCCCAAGCCCACTGGTGGAGTCACCATCAGAAATTAAGTCACCATCAAAGCTTGATTCTCCATCAAAGAAAAAAGGTATACACTTTTAAACTATTTTTAACATTTTGAAATACTTTTCTGTTTTTCCTAGCTTTCAGATTTTTAACCAGTTTTGAGAGGTAAGCAACAAATGTATATAGTAGCTTTGCTTGCAACAATTTTTTAAATCTAGGATAAAGAATAATTTGCATCTCTGATATGAGAATTTTGAGTTTACATATATCATAGTGTAATTGTTTTTTTATAAAATTACAGAACAAAATATTCATCTCCTTAATCCTGGTAGCCAGCTTAGTGCTAGTTGCACTAGTGTCCTCACAAATATTCATTAGTGGCCTTGTCCATATGTTTTAAGATACTTTTAATAATAAAAATCTAAATAGGAAGCAAACTTACTACTAAGCTCCACCTAGTAGATAGTATTATCTTTATAGTAATGCCTATGTGCCTCAAAGCTCTGATTGGGATGGTAGAGAACATCATAGGGAGCTGTTTTGCTTTCCAGTAAATGAACCTTTTGTGACTGGTAATGGCAGCCATTTTTAAAGTTACCACTACTCGTTTTAGTATAGCTAGTCCTCGACTTATGTTCATAATTGGAACTGGAACTTCCAGTGCTAAGCAATGCAATTGTTAAGTTAATCATGCCAGATTTTACAACTTTTTGCCACAGTCATTAAGCGAATCTGGCTTCCTCCATTTACTTTGTCAGAAATTCCCTGGGAATGTTATAAATGGTGATCATATGACTCCAGGATGCTGTAAATACGTTCCAGTTGCCAAGTGCCCGAATTTTAAATGTCACTGCAGAGATAGTGCAACAGTCTTAAGTGAGAGGACTGTTCATAAATAAATTTCACATGATTGTTAAATGAAGGGTCATAAATCAAGGACTACTTGTGTAAGTACTCTTATAAATTTTAGAATTTTGTTTATTTGCCATATCTCCTCTGTCTTTTTTTTTCCTTCTTAGGAAGCCTAAACAGGGGGAAGTCCATTTCTTTTCGAACAATATGGGATAGAATCTAACAGTATTGCCAGTAGAATAAAATATGTACACCTCATGTTTGAACTGCAATTGTTATTGTTTGAACCTGGTTGTTTGCTTGAAGTTGTTTTGTTACAAGACATCTTCAAATATCTGCAAGCAAATAATCAAACTCAGAGGATTCCATATAAGAGGATTTTCAAAGAGCAAATACCTCAGATCACATAGAACTGTTGTTTAGCTTGCTAGTTTACTTCTTATTGGCAAAACTTAATGGTAAAGGGCTTTTATCCCCTATTTCCTTGAAGTTTCTTTTCCTACTGTATTTTTTAGATTCCTCAGTTGATCAATATAATACTTTTACTTTTTAGGGATACATAAAAGAAGTCAGCACCAAGGACCTGATGACATATATTTGGATGATCTGAAGGCTCTAGAACCTGAGGTTGCTGCTCTTTATTTTCCCAAAAGGTATTTAACAAAAATCTAAATATTGCAGCAAACATTTCAGAAACATTGTATATTTAATATCTCTTTTAAGAATATGTATGGAATCAAAGAGAGCTAAAGGCATTCTTAAACTGTGATGTCTTAAACTGCTTAACTGCTCTCTTTAAGTAGCAGTTGTATATTTCACCCTGTTACTTCCTTTTCAATAATATGCATCCTTTTTATAATTTACCCTGATACATATGAATAAACTTTAGGCTAGTTTGAAAAGTAAGTTTTTAATTCATCATAGCTCCTCATACAAACAATATTAGATATGGAGGATGGAAATGTCCTCCCTGACTTTTTAATAATTGCATAGCTGACTATGAGACTCTCCTGTTCAGATATAAGTGATCTTACACGTTCACTTGTTTAGTGACTGTCCAAAATTAGGTTGGTAATGAATGAGGAGCACTTGTGATGGGTCCTTATAGTTGCATCCTTTACAGCTTCCTTGGGGTCACATGATTATGATTTGGGCACTAGGCAACAGGCCTGCAGTTATAACATTCCAACGTCATATGTGATCACATGATTACCATTTATGACCTTTATTGCTGGATTCCAACAAGAAAAGTCAATGGGGAAGTTGGTAAGAGGTTGCAAATGGTAATCACATGACTAAGAGGCTGAAACCATGCAGGATTCTGTTAACAATGGAAACTGGGGATGCTGGGATTGTCAATAAGTTGACACAGACATAATGTCACACCTTAGGTTCACATTAGTTAGCAACACTGCTAACTTTAGTCCCAGTTAAGATTATATATAATACAACTCAAATAACAGAGAAAATAAAATGCAATGACAATCTTTGTACCATACTTGATAGGTGAATGTCGCTCATTGCAAGAAGAGTTTAAACAGATCAGCCTTGGTTCTAATTGCATAAAATAATTTCTACGAATTTACAGTGTAATGAATATCTAAATGATTTAAAAGTGGCTGTATAAATAATACTTAAGTTTTTTGTTTTAGAACTTGTTATTGTCAGTTTTGTACATTTACATATACATAATTTTATCTTTCATTGATTTTATTTTAATTTCTTTCAGTGTGGTGAGGTGTTGTTGAGAGTCAGGCCACATGCAAGTTTAATGAATTATTATTACCATTGTGATGGTTGTAAAAGGCATCTTTTATGCTCTTTAGTGATTCTGATCCAGGTACTAGACAGTGGTTGGAGTCTGACACTTTCTCTGGTTCCCAGTCTCCACAATCAGTTGGAAGTGCTGCTGCAGATAGTGGTACTGACTGTATGTCTGATTCTGCCATGGACTTACCTGATGTTACATTATCTCTTTGTGGAGGTCTTAGTGAAAATGGAGAGATATCTAAAGGTATATTTTTATCCTATTGCTACTTATATAACTTGGCAAGGTGAAATGAATACAAGAATCTGCAGTATGAAGCTACAAAAGTAGAATACATGTAAGATAGAAGCTTTCTTCTGAAGATAATTTCTATGTAGACGCACAACGTGTAAACGATCTAATTGTATCTACTACTGCAAGTGTTTTGTACTGTTTATTTTCCTGTGTTAGAAACATAGAGTATATAGAAATAGGCAGTTACTGTATCTAGTTTAATTTTATGTTTATCTCTAATGTTCAGGAAGACAATCCTCCTAACACATCATCCTTGTTCTTGTACCTTGATTGTTTTAGTCGTTATAATAGAAATGAATATCTTATGGATTATGTTCCTATATTTGATGCAATGAATTGGTGGATTGATACAAACAGGCTCTGCCATGTATGGACAGAAGTTGTGTCTATTTGCTGCCTAATTTTGAAACATCATAAGATCATGTAAATCAGCAGTCCCCAGCCTTTCCAGCTCTGTGAACCGGTGGGGGAGAGGAGATGTTTTCATGTGCATGCATGACACTTGTGCAAATGGAGCTTTGCATGCTCACCTGCCACTTGCATGGCCTGGTTCCCAACGGGCCATGGACCAGTACCAGTCCACAGACTGGGGTTTGGGAACACCTAATGTAAATAGTTACATACAGTTGCAAGAAATATATCAGCCTTTCTTTTTCTTGCAGCTGTCTTCATTATTTTTATTAATGTTTTAAAGGGTAGCATACATTTTAAAAATATTAAATTATTTTAGGCACTTTTTGGATTTATATGTACATATTCACTACTACCTCCTTGATGTAGTTCAAATATATAATGCTGTAAAATATGCTATAATATATGAACATATATGCTTCTCCCTGTACTAGAAAGTGCATGCAGCAGGTATAGACAGCATAACGAATGGAAATATATTCAATAGCAAAATGAGCATAACTATGGCAAAGAGAGCATAATTATATAAGAGGAGCCAAATGAAGAGATTGCTTGTAAAGAAGATGAAACAAATTTTAGTCAATTGATGAAATATCTTTGCATTGCAGAAAAATTCATGGAACACATAATTACTTATCATGAATTTGCTGAAAATCCAAGTCTTATAGATAATCCTAACTTGGTAATAAAGATATACAACAGGTAATGGTTATCTAAGTCTTCTGTTGCTAAATTATTTTATTCTAATTTTACTGTATTGACAGATAGTGTGACTGTCATTTTATTAAAATTATTTAAAATTAAAGTTTAACTTTATTCAGGAAACATGAGAAATTGCAGCAGTTTTTATTATACTTGCCAAGAATCTGAGAACTGTAAAAGAAATAAAACATTTTGTTTACAACGAAGAATGTATAATATATTCATAATGATAAACTGTTACGTTTACAATAGGTATTATAATTGGGCATTGGCTGCTCCCATGATTCTCAGCTTGCAGGTGTTCCAGAAAAGCTTACCACAGGTAATTAAATGACAGTAAATATTCCACGACTATTCACATTAAGTCATAGATGCAGAAACATATCAAAGTTCTGTGACAAGAAAGTGTTCAGGAGGGACAATCTAACAGAAAATACACTCAAATAGATATTCTGTGAAGGTAAAAATGCCAACTGAGTTGTTACTGGTGAGCATGATGTAATTAGAGAGGGATAAGGTGGGGATGAAATGTTGAGATACAAAGGCAAAAGGCAAGGATTTGCATCATGACATTGTCCAGCACATTTTGTCACTGTTCAACAATGCAGTTTGTATTGGCTGCCCATGCAAACAATATATGAAAGATTACCAAGAGACCCATGTTCAGAGCCGTATTTATCTATGAAACCCACAAGATGAGTTGTTCTCAGACCACTTGAGACAGTGTTGTGAATATAAAAATCTAAGGTGGCCTCATAGGTGGCCCTGAGTCCTTAGGGAGAAGGGCGGCATACAAGTTGAATAAATAATTATTATTATTATTATTATTATTATTATTATTATTATTATTATTATATAACCTGCTTTGAGATGCTGTTACCACTGAAATATCAGTGTCACCGTCAAAATTGCAATTCCTTCTCTGATATAATAGTTAATTTAGAAAACAGCTTTATTTCTTGTAATTTGGAACTGCGTTCGTACATGCATACGCATTAATGAATAAGTTGTGGACGGTGTATGATATATTTAAATGAGACCCAGTTTTGGTTTTGCCATATTCATTGATATATGTTTTCCCATTATTTTTATGTGGTTGGATCATTCCCCCCCAAGTTCTTAGTTATGGAACAATTTTTTATTTTCATTTTTTTCCAGTGAGCTGGAAGAATAATCTGCAAGTCAGAAAACATTATGAGAAATTAGTGTGCATTGATTTGGCAGTATCCTGCAATATGTAATACTAAAATGTGAGTCAGGCAGAGGGAGCTGTTTCTCTTTTTCTAAAGAGAAGAACAGAGTCCATGAAGATTATACAGTTGGCTCCAAATTTAAACATGGGAAGTAAGAAGTTTAATATACCGGTAATCAAATAAAGACATTAAAATATATATCTGCATGGTACCATGCTATGTATGTTGAAAAAAAAACTTTGTAAATGTATATTAAAAATTAATTCTTTAGACAACAATTGAATCCTGGATTAAAGATAAGATGCCAAAGAAGTCTGGAAGGTGGTGGTTCTGGCGAAAAAAGGACAGCTTGATTAAACAGGTAAAAAAATAAAACACATCAGCTGTAAATCTAGATTAGTTTAGAAGTTATATCCCAAACTTTATACTTCATAGTTCAGAAATGTGGGTTAAACACTTTCAGGTATGGAGTGAATTTGTATTTGTATAATTTACTTTGTGTCACTTGCTTCACATCTCTAATAATATTAATTTAATGCAGTTTATATTTAATTTTAAAATATTTGTCATTAACTATATTGGCTGCAGAGATCTGTGCTAGGTGGGGAGGGGAGGTAGAAGATAGTGTTTTTATTAGTCACTTCAAACTGCTGACAATGTATCTGACACTTTGCAATGTTAAAATACATGTCAGGTTTAACTGAAGCTGACAACTGCAAATTAACTCAACATCAGAAATGCTACAATGCATGCTTATCATATTCCCCCATTTGTTATCAACACTGTTCACTCCACATCGTCACTCCACATCTCACATCATGATTTCTTTCCTTTGGTGTTATCAACAGTCAACTGTGAAGAAGGAAACTTTCAACATAATACCACAAAAAATAATATATTTTGAAAATGTATAAGCAATTGCAGGCATTATTTTCTAAAACTGCTAGCTTGGTTTTATTCAGCAATTATATTGCTTTAATTTTAATTGGAATATTTTATTTAAATGTAATTAGTATCCTACAGCCAATAATGTAAGTATGCTATTAGTAATAATTCTGTTTTAGTAATGAAATCTATTCTCCCATATTGCTCTATTTTTCATATCAAATACTCTTGTGTCAGTGTAATTAAAAATTTGTTGTATTTATGTGTATGTTATTTATAACTTTGGAGTCTGCTGAATAAAGTTGTGTCCTGTTCTTGGTTTTGCAGTGATGTTAAACAAATTATTAAATATAATATTGATGCTATTACAATTTTTTGCAGCTAGATTGATACGTAATTCCAAAATGCAACAGTTATCTTTTTGTTAAGGTGACAATGCAAAATCATGTGGTTGTAACATACTTTTCTGATGCTAGCTTCCAGAAACAAAGGATGGGAAATCTGAGGCTCCAAAAAATGACCAATCAACAACTATAAAGGAACAAGTTGAAAACCGGTACGTCACTTTGAAAATCAATTTATGCTTAAAGACTCTTGCCTTTCTAGAAAATTGGATTTTTTAAATACATAATGTTTTGAAGTTTGGAAGGATTGTATGACACTGATAGTACCTTTCATAAAAAAGATTTTACCCTCAGTCTGTGGAATCTTCTGGTAACACTTTTAAAATCCCTGTCCTGAACCCTGAAATGCGGTATTCAATTCTGAGCTGCATAGACGAAGAAAATTTCATCATAATACTCCATTTTAATTTGTTACTGTTTCAAACAAGTGCTAGAATGCTATGGCCACTTGGCATTCTTTATTTTTCTAAAATTCAGAATGTAAGAGAACATTCAGAATGTAAGAGAATGTTGAGAAACAGTAACTACCAAAGATTAACTTCCATGATTTGAATTTGGATCTCTCAGGTCCTAGTCAAGCAGCTTAAATAGCTGCACTAGTTTTAGAATACTAGTGACTAAACAATATCTTAGTGGGGCTTAATTCAAGCAATGTTATAAAACCAGCTTATAAAAGTAAGCCACTGACTTTAGAGGTGTATCCTTGAGAACTTACTTCAGAACAAATGATCATGTTATGTTGAAAAAATTATTTGTGTCTAAATTGGTTTTGTCTTGAATTAGTAAAAATTCTTCCTTTTGCAATATTTGATCCAAATATGCTGTTACATATTACAAGCTATCAGATGATATATTTAAATAAATGTCTGAAAGTCTGATACATCTTGGTGTATCTATGTCATTTCAGGCCTCCAGATGATGAATCTTCTAGTGATGATGAAAGTTCACAGGAACTGAAACAATCCTTAATGGCAGATCCCCTTCCACGTGAACATTCAAGCTCTGGGAACACAATGTCTTATAGAAAGTCACTTAGATTGTCTTCATATCAAATTGTAAGTTATTATTCCAACATTAAATATTTATGAATCTAGTTTAATAAAACTTAGCTAGTGTGTTTTTGATTAAACAACTAGATCAGTGAAGACTTTTTACACTAGGTTATTGTTTTTGTCAGATATGTAATTGAGATTATTAAGATCTACTGCATTTTTTTTCAGTATAAGACACTCCAGACCATAAAATGCACCTAGCTTTTGGGGAGGAAAAGAAGAAAAAAAAATCTGCTTTTGCCCCCCAGCAATTTGCCTCCTTGCAGCAAACAGCCTGATTTAGCATGAGCAACTGATCGGCAGTTGGATTGGCCTCTTGGAATACCACTGATCAGCTGTTCCAGGCTGCGGGGATTGCCCACGCCCATCGCCACCTCCGTGTATCCCATTTTTGGCTTCCATGCATCCCATTTTCGGCCCACTCCAGCCAGCAGTGATTGCCGTTGCTGCCGCCTATCCCCGCCACCTGGAACGGGCTGAAAATGGGACACGTGGAGGCAGAAAATGGGGTGCACGGAGGTCAAAAATGGCACATGCGGAGGCTGAACATGGGGCACGTGGCGGTGGCAATGGCAATCCCCGCAGCCTGGAACAGCTGATCGGTGATATTCCGGGAGGCTGATCCAACTGCCAATCAACTGCTCGTGCTCAATCAGGCTATGCTGAAGCTGATCAGGCTGTTTGCTGCAAGGAGGCAAATTACTGGGAGGCAGAAGCCAAAGGGTGGGGGCCAGCGGGTGTGTGGGGCTTCAGCAACATTCGCTTTATAAGATGCACAGACATTTCCACCCACTTTTTTAGGGGGAGAAAGTGCATTTTATAGTGCAAAAATACGGCATTTGGATTTTGGTACTTAGAAAGATTTTGATAGCAAGTATATTTCAAGCATCTCAATTTGTTTTTTAATTGGAAAATTAATAATAACATTGATAAGAATTTAAATATATTTGGGATATTAATAATGCCTGGATTATTTTAAGGGATGCGATGGCTCAGTGGTTAGACACTGAGCTTGTCAGCTGGAAAGCTGACAACCCAGGTTTGAGACCCAAGCATCACATGATGGGGTGAGCTCCCATTACTTGCCCCACCTCCTGCCCACCTAGCAATTTGTAAGAATGCAAATGGGAGTAAATAACCGATACCATTTCAATGGGAAGTTAACAACATTCCATACATTTCGGTATATAGTCATGCTGGCCACATGACCATGGGAATTCTTTGGATAATGATAGCTTCCTTGGCTAAGGAATGGAGATGAGCATCGCCCCCTAGAGTCAGAAAGAACTGGACAACGGAAACCTTTATTATGGATTATTTTACAATATTTTAATGCTATTTATTATTAATTAGTACTAATTAAGTAGTACTATTAGTACTAATATCTCAATTTTATCTCAGTGTTATGCTGAAACAAGTACAAAACTAGAAACCAATTTTAAAAACCGTTTCTTGCACAACAGTCAGCTTTTAATGTTCTTTTAGAGTCAAGATGCCTTGCATCTTATTGTTGTTCTGTTATTAAGACCTGCACTGTTTGAAAAATAATGCTAACATAACTCAAGATTTTAAAGTTGGTTACATGTAGTCCTTAACTAATAGTGGCAAAAAAGTTGTAAAATGGGGCAAAGCTCATTAACAAACTGCCTCGTTTAGCAACAAATTTTGGGCTCAGTTGTGGTCATAAGTTGAGAACTACCTGAAATGTAAAATAATTTAGAAATTTTTAGTTACCTTTTACATATTTTCATGTTAAAGGAAAAACTGAAACTTAGAGATGGACCAAATGATGTTGTGTTCAGCATTACAACTCAGTATCAAGGAACCTGCCGTTGTGCTGGGACAATATACTTATGGAACTGGAATGACAAAATAATCATTTCTGATATTGATGGAACAATAACTAAGTAAGCTAAAATAGTTTTCCTTTTGATGAAACTCTACAAATGTTAAAATTCAACTGTTTCTAATAGATATGCTTTGAATAATAGTTACTGAAAAGAACTTTCCTTAAATCCTATTTTGCCTGCCCTTATTCTTTTAATTCTATTCAAGCATTTGAAATTACTTGACCTGCTGATTTAATCAGAAAAATAAATTCAGTTAAGAATTGATAATATATGAGTTAAGACCATTGTTTTTCTTTGTTTCTGGGTTAGGTCTGATGCTTTAGGGCAGATTTTACCACAGCTTGGCAAAGATTGGACTCATCAGGGTATTGCAAAACTCTATCATTCTATTAATGAGTAAGTTATCAATGTTCGTAAAATAATTTTGTGTTTGAGTTGTGTTTATAACTATTTCTATTCCGCTTCTGTATGCTAACATGGAATCTAAAGATTATATATGATATGTTTATAATATATGAACAAGTAAACGTTGCTGTGAATATCATATATCACAACAGTATCGCTATATGCTGAGGTCATCACACTTTTCTGATCCAGACTTCAGGGTGCAATCTCATTCAATTTATTCTTTCCTTATCCCAAAATTATAATATGGGAGTATCAATATGTTTTGAATGTATTTTGTAGAGTTTCAGGAACTGTGTTATGTAGCCTTGTTATGAATTCTGTATGCAAGAATTTATAGCAAATGTGAAAAAGAGAAGACTTTTAACTTCCTTTTTTTTAAATTAACTGAGGAGCAACATGATATTTGATGAAAAAGTGGCTTCTGCAGAAATTTGAAAGAAAAGGCAAACCTGAACAATAACAGGCTCAGTTTCTTGCAGCATTTCAGAATAAATATAAGTTATTTTAGAGTAAAATAAAGCATATAGGTTATTCAAAGATACCCATTTAATAAAGTAAGCTAGTTTCTATTTTATTGGTTAAAGGATTAAAAGAAGTTTGCTTTAACTTTGCAACTGCACAATCATTACTAATCAAAGGAGTTTTCATTGTTTTCTGGTCTACTTCATTGGACAAGATTGTCATATTACTAACCACCCCTTTTTTCCTAGAAATGGCTACAAGTTTCTGTATTGTTCTGCTCGGGCAATTGGAATGGCAGATATGACAAGAGGATACTTACATTGGGTTAACGATAAAGGAACAATTTTACCCAAGGGTCCTTTGATGTTGTCACCTAGCAGCCTATTTTCTGCCTTCCATAGGTATATAAGCGAAACACATCTTATTTCTGATCTTTTAGTGTGTTGTGCAATACAACTTCAGGAACTGCAAGAATTGCTTTTGTCATTTATCCTGGTATGATCATAGTGGCATTATTTTAATGCATGGTTTCTGTTACATATATTGTATATTAAAAACCACTTACACAATCATGCTTTTAGGTTTACAGGTAGTCCTTGACTTACTCATTCAGTGACTGTTTGAAATGATAACAGCACCATATGAAGGGACTTACTGTGCCTTCTGTGCCTGAAGTTACAGCTATTGTAGCATCCCTGCTGTCGCATGATCAGAAGTAAGGTGCATGGCAGCCGTCCTGCATTTATGGCCATAGGGATGCTGTGACTTGACCTGTTCTATGCCATTTTACCATTCTGCAGTGTAATACGTCACTAATTGGCAGCAGTGCTAGGGATGGGTTTAAAGTAGAGATCTGGGGTCTTCAGCAGCCTCTGCCAGCTGCCACTGCCCCTCAGGCCTGAACTTCAGTCCCAGCACCACTGCTGCACGGAGAAATTCCACCTCAAGTCCCATATCACTGGCCTTTCCAGTCTTGCATATTTGTTCAAGCTACAGGTTCATATCTTTTCCAAGCTACGTACCCCAAAGCTACCACAGATTACCACGCTGAAGGTCCAGGTTGACTGAGGCTTCCAGAACTGGCTGCAGCTTTGTACCATACTGCAGCGGCTCCTCAACTTACATGTGACCTGTGCCAGACCTCCTAGGGGTTCCCCTCCTCAGCTATCCAACATTCCTTATCTTGGACTCTGTCCACTTAACAACCTGCAAAATTGCTTAGCAACTGCAAATGAAAATGCCAGGGTTGCAGTGCAGTTGTATAAAATGATCACATGATATCTCACTTAATGATTGCTTCACTCAGTGGAGTGCCAATTGTAAGTTAGGGACTACCTATATATATATATATATTTCATTCCTCTGCCTCACTTACAATTGATGACTTATAAAAACCTGTGTTTTAAATCATGTGCTAGAAGCATACTTATTTTTTTCAACAATCACCATTCTCGTTCCTTCCAGAGTCTTTGAATGGTTCAATAGCCTTTTTCATATTCTCTTATTTTGTTCCCATATCTATTTATTTTACTTACAAATATTTTTTTCATGAATTGCATTTATTTAGCAGGTTCCATGGTTTTTCCCAAACATGTGACTGATTCTTCCTTTATTACAATTCAGAGGAAAATATTCAATTGGCTATCTGGTTTCCTAGATGACATCAGTCCATACTTTCTGATGTAATTTTACCTCTTTCATTTGTAATTCCATGATTCACCAATTCCATTCTGCATGATCAAATCACCATTAGTCAGAGCAGTTACATCTTTTCTCCTTGTGAACAAAGCTACCTTCCTTCTAATTCATGCCAGTAGCTGACATAACTGAAGTTTTGTAGCTATTCATATGTTATGGGTATCACCACAAATATTCAGAGTTCCACTGGTTACCATGGTTTCAGTCTTTTGCATTATGATTAATATTGACATGGATTAGATATAGAATAGATTTCAAGGCTTAATCCTCACTTTGCTACTTGTAGCATTTCCTATTAATAGCAGTACCAGTCAATTTTAGCAAATTTTAGCCAGTATGCACAAGAAAGAATGAAAAGTTCAGTTTTATGCTAAACATGCTTGTAAGTAGTCTCTTCGAGTTCACATCTCTAAATTAGAGAATATCTTGACAAGACAGCATAAAACTATTTACATTCAACTAATTCAGAGGCATACTCAGTGTACATATCTATTAATTCATTTGTATGCCACTCTATTTCTGAAAGCTCTGAGCAGCTTATTTAAAAAATCAACAGCTAACAGTATCAACTTGAACTGTTGTTTCTGCCTTATGTTCTGTTGGCTATTTCATGTGAAAAAATGCCTGTACATTTACCATCTTTTTAGGTCACATTAAATTTTCTTCTAAATTTTCAAAATTATAAAGTGGCCCTAATATCACCAACAGAATATTTATAACTTATTTAAAATAAAGAAAATTGTTTATATGTTTCACAAGGAATTCTGACAGTAAATGAAACAATCACATTTCGCATTTCTCCTTGCAGGGAAGTTATAGAAAAAAAGCCAGAGAAATTCAAAATTGAATGTTTAAATGATATTAAGAACTTATTTGGTCCATGTGAACAGCCTTTTTATGCAGCTTTTGGGAACAGATCTAATGTAAGTTGCATCATCCTACAATGAATTTACCATTTGTTTCCTTTTTTCTAAACTATATTATTGAAATGAAATTATTGTTACAAGATGGGTGCCTACTATGGAATGTTGTATATACTTAGCCAAATTTAATTAGATAACAAACTTTTCTAAATTAATCAAATTTAGAACTATGTCGAAATTATTGTGAGTATAATATAAAAAATTGGCATCTCTATAGACTGAAATACAGTTAAGTTCTGTTTATCTGCAGGATGTCTATGCCTATATACAAGTTGGAGTTCCAGCCTGCAGAATATTCACAGTTAACCCAAAGGGTGAACTTATCCAGGAACAAACAAAAGGAAACAAATCTTCGTAAGTATGGGATTTTAAAAATAGATTGGGAAAGATTAAAATATTGTGTGAAGACGTGGTTATTAATTTAAAAGTGTAATTGTAAATTCACTAATAATCAAACAACTGCATTTCTTTAACGCAAAAGGGATGATTAGAATTTTAATTTTGGAAATTAAACAGACTAATTGTCCAGGTGGATTTTAAATATGGTTTTAGAATTACAATATTACAATTATTATCTCCTTCCCATGGGAAAATGATTTTATTTTGAAAACTAAGATGAGATTTTAAAAATCAGCCACTAAAGGGAATTACAGATTACAATTAAAGGGGAAGAACTCTTAAATTTAACCTACAATTACAGAGTGAAGAAAATATTCTAACACTGAATTTATTGAAGGATATTTCCGAACAGTAGACCCAGTTGTTAAATTTAATAGTCTTCGCCTGTATTAACTCAGTTCACGTTGCATAGTATAAATATTCTAATTTGCATGAAGCTTTTAATGGTTCCTAAACTGGTTAATATTTCCTGGATTTTCAAGGTCCAGCTTGGTGAAAATTAGGATATTGCCTACATGATTTTGAACAGAAAGAGATGCTTTCACCTGTGAGAGAAAACTTCAGACCAAAGACAAATTAGATTTAATGCTCTCCCTTTTTAAATGCCCAACAAAGGATTTTCTTACTTCTGATGGCTCTGATGCCTGTTTTTTTCAGGTTTTTATTCTCTCTGTCCACTACTTAGAATATTGCTTTCCCTTTAAGTCATGTCTGAACTTTTTCAAATGTTTTCTCTAAATTCACTAGGTACCTTTGATAAATCTGTACATATCTACCTCATGGAGCATTGGGGAACCTAGTTTGAGCTCTAGGATTGTGAGCATTTGCAACTTTGGATTTGTCATGGCATGTTTATTTTGTGAAAAGTGTGTTCACATATGTGCAAACAGACAATAAAATTTAACATTTGCTAGTCTCATTTTATTATGCCTGGTAGACTTGTAAAAAAGCCAGAAAATGTAGGGTTGATAATGATACAAGAATTTTACAAATTGAAATCAGAACTACTTTTGCTGGGATTAATAACTAGACAAACAACTAGAGAATATTGGATATTATTTTATATGTAAGACCATTACATGCACAAAAATGGAATGACTTTGAAATATAGGCAGTTTTTGACTTACAACTAATTTGCCTATCAAGGTTCTAAGTTATGACAGTCATAAAGCAGGTGGTCTGTGACCTATTTCGTGTTGGTTAATTGAATGTTATGGTTGCTAAAGCAAACCACTAGTTTGCTATGGGCATGGTTTTGCCCAAAACTGGAAATAATTGCTGGTTTTTAGCAACCATTGTAAAACATGGTCACATGATCACGAGATGCTGCAGAGTGTGACTGTGTTACCAAGCATCTGAAGTTTGGTCACACGTCTGCAGGAGGGGGTCAGACTGCCAGAACTTCGAATCCATATCATAAGTATCCCCAAGGTAAGCCTGTTGTAACTTTGAACAGTCACTAAATGACTAGTCATAAGTTGAGGCCTAGTTGTACCCACAGTGGTGGAATGGTTGGCAAAGATAATGGCACTAGCAAAGAAGGCAAAAGAAAGTAGCTTAGAGAAAATCAACTACGATTTTTATTAACAAATGGGCTAATATGAACTTTTTGCTGACAAAAAGAAAAAAATGAATTTGTGATTTTTGGATTTGATGATTAGAAAGAGTAGATTATGGAAAGAAGGAAATTATGTCCCTTATAGAAAGAGGATAAATATAAATGCATTTACAACTTCTGTTAAGAAGATTGCAGGCAGATCTTTGTAACTTTTTGGGTTTTTTTTTGTTTTTCTGTATATTTCTTTTCTTACTGTTTTCTTCTTTTCTTTGCACTTTTTTTTCTTTTTCTGAGTTTTGTATGTTTTTACAATTGTAATTAAAATCTTCAAATATATATTTATGAATTTAGCATTTGTTAAGACTTGAATGTCACCATTATCCTTTGCATAAGGATATTTAAACTTAGTGGGCGAAGCTTCTTTAGAATAAGTATATGTAATATTGTGCTATAAAATAAGGATAATGCATTAATGCTTTTCCAATTTATTTTATATACAGGTATTACAGATTAAATGAGCTTGTTGAACATATGTTTCCACTAATTAATAAAGAACAGAGTTCTGCTTTTGTGTGCCCAGAATTCAGTTCCTTTTGCTACTGGAGAAAACAGCTTCCTGAAGTGAATATGGAAGATTTAGCTTAAGTAGCATTACTCACACACACAGCTTCTTTCCGGAGAGGCCACTATACTGTTTTGGTACCATATGTCTTATTAAATGCAGGAAGAGCCATTCGTTGATACAAACTAATGAAATGCAAAACTATTTCCTTTGTTCTTTACTCAAGCCTACTGTTTTTTTTTAAGATACTAGACAAATAATCGTCTGAAATAGCAAATTTTCAAATGAACGAAAATGAATGAATTTAGCTTTTCATCTTCAAGAGTACAGTATATGAAATACAAAAAAAATGGAACTCGTAGTAGCATTTCTGTTTGGTCTGCTATTCTGGACAGTACTCAAAATAGCATTTAAGTTGTTTTAGATGCATCAACTGAGAACATTATGCAGTTCTCTATGTCTTAAGAATATATAGTGGTTAATGGTTAAACCTAGAAAAATGAAATCAAAGTAAAAATGCTATTTTTAAATAAGCAGGTTTGCCTTTAGCAGTCTGTTTAAATCCTATACAGTATGATAGACCTGCCTGAGCTTTTTACTTGCAGCACTTTTTTTCTTTGGTAAGCTACTAAGTGAAATTGAAAGTCCATAGAATGATAAGAACTTCTTTGCTGAAAAATGGGGGATTGTTGCGATTTCCTAATTACATTTAGTATGATTGAAAAGTTACTAGGCAACATATACAGAAAATATTCAGGGATAAACTTGTTTTCTAAGTAAATAGCCAATTTTTAAAACTGGGACTAATGTTTTGCTTTTCAGGATCTGTGCATCAGGGTTTATCAATTTCATTTTTTTAAAAAAGGTGCAGGTCAGTGAATTATTTTGAAACAGCTATAAATGCCAGTTCTGATTAAATACTTTGTATTAGCTGCACAGTAACTCTAAAAAAATAACTAAAGTTCTGGATTAAGTAGCAGTTGTCTTACATTCTTTCACTTGTTTTCCCCGCTGCACATATCTGTTAACGGAAATGTCTATACATAATGCAGCAGATTTAGCAGGTTTTTACCCTTATGTCCTAGCAAAATAATTTTAAAGATTATCTTAAATTTTATCTCATATTTTAAGAATGGGTAGGCATAAATGCAGGAAACACTTGTAAATGGGTGGTTTTTTTTCCTGGACACTGAAACATCTATAAATATATCAAATGATCAGATCAGGTATTGATTTGAGTTCATGTTGCAGTAGTGTTTAGAAACAGTGTTTCACAGTGTTAGGGAAAATGGCCTATTTTCTATTGAATTTGTATAGAAAATATATCTGAGAAAATTTAGAAATTTCAAAGTCTGGCATTTTTTACACTATTTTAAGTGTACAGATTCTTAACACCAATGAAATAAACAGTGTTTGGGCTGCAATGTAGTACATTAGAAACAAATCTACATTCCAACCAATATTCTCTGTACGCTCAAAGTATACAATTCTGATTAGTCACTGCCAATTGTACTGTATCAAATTCATTAGTGTATTATGTAATTATGTTCATATTTGATGAAGCACTTAGATTAAAATTTAGTAAAACAAAAAAAAATCCATTAGCATCCTCAAAAGTTGTGATATTTGTTCTATACTGCAGTGCTATTTAGTTTGCATTTTAGTAATGCTTTATAAGTTTATTTTGATAAAGTGAATCTCTAACACCATGATGAAGTCATCTGGGGTTAATTTTTCTGTGATAAAGTGGTTGTAATGGAGAAAACCTATGGCTTATTTTTTGAATGTTGAGAATTTCCAAATTGCTTTTCAAGGAAGAATTCCATTACAAACTACGAATTCTGTTGTTAAATCTACAAAGTGGTTGAGTCATCCTGATCCAAACATTACTTTTCATTGCAAGAAATATACAAGTCTTAACATGGTGATTGTTTATTATCTATTTAAATCTTTCTGGATAACTAATAATTACATATTAAGTTTGGATTTTGCTTCAGTAACTCTAAAGCTGGCCAGTGATGAACCTTGTCTCAGTATTCACTTTCTCATAGAGCTCATCTTTAATCTATTTCCTGAGAGCAAATACTGATGAGTTGGGAAACAGTTCTTGTACTATTTCTGTTTGGATACGTACATGTAACCTAATTCTTTCTGTGAAAGAAATGGACATTTATGTTTATTTACTATGTCAGTCTGTTTTTTCAAGTGTAATTACTTTTACTTCAGAAATATAATGAATTGCTGCACCAGTTAAATTATTTAATTGGAATAAATAAATATTGCAATCTAACTGAGCTGAAAATCTTGATCTGAATCTCTGCATATTTAAACATAAACAGGACCCAAAATGTTGGTGTTTTGTATTGCTGGACAAAGTGCAGATTTCTTATTTCTGTTTGGGCTGTCCAAAAGACCGAATATATTTCAGTAAAGAAAATGAATAGATATGCTTGTTTTAAAAAATGTTACTGTTAATATATTGGTTGAAAAAATATATCTTCATTTGGAAAATTAATATTTCACTAAATTTCATGACTCAGAATTGGATCACTCTAAATGCATTCAATTAGTATGATGTATCATATATAGAGTATTACAATGTGTAAAGTATTGCTAAGAGGTCTTAAAATAATGCCAAATATTATAGAAATACCTGAAAATATGTCTTTTCTGACCTTGCAACTAATAAAGTTGGCTTCGTTAACCACCAGAATTTTGAAACTTTTTAAAAAGAAGCTCTACACTTGAACAGTTCAGATTGCGAGAAAGAAGAAAACTCTTAAGAACATTCTTGTTAACTGTGGTTGGATTTTTCCTTTGATATAACTGTTTACTTATTAATCAATAAACATTCCAGAACAATGATTTTTGGTACAAACTGGATGTATTAGGAAAAATGTCATATCATATTGTTTAATAAAGTTTACAGTAAAATTGCACCTGCCTTACTGTTTCCATATAAATGTTTATAGCATAATAAATACTTATAGATATGAGAATTAAAATTCAATTCTAAATGCAGGAGGAGGAACTCTATAGGACCATGTATTTTGGACAGGACAGAATGAAAAATGAATGTGTTAAAACCCAATTGAATGTTAATTTTGTTTTGCTGAAGAATCAAATAAGAATACAGCTATTGCTTTTGTATAAAAATAGTTCACATTCTAGTGGTTGCACTTGTGGCTGGGCGCTGTATTCTATAGCCTATGCAGTTGTTTGGCAGTTGTAGGAGTATTAGCAAATTTGTCAGTATGCAGTGGAAATAGAAATATTGGAATCTTAGAATAAAGTAAAGTGATTTAATTCTTTGACAAAAACTACTGGAGGAAGGCAGGTGGGGGGGGAAGTATTGAGGGAAATCCAAACAGTATGGTGCATACTCTGGATACAAAATACTGAATTGATATCCAAAAAGAATACAAGGGCTAGAAATTGGAACAAAAATACTCCACTGTTTCTACTCTTCTCCCACTTGGAATGTTTTATTCCATATGCAATAAATATTTAGAATGTTTTTGGCTAAGCAAGAAATGAGTCCGACAAGGATCAGTAAGAATTCAGCTACTATATGCAAATGTTTGAAAACTATGGTGAAAACAGTATAAAGTGACTTGCCATTAACATTTTTTAGAAATATGGAATGTGAATTGCATAAATCCCCTATAATATGAAGATAAACTCAAAGATGAAGCCATTGGAGAAAAAAGGTGAAACAACTAGACTGGACAAAACTGAATGGTGAAAAGGAGATGGGAACTATTTCTTCATTAAAATATACTATCTAACCAGCAGCAAATTTCCAGTTGAAAATACACATTTGATACCATTAAATACTTAAACATTGTTCTACTTTTGAATATACTCATTGTAAAGGAAGAACTGAACAACTGTATTCAAAATAAATTTTGTAGAAGACAAGCTAGAAATGGATACGTCCCATTTTACTGAAATAGCTTATAAAACTTGAAAGCACGCAAAACCAAATTTGAAAATGACATAAAGTATGTGGTGAATAACAATATATCATGCATGAAAGACCAGGTCCACACAGGAAGGTTCAATTAAACTGATTTAGTGCAAAAAGCCAGTGCACAGGAATCTTATCAACTAAGGGTTGACACCTGTTTAATTAGATAAGGATCAACAGCATTGGGGGGTTGGTGTGTGTTGTGGCATAGTCTTGTGGCTATGTAGAGTTTCTAGGTTGATTGCCCTTTTCATTCCGCCCCAGGTTCTGCCATCCCTTCTACAGGATGTTATAGGCCCTTCTATTGAAAGCAACGATAAATTAGCCTGGACAAACAATATACTTTTGAGTTTTATTCAACTAGTCCTAAAATGCTTGAAATATAATATTGTTTCTAAATGGTAGAAGTAATTCCCAGAAGAGGAATTAGAATTTATTTAAATTCTAAAAGCTTGCTTATTGATTTCAAATGTTAAACAAAGCAGCTGTTCACATAATTGGAACACAAATATTTCTAAAATGTATAGCACTGTGGCCCTCTACGGCCTTTATGATTGTCTGACAGTTTGGTGTTATTATTTTTCAATAACTGAAGTAGATTAACTTTTTTTTTTACAAATTAAAATTACCAGCTTTGCATTCAAGTAGATCCAGATGAAATGGTAAAACAGAAAGCAATAAACTTATTATGGGGTGGTGATAATTTTACTTCACTTGAGTGAACTGCAAAAAATGAACAATTTCATACTTACATGTTTTCATGAAATTCTGAAGAAAATAATGCTTCTAGTTTGAGGATAGAAAACATTTTTCTACATATGTATCAGTTTAAAAATGAGCTCATCTTTCAGGAGGAAGTTTGCTTTATGTTGCTAAGGAACAATTCTTCAGGGATGGCTCATGGAACAATGAAAGACATAACTATTTCTGAGACATCAAGAGAGATTAATGAGAAATAGTTAATAAATCTAGCTCGGCATCATTTGTAGCCACAAGTAGAAGAAAAAAATGTTATTTGGCAGGCTGGCATTACAATAGTCTGCTCTAAAAGTAATTCATATGAATGAATAATACAGTTTAGTATTATTGTATCTCTTGTGAACTTGTAAATTATTAAAACATTAAATAAAGAAGTCTTGGAAAAAAAATTTGTTATAATAATTGTAGAATCTGGTGCAAATACTGGGTACGTGTTTTTAAAAAAATGGATTCAGATAATGTAGAATTGGTAGAAAACTGACAGAAGCAAATGAGAATTTTGAAAAAATTAACATAATTCTATAGAAATTAACAGTATTATAGAGATGATAAAGCTATGAATTAATTTTATTCTTTCTTGTGTTACACACTATATATAGGCAATAATCATGTTAGATTCAAAATTATATTTAATGTGTGTTAAATAAGGCACAACTGACCAGAGTCAGACAAGCTACTAAGCCATATGCATGACTTATAATGGCGGTTTTCACATTATAAAGCTATAAACTATCATTTACAAATTGTACGACTTACGCAGTGATGCACGCCAACTTTTCAATTTTAGCCTTGCATGAGGAACAATAAGACTCATTACATAGTTGTTGCAATGATCTCAACAGCTAACTCAAGAATAGAAAAATTGGTGTAAACTGAATTTGAAAAGCCATCTGGAAGTATTCTGTTCACTTTCTGACAAAATACATTAAAAAAGAGATAAGAGGTAGAAAAAAAGACAGTCTTGTGCAATTCTAGCTCTTACAGTGTTCAGCATTGGGCTATGGACCATGACAAATTACCCAAGATGAAGTGTTGTCCTTGGGACATAAATGAAGTTCCCATCTTTGAATGTGATAAGCAGCCTTCAAGCAGCAAAATACTCATAATTCTTAATATGCAAATGACCAAACCTTCATGAGAATTCAGGTGCGTACGTAAAGATTTCATTAAATGTGGCTATCATTCAAAATCTCAACCACTTTTAATTTTATAAGACAGTGATGGGTGCCCCTTCACTAGATTTTCAGATTTTGTGAGATAATCAAGTGCCATGAAATCTGTTTGGGAATGAAATACCTTTTAAATCATGTGCAGAGTATCCCTGTGATCAATACTACTAATGTAAACTCCCAATAGCTAAAGGAAGCTAATAAAAATGACTTGATAGAGACAATAAAAAGATATCAAATATATTGCTTCATATGAACAGTATATATAGAAATTTGAATAAAGTCCGATTATACTATTATCATAGCTCTCTCAGATATTAGCAAATGTTGTAGAATGTGTGTTTTGAACATTTTATAATGTGACCATAGCTTGTCTTGGTATGCATATTTTTTTTCTTACATTCAGTTGTGTCCAGTTCTCAGAGACTGCCTGGACAAGTACCTGTAGTTTTCTTGGCAAGATTTTTCAAAAATGGTTTGCCATTTCCTCCTTCCTAGGACTGAGGAAAGTGACTGGCCCAAGGTCATTCAGGTGGCTTTGTGCCCAAGGTAGGACTAGAACTCATGGTCTCCTGGTTTCTAGCTGGATGCTTTAATGACTAAACCAAATTGGGTCTATACATAAATAACCATACTCTATAAATAAAAGGCAAACAGAAGAAGAAACATAGATAGGGGCAGCACTTAAGCCAAATTACTGAAATGGAGAAAAATGGAAAAAGCAACATTAACGCTTCTCAATTCATTTGTTTTTTCTTCAGGTTCAATTTCTAGATATTTCATTCAGGTTCTATTTTCTGCTCAGGTCTGAGAAATTTCAGGGTACAGAAATACTCCGCTGAATGTAGAATACATTTCATCAGAGTCTGAATAAGCTAGCTTGCCCCCAGTAACTACAACGCCTACTTCTGCACCTGTTTTGAGATGGAGAACAAGTTGAAAAGCCCCAGTTCCACCACAAATCCGTTTCCCTGATCTTGGCTTGCGATATTCAGGCAGGTCTTTCTGATAGCCAGCTGTGTGAAGCTGAGCAACACTTGAATTGGAGACCGACAGCATTGCTTCAATATATTCACCTCTCTCAGGAACTAGAACAGCTGTGATTAGGTAACGACCTTCATATGGAGATGTAAAGAAACCTGCAAAAAAGATGTATCAGTAAATAACACACCCCTCTAATTCTTACAACAGGACAAGTGCATATTTATTGGAGGTTTTTCCACATAAAGAAATAAGACATTACAGTTTTACTGTGAAGGTTTCCTATTTTATTAAAACTAGTAAAGCAGAATTCTTCACATAATTGTTTGTTTATTAATTAAATTTATATGGCTGCCCCTCTCACAGAAATGACTCTGGGTGGCATGCAACAGCCCAATAAAACAGTAGATATATAAAACCATCATTACTTAAAACATGATATAATTATGAAAACATTAAAAACTCCAACAGCAGAACTAAGAATAACTACAAATAAGATGGAGGGATGTTAAAAATGATGAGCCGCCTCACAAGTCCATCCATCCCCTGGTGTCCCCATGCCTGCTGACATAATCAGGTCTTGAGAAACCTTCAAAGGGATGGTGAAGCTGACCTCAACTCTGAGGTGAAAAGATTCCATGATGCAGGCACCAAAAAATCCCTCTTGCCTAGAGCTCACCAAATGTAACTCCTTAGATGACAGAATCTGTTGGATCCAATGGGATGGGCAGATAAAATTGGGAAGAAGTGGTCTCTCGAGTAACTGATCTCATGCTATTTAGATCTTTAAAATACAAAACACAGACACAAACTTGGTAACCAATGCAGCTTGCACAACAGAGGTATCACATGCAATCTACCAGAAACTCACGTAAGTGCTCACACCAACTGCCCACTTTAAGGGCAGCCCCATGTACAACACATTGCAACTGTTGTGCAGCCTAGCCAGTTTAGAGTTAATGGGATTTGGGATAGTTAGTTAGGATTTGAGAGCTGTCCCCTTAAGGGAATGCATCATGGTAAATGTAGTTAAGGTATCCTGGGAAATGTAGTCCATATCATGTGGTCACATCCGTAATCCTGATTGGTCACTAAATTGACCCTTGTTGGGTTGGGGGAGACTCCCTCACTCTAGCCTGAATCCTATACCATGCGGCACTTCAATCATCATCATGGTCATCATCATAGGGATGAGAGTTTAATATCTTTCTACACCACAATTCAGATATGCAAAGGATTGGACATTAAGAAGAACTTTGTCATAAATGTGAGTTGATAGGATGCCTGATGAACCAATAAAAAGACTTTCTTTCTTTCTTTCTTTCTTTCTTTCTTTCTTTCTTTCTTTCTTTATTTGGGCTTGTATGCCGCCCCCTCTCCGCAAGGACTCGGGGCGGCTCACAATTAAAACACAATACTTCAAACAATAAATATTTTAAAAAGAATTAAATCAAACAAGCCCAATCACTAAAAACCCGTTAAAATACTTTAAAAAAACCCAGGAGATCAGTCCAGCCCGGCCTGTTCAAACAACCAGGTCTTCAGATCGCGGCGGAAGGAGTGAAGATCAGGAGCCAGCCAGAGCTCCAAAGGGAGTTGGTTCCACAAGGGGGCCACAACAGAATAGGCCCTTCCCCGGGGCACCGCCAGCTGACATTGTCTAGCCGACGGTACCCCGAGGAGTCCTCGTCTGTGCGCACGGTGTTTGATATTGGCAGGAGACGCTCCCGCAAGTACTCCGGACCCATATCGTAAAGGACATTGAATGTTAACACCAACACCTTGAATCTCACCCGGATGGCAACTGGTAACCAATGCAGCTCGCGCAGGAGGGGTGTAACATGGGAGTATCGGGAAACTCCCATCACAACCTGTGCAGCCACATTCTGCACCAGCTGAAGCCTCCGGATGGTATGCAAGGGTAGTCCTAAATAGAGAGCGTTGCAGTAGTCTAGTCGGGACATCACAAGTGCATGGGTGATCATGCGAAGGGCATCTCGGTCCAGATATGGGCACAACTGGAGAACCAGTCGGACCTGGGCAAAAGCCCCCCTGGCCATGGCCCCCACCTGCTCCTCCAAACTAAGCCGTGAATCCAGGAGGACTCCCAGGGTCCGAGCCCTATCCACAGGGGGCAACACCTCTCCCCCTATGACCAAAGATGGAATCAACTGACTGGGCCGAGATGCCTGTACGCACAACCACTCAGTCGTAGCCGGGTTGAGCTGTAGTCCATTCCTGCTCATCCAGGTCCGTACCGCATCCAGACATCGGGTCATCACAGAGAGGGCATCACTGATTTGGCCTGGGGTGGAGATATACAGCTGGGTATCATCAGCATACTGATGATACCTCACCCCAAAACCGCGGATGATCTCACCCAGCAGCTTCATATAGATGTTGAACAGGAGGGGAGAGAGGACTGACCCCTGAGGAACCCCACATGAGGGCCCTCGTGCCCTCCTACCAACACCGATTGCGAACGCCCCGAGAGGTAGGAAGAGAACCATTGCAAAACAGTGCCCCCCCACTCCCAACCCCCCGAGGCGCCACAATAAGATACCATGGTCAATGGTATCGAAAGCCGCTGAGAGATCTAATAGGACTAGGACAGAGAAAAGTCCCCTGTCCCGAGCCCTCCAGAGATCATCCATCAGCGCGACCAATGCCGTCTCTGTGCTGAACCCGGGCCGGAAGCCCGACTGATACGGATCTAGATAGTCCGCTTCCTCCAGGAAAAGCAGAAACTGCTGAGCCACCACACTCTCAACAACCTTCGCCAAAAAGCGAAGGTTGGAGACTGGACGGAAGTTGTTTAAAACAGTTGGGTCCAGAGCAGGCTTCTTCAGGAGGGGTCTCACCACTGCCTCTTTCAAGGCAGCAGGAAAAGATCCCTCCCTCAGCGAGGCATTAACAACTGCCTGGAGCCAGCCACACATGGTCTCCCTGGAGGCATATACCATCCAGGAAGGACACAGGTCCAATAAACAGGTGGTGGAACTCAGTCGTCGCATAATCCTGTCCACTTCATCCTCAGAAACAGGATCAAACTCAGCCCAGATGACATCAGCCAGACTCTCTGTAACTCCCTCCTCAGACCACTGCAAATTAGAGTTCAACCCCTCCCAGATCCAAGCGATCTTATCCAACAGATATTGTCCAAATTCCTCACTCCTACCCTGCAGAGGGTCCACCTCTGGCTCCCGATGTAAGAGGGAGCGCGTGACCCTGAACAGGGCGGCCGGGTGATTAACTGCGGATGCTATGAGGGTGGAGAGGTAAGCCCTCCTCGCCATCCTCAAAGCTCCCAAGTAAGTCCTAATATAGGCTCTCAACTGGGTTCGGTTGGATTTGGAACGGGTCGATCTCCACCTGCTCTCTAAACCCCTCCTACGTCGCTTCATCTCCCGGAGCTCCTCTGTAAACCAGGGAGCCACCCGGGATCTGCGGCGAGTGAGGGGACGTAAGGGGACAACCCGGTCGAGGGCCTCCGAGGCAGCTTGTTGCCATGCAGCTGCCAGCACCTCGGCCGAGCTGTGGATAAGGGAGGCGGGCAGAGACCCCAGCTCTGCCTGGAACCTCTCAGGGTCCATCAGGTGTCTGGGGCGGAACCATCTCAGCAGTTCCTCATCCCAGCAGCATGGGGCGGCCTGTTGGAAGACCAGCCATAGGAGATAGTGATCTGACCATGCAACGGGTTGGGCATTAACACTGCCCACCCCCAGATCACTACGCCACTGCTCTGAAACAAAAACAAGGTCGAGCATGCCCCCTCGTGCGTGGGGCCCTGTATTAGCTGGGCCAGGCCCATAGCTGCCATGGAAGCCATGAACTCCTGGGTCAAACCCGACACCCCCCCAGGGAGGGCAAGTTGAAGTCACCCAAGACCAGAAGGCCTGGGAGCTCCACTGCCACTCCAGAGAGTGTATCGAGAAACCCAGGCAGGGCCGCTGCTACACAGCTGGGGGAAAGATATGCAAGCAGCAGGCCCAACCGGGCACCGGGCCCCAACCGCAGGAGGAGGGTCTCACACCTGCCTGTCTGTGGAACAGAGACCTCCCTTGGAATCAAGGTATCCAAATAACAACAGCCACCCCACCACCTCTTCCCTGGGCTCTAGGCTGGTGCAAAGCCCAAAAACCTGGGGGGCATAAATCGACCAGAGGAACTCCACCCTCCGGTCCCAACCAGGTTTCAGTGATGCAAGCCAGGTCCGCAGCCTCCTCCTCAATCACTTCCTGGAGGAGGGACGCCTTATTAGCCACGGACCTGGCATTAAAATACACCAGCCGCAGCCCAGGGGCTCCAGGTCCCGTATCACTGGGGGAGTAGGCAGATGCATGGGGGTTGGAGTGCGCCACAGCTCACAAACAGTAGCAGCGCGCTCCCAGATCATGATACGGCCCCCTGCCTCTTTGTCCACCTCCGAATCCGATCAACCTGGGGATCGATATTCCCGCCTTGCTTCCCAGGGCCCCGAGGGCCCACCTCCCCATCACGATCCTTAACCGGGCTGGACTGAGTTCCAACCAAACTAGGCAGGCAGTTCCCAGATGCCCGCCGAGAAGACCCTTCCACCCCACTCCCTATCCCATTAAAACATCGAATTAAAAAATTTAAAAGACTTCCCTTAAAACCATATTTAAAATTTGGCCCTTTGGTCGCGCCAAGCCACCTCTCGGGATCCCAGGATCCATCCTTAAGGTAGGCTCTTGGTAATCCATTGGGCCACCCCAAAGACAAGGGAGTAGTCTGGAGGGCCTGTAATTCCAAAAATGAGTACGCGTACATAAGACAATATGTCCCATTTCAAGGGGTGGAAAAAGATGGGGGAAAAAAGGTCATTCGGCATGATGGTAAATTACACAGATGTAAAGTGTATATAGGGAAAGGTCCAGATAACAATGTCCACACAGTCCTGCACTCCCCCAGCTCTCTCACAGCTGATTGGAGGGGCCAGAGTCAAAATGGCCAACCCACTGCTCTCACACCACAGTGGATCAAGGCTTTAAAACGACAGTCACAATCAACCCCTCTGCCCTCTCACGAAAGAGGAGTTGAGTCCACCCATCATCATTCAATAATGGGGGCCGGAACCAAGCCCTAAGAGAGAGGAGAGGTCCAAGAATAGTTGCAGGGGCACAGCAAGCTGTCGTTTGCTGACCCCGCACCCCCGAGAGTGCGATGGAACAGTCAGGGCTGATGAAACAAACAGCGGTCACCGAGAGAGGCCGGGTGGCAGAGAGTCCGAAGATAGAATGAGGAAAAACGGGGGTCAAAGAAGGAGAGTCCAGGGGCAGCACAGTTGTTAGTGCCCCAGCCCCAAGTCCAAAGTCCCAAGCGCCAGCCATCCGCGGGTCTCTCCTCCAATCTCAACCAACTTCTGACCCCCCCGCCAGGTCAGTGCCGGCTCGTTCGACCCAGGCAACGTCCACCAGCGCCAACAGTCTCTCCAACCACCGCTGTTGCCTCCGTGGAGCCCTCTTCCCCCTGGAACTCTCACCTCCGGGAGGGAGGGGGCAGCCACATCCAAAGCACGCCCCACCATTGGAGTCCAGGCTCCCATCCAAAGACCGCTGAGGCCTCCTAAGCCGACAAACCCATCATGATGTTGGGCCGCCAAAAGAAGAGCCGCCACGACCGCCAGGGATGTCGATGGGGCACCCAGCCAGCAACAGTGAAGCCCCCGCAGCTCACACGGATCATCGCTACTGCCACAGCCATCTCTCACTGCAGGCCGCCACCACTGCAAATGCCAGTGACGCCACCCGCATCGCCGCCATCACCACCAAACCTCCGTCACGACAGCCAGCGTCTCCCTGCTGCCAACAGTCCGCCAGGACGAAGCTCCTGGCCGCGCCCGGCCGCCGGCCTCCATCCCGACAGCCACCGTCTCACTACCACCAACAGGCCACCAGGACAAAGCTCCCGAAGCTCCCGGCCGCACCCGGCCGCTGGCCTCCATCACGGCAGCTGCCGCCTCCCTGCCGCCACCTCCCTGCCACCAGCAGGCCGCCAGGACAAAACTCCCAGCCGCGCCACACTGCCAGCCAAATCAGGCCGAAAACAGCACCACGCCGCACTACAGCCCTCTGGAGGAAAGCCCCGGGGGTCTAGCGGCAGCAGGGGCTTCCTCTCTGATACTAAATGCTGACGACCGACGATCCAACCCCCGGAGCCTCCTCACTGCAGACCCGCCATCTTGGGCATGCACATCTTTGTATAGATGTTTGTATAGATGCTTTGTGCAGTTGCTCTGTCTGCAGAGTGTAATAAGCAGAACAACTGTCAAACTGAGAGTTGACTTGGCATGAATGATTGTGAGTAGGGCTCCTTAATCCAGGAACATATATACCTGATGTACAATACAAAATTATGCAAAGGCACTCTTAACCATGATTGCCTCCTGTTTCTTCATCAGGAATTGTGAGTTAGAAGCCCTCCCTGATTGCACACAGGGTATGTTTGGGGCAATGTGATTCCATCCAGCATCAGATATGACCTAGTCCTAAAACCAGATGCCCCCCAAACCAAAGCCATACAGTCTTGGCCAGGATTCAGTTATTTTATTTATTTTATTTTATTTTAATTACATTTATATGCAAAGACTCAGTGGAGCACTTGTGCTCAGCAATAGCCTTCATTCAGTTAAAGCCTGTTGTTCACCATCCAGACTCTGAATAGACAGGTCTCACATACAGTGTCCTGCACAATGGAGCAGCACCTCTGAAAGTTGAAAGATGATGTGCATTGGTGATGTTACTTAGTTTGGGTTTTCTTGGTCTGCAAGAAAACAACCAAGCTCAGAGAGCACCAAGGACCCTTCTTTAGAGATGCAGGGTGGAAAAAGGTCACCCATGTACTAAACAGAACCACAAGTCCTGAATACTTCAGAACTGGTCATTCTGGCTACTCCAGAATTTAAAATTATAATCTTGATTTATAGGATTTATAGGCTCTAAATTAACTTGATTTGTTTATGCTTTGAACCCAGAAGAATTTAGGCCAATGAAACAATACCACACATATCAATCTGATGAGGCAAAAAGAAATCTCCATATTGCACTGCTTCTAATACTTAATTCAAATGAATTGGTTTAAATCAAGCTATTTCTGCATTTCTTGCTTGTATTATACTATATAAACTGCAGACAGAAATAGAAAACATACAGCTTGAAGAAACTGAAGCAGTTGAAAGTCAATACAATAACCAATTGCACAAATAAAACAAAAGCAGAAAGCACAGAAAACTATTTTCCCCCAGGAAATGTTTTTGCAAACTTGCCCAAGTCTGCTACTGATCTTTTCAGTAAGTAAAGTTATACCAATTTATGGAACACCACCACCCTACCGTTCAATCTGTAGCAGCCATGTGCAACAAATTAAACTGTGTGTAAGGATATAAAAAACTGGTCAGAACAGATATTGAAATGGTTTTCAGAGTCAACTAACTGTACTTTCTATTTTGAGCAACATTCAGAAAGATGGGAAAATATAAAGTATCAGAAAATTAAATGTGAATCTTTAATCTGAATAATTGAAGTCTGCTGCTATAATTTATTTACATTCTCAAGCAAGTAGTTCCAAGTTATAGGCCCACCTTGTCCCTTACCTGTGTTAGGGTTATAATAATTTCCATCATTTACAAGTACTTTGTTAAAACGTATCACACCCACGTCTTCAGGGAAAGGCTTTTTTGTGAGGCCAGCAGAAAAAGATACCAATGAAGTAAAAGCTCCTACTAAATTGGAGAAAAAATATAATTTAAATGTGTTTAAGAAAAATATTAATATTATATGCTGAATTTGTCTTATACCTATTTTTTCTCCTTAAATTAGTCCCTAACTATATGCAAACCTTGGATATTACTTGAGTACTCTCAAGATCTTGCTTTTATATTACTCTACCTTTTAAAAATCCTATTTGCCATTTTTTGCATGCTTAAACGCTCATTCACCATTTTATCCGTGTGCAAAATGTATGACATTTTACCTATACAAAAATTCACATTTCATTTTTTAATTCATTATTTCCTAAGCTGCTGTGTCATATATCCATTTTCAGCATTACCCACTGAACTGCAGGATAAAAAAGAAAATTGCGAACTTTCTTTGTAAGCAAAAAGAAAGCAATAAATAGGCATTTATTTGTCTCTCCGCTTGCTTCCATTATTCTTAAGTACAGTATGAGATCCTTTCATATTTTAAAATTATGTTAAGAGATGTATTTTCTGAACAAGATTTCTCCAAATAATATTTCTAGAAATAGTATTTATGGTATAAATTGTTTCAAAATATCAGCAAATATAATGTGGAAATTAGCTTTAAGAAATTAAGAGAAGCAATAGCATTACCTTTTGGAGATGGAGGTTTTGGTGGGTTTGGATAACCTGTAAGAATATATATGGAAAAATATTTTTAAAACAATTGTTCTCATCTCTCTGTCCTTTTTTACTAGTGCAGCCTTCAAATAATTTTGGGGAGTGGTCTTTTCAAACTCAGTGATTTTGAGAACTGCTATCTGAAATGAAGAATTTGGGTAGTGGTAACAAGTTTCCCTTTTGCTCTAGGGCAGAGGTGCCCAAACTTTAAGACCTGTGGAGTTCAACTCCCAGAATTCTTCACCCCGCCATTGAAGTTGCCAAGGTTGGATATCCTTGCTCTAAAGTGATTTCTCAGAGAAGACATGGGTGGAAGACAGAGTAAGAAAAATTCTATTGTTTCTCAGCAAAACAACATTTAAGGATATAGTTAGCAGCTAGCATCTTAACACCTCTTACAATAATTCCAAGAAGGATGCTGAACTGTTGGAGAACCCCCCAAGGAGAGGTTGACTTCTAAGTACTGGATATCAAGTCTGGTCATTTTGTTAAAAATTTTGTTGAATAATAATATTTGATACTCTGTGAAAGTTAAATTTAGCATTAAACCCTGCAAAAAGTCATTCATGCAATTTATTCCTTTGCGGGTTTCAGTCATGAATGGAAAAATAAATAAATTATAATATATTAATATCCTTTTAAGGATCTTGAGATTTTCATATATATTCAAAGACAAATTCTTTAAAATAATAGGGTAAATTTCCCCAAAATATCATAATGAGGATTGAGCTATGGAATGTTAAAAATAATTTGATATATAGCAAAAGAAAAAAAGAATGCAAAGCAAGCTGGCTAAAAACCTAGTAAAAGCACTTATACTGGGAAGCTTAATCATATTACACACACACACACACACACACACATACATCAAATCAAATGTAAGAATGGCTTCCCATTTAACATCTTTTTTATGATGATATCGCCCATGTTTATCTATGCCTAATCAACACTGATTTCAATCAATGCAATTTTTTTCATATAGTATCTGAACACCAAATTATAATCAGTATTAACTTGATTTCATCAATGACTTGAAAGAACTGGTCACAGTTTAAAATGCTGATTTCCTCACCTGGTGCCCCTGCATATCCTTCAGATATAAGCATGTTATTCTGGCCATTCTGTCCATTTATTCTTTTTGGCAGTCCTTTTCTTGACCTTAGAAGAGTACCAGGTGGGCCTGCCTGTCCAGCTTCCATCAATAACCCACCTGATCCAGGCAAAGAAGAGAACCCTGGTTTTGATGGTTGCATCGGGATTCTGGAATCTGATGACTGAAGAGGTATTCCTTGCAATGGGGGCTGTATAATTATTTGTGGACGCGACGGCTGCAGAGGTATTCTTAATTCTGGAATTTGTACTGATATTTGGGGTTGTGATGGTTGCAAATGTACCTCTATTTGTGACTGTACAGGAATCCTTGGCTGTGATGGCGCTGGAAATTTGCCTGGCTGAGAGGACTGTAATGGTTTTGTTGGATCTGAATGTGGCTGAGGAATTTGTCCTTGCTGTTCCTTTGTTAGCAGCACCGTTGGTTTTTCATCTAAAGATATAGAGAGAATAGAAAATTCTCAAGCTAGATACAATAATATATCAGAATTAACATATTTATTACATCTGTAACATTAAAATTATAACACTGAAGTGTAAGGCTGATGATCATATGCTTCTATTTTACAATGAAAGGATCACACCAAGCAACCAATGAACCATAGTTATTAATCAAGAGACCTAGTATTTTTTCAAAAGAGAAACAAGATGCAAGTAGCCACACCAACAGCAATTCTGGCAGTCTTGGTTGCCATCATAATCCCAGGACCAAGTTCGTCTTTATGCAAGGACATTCCATGACCATGATGTAGGAAGAGGCAGGAATCCCACACAGTCCGGTGAGTGAGAGCTAAGGGCAGATGCCAAGGAATGTGAGTGGGCAGATGGATGCCATGGCAGATGCTAGTGAGTGGGTGGATGATTGCAGGTGAATGGGTGCATGGTAGGAGTGCAGGTGTAGGATATCTGTCAATCACAAGATAATCCATTAAAGCTGGTGCACATTTTCACTTGCAACAAACAAAGTTAATATTGTACTATATGGAAATAAAATAAGAAATGGTAGTCATATGATTTTTCACTTAACTATGTCACTTTATTTAATGACTGAAGGAGAAATAGGTTGCAAGTCCAGTTGTGGTCATGTGAATTGTTGTGATGAGCAAGGACTGCCTATATACTGTCCACATGCTGACAAAAAAGTATCTTTAGCAGAATGGTTCCTGAACTAGTCTTACAATCATCCATCAAATCTGCTCTGAGGACTGGAGGAACCTTCCTAAATAGCATTTGGGTAATGATCAAAAGTTCACAAAGGGTATGAATGAGTAGGTCTACTGGATCAGGGTGGCAAAAATATGTAGGCCACTAGGTGGCAGAAATGAGTTAGTTTTCTGTATCTCTTTGCTGTCATCTATTGATCATCCAAATGTTGACAGCCCAAATCTTGTTGTTCTACCAAAAATGAAGATGCATTAATTATTAAGGCAACATATAGTTATAAATTATTTCATCTTTAAATTACTGTTTGTCCTGCCTCCATTTAAAGAGCTTTGGTGGCTCAGGCTGTTAAATGCCTGCTCTTAAGATCCAGCAGTCTACAATTACTGTAGGCTCGAATCCCACCAGGCTCAAGGTTGACTCAGTCTTCCATCCTCTCGGGGTAGGTAAATTGAGGACCCAAGATTGTTGGGGGCAATTAGCTGACCTTGTAAAAATGCCGCTTAGTAATAAGCAGGCATATACAATGGAATGAAGGCTATTGCTGAGCGCTATGGGTTGTGCTCCAAAAAATTGTAAGCCGCCCTGAGTCTTCGGAGAAGGGTGGCATATAAATGTAATTTAAAAAAAAAAGATTTTTAAAGGAAGAGACATCAAGGAAAATTTTATAGATCTGTGCCTCTATTCTGTCTCTCTCACATATTTTTACTTGATTATATTTGCACTGGATGGAAGGAGAACTTTTAAGTGGTAGTCCTAAAGATCCTCTAAGTTGTTCCAATCTTCACTATATATTTACACTGTATGCTTTGAAAGACATACAGATTTAAAACTGCACGTGGCTCCTTTGTGTTTAATACAATGATTGGGAATTAGTTCTTATTTCTGTAATATAAGAAAAGGATGGACATGGGATGAGTTGCCATTTAATGTGCCAAGAAAAACAATCCATTCATGTTACTTTGACCTCTGATGGAAGACATGATGTATTTAATAGCTGTGTACAAGAACAAGAGGTCAAGTCCTGCTTCTCTCAGTACAGTTTCTGAAAAGAAATGTAAAACTTATTGAAGTAGGGAGAAAAATATCCCAGGGTGCAGAATAAAAGAGAGATACATGTTACTGGTAAGAAGATGGAAAGTTAAGACTCACATGATACCAGGAAAGGAAACAGAAGGAAAGTGATTTTTAAAGTGATAAAGGTATATAATCCTGAGGTTCAAAGTACTTCTTAACATTATTTATTTTTATCCCTCTATTATTATTTTTTAAGTAACCCAAGATGTAAACATTCATTACATTCCTTCCTCCTCCTATTTTCTCCTCAGCAATAACCCTATGAGGTGGGCTGACAGAGAGTGACTGGTCCAAAGATACTCAGCTTTCCATTTTGCTTTGTACTTAGCATGTACATTATGTTCTCCAGTTTGTATTAAATCTTTTTTATGAATTTTTAAAATCTATTTTCTTCAGCAAGGGAGAAATAAGGAAATATATAAAAGGAACCTCACATTCTTTGTTTCAAGGATAATTACAAAATACCATGAGTCAGGTTCTCTGGTCAGTAATAACAAGCCTTACCAAAAAGTGATTGGAGAAATAACCATATTTAACTACATCTATATTCTATCTTTTCTAATATTGTTCAGTTGAATTGACATTATTTAATCCTTTCTTCTGATATATTGAACATGAGTTTCCATGTACAAAACAGGCATCTATGGTATTATGAATTCTTGCCATTAATTAATCCTATTTTAGTTGCTTGCCTAGCACTTTTGAGCAGAAATCCCATTTTTATGGAAAATAAATTTGCTCCCAAACTATATTTTCACATTTTGAGCAGATTTTGTCATTCTAAAGATGCTCTCCATAATTAGCTGAATCATCTTTATGTGACCAAGCATCTCACTACCTTAAATGGAATTGTTGACTAAGCAGCTAAATAAGGCTTTGGTCCATGTTTCATACATACAATCTATTCAACAATATTCATTAAGCTGTCAACATATATTTGAGCTGAGTCATTTAAAATGTCCTTGGCTCCATTATGCTTGAAGTAAATAAAATAAACATTACATGAATGCAATATATTTTGCAGCCTAGAGAAAAGGACTGCAAAGAATCAAGGCCAAGAAGCAAGTGAAATAAAATTTTTAATAAAGACAACAAATAAAATTTAAAATATTGTACACTGAGTTTTGAATAAGATAACTTCTGCTATGATTTAAAAAGGATATCCATTGTGCTTCCCCCCAAATAAGACCCAACCGAAAAAAGCCCTACATTGATTTTAAAGGATGCTCATAATATAAACCCTACTCCAAAAATAAGCCAAAAAATAAGATCGTCAGCCAGACACACACTTTTAGTACCGTATTCTCTCCAAAATAAGATCTAACCAGAAAATAAGCTCTAATGTGTCTTTTGGATCAAAAATTAATATAAGACCCAGTCTTATTTTGGGGGAAACATGGTAGATTGTCTGAAATACATTTTTTTATATTGAGTATTTTATGTGGTGAGAGTCAGTTTGTTGTACTGATTCAAAGCACTTGCCTAGAAGCCAGAACACTGTGAGTTCTAGTTATGCCTTACGTATGAAACCCAACTGGGTGATTTTAGGCCAGTCACATGCTATTATTGGCCCTAGCAAGAAGGCAATGGTTTTTATTTTATTATTTTTATTTTTATTCACATTTATATGCCGCACTTCTCCGGAGACTCAGGGCGGCTTACAGTGTTTGGAGCACAACCTAATGTGCTCAGCAACAGCCTTCATTCCATTGTATATGCCTACTTATTACTAAGCGGCATTGTTACAAAGTCAGCTTATTGCCCCCAACAATCTTGGGTCCTCAATTTACCTATCTTGAGAGGATGGAAGGCTGAGTCAACCTGGGGCCTGGTGGGATTCGAGCCTGCAGTAATTGCAGACAGCTGGAACTAAGTGCTAGGCATTTAATAGCCTGCACCACCAAGGCTCTTGGTAAACCTCTTCCAAAAATATGATCAAAATATTAGCAAGAAAATTGCATACATCTCTTCATATAGTCATCATGTTCAAGACTGATTTGAAAGCACCAAAAAAATAAGAGATGTCAAATGCATATACATTTATATATATTATTTTCTTCTTTAGTGCTCACATTTTTGTGAGAAATCTGCCCAATGATATTGATATTTACCTGACTGAATAGCTAACTGCTACTGCTTTTCCAAGTTTTTTTTTTTACATTTTGAAGAATATTTATAATTCTGGGTTGCAAAAATCTGTGGAACTATTAGATGGCAGCAAAGAATTATAGTATATGCTGCCATATCAAAGTCACCTGGGATTTTTCACCTGCAGATATTTGCATTTTGTAATATATTTAAAGTTATGAAAACATAGTGGCTGCATTTACTTAACCTTGGCTGATTAAGTAGGATCAGCACTGGATTATTTGAACTACTTGGTAAACCAAAGTTATGGGTGTGGGAAACATAAAAATCTCCAAGAAGCCAATGGCAAATGACTTGTCAATGCAACCATCCAGCTTGACTCAATGGTAACTACTTTTACCTTAATAGTGCATGGAATGCAATATGATATCTGGCACAAACTGGCACAATATTGAAAGCCTGCACTTAAGTAAAGAGCATTAGTGCAAAACATAAGGGAAATTTTGACATTTTGTTCTATTTCCCTTTTTGTCTAATAAAACTGCTACTTAATTTTTAAAATTGACTTAATACTATTAATTTTATTTTTAATTTTAAAAATAATCTATAGAAAAGGCAAGGCAACTTACATATAGGAGGCTGAATTTTCTTCGGATCCTGAAGATCAATGGCAAATTTGGGAAACTGGCTATTGAACTGCTGGGTAAAATTTTTGAGGCTAAAAATATCTTTTGAATGGGTTGTTACAGTTATGTTCATCCGATTGAAACAGTTCCAAAGACTGGAGATGTGTCTGTTTAATCCCTCCTTTATCCTTTGAAGGCTGCTAGAGACAGAATCTAGTTTATTGCAAGTTTTCTCAACATTTGATACTTTATCTTCCAAGTTTGAGATGCCAGGTATTTTATCCTTACATTTAGTCAAGTTAAAAAATTCTTCCCCATTCAGTTGATTTATCTTTTTGCTTAAGTGATTGCTTTGATTGCAATTATTGTTTTGGTGAATTGTTTGATTGTTCATCATTTTCTGTATTTCATCTGTTTTTCTGAGTAACTCAAGCTGTGTTTTTCCACACATAGAATTAATACCTAAAAGTTGTTCTTTACAGCTGTTTAAGCCATTTTGAAGGAGTTTTACATCTTTATCAATAGCATTCAGACCAAACCGAACTATTCTCAGATCCTTATGAAGTTTATGAATGTCACGCTGAGTGCCTTTAATTAAATTGAACTTTTCACTCATAGAGATATTAAAAGATTTTAAAATATCAGAATTGTCTTTTGTTTTCAAAAATAATTGATCATATTTACTGTTAGTGTTTTCTATTCCTTTCTGAAGACTTTCCAAATACTGTGATAAAGATTGGCAAACTTCTTCAGTGTGTTGTAATTTGTTCTTCATAAGATTAATCTCCAATACAATGTGCTTATTTTCAGATTCTGAGTTCTTCTGCGGTCTTGATCCTTGAGTAGTAAATATATCATCTGGACTGGTAACATTAGCAATATTAAAAATAGTAGAACCTAGTCTGCTTTCTATTGCTTGGAACTTTTTGTCAAATAAGTCCCTTACTTCATCTACTTTAGTAGCTATAACATTACGCAGGGTTTCCTCAATGTAAAAGCAATGTTCTTCAGCATTTTTCTCTGTAACATTAATCCTTGCTTCTATTTCTTCCCATTTTTCATCAAAGTTGTCTTCTGAATATGGAGCAGTAATATGTTTTATTTCATTATCTATCCTGGCATTTAAAATTTTATTTGCTTCTGCAATTTTCTCTATCTTTTTATCCAAAGTGTTCATATGTTCCCTAATGTTGTCACTGCAACACGAGTGGTTTAATGGTGTTTCGATAACATTCTGTAGATTTTGAATTTGTTTTCTTAGGTCATTTTCTTTTTCTGCAACAGATTCTCTTAGTCCTAAGAAATTGGCTTCTTGGTCATCACAGTATTGTTGAATACCTGTCAGCTTATATTCACAGGAATTTTTCAGATCTGCCATTTTCTTCTCAAATCCTTCTAACATTTCCTGCCTCAGGGCTTCAAATTTAGCATCTATGTATTCCTGATACAATTGACTGTTGGGCATTGTTATTGTTGGTCCTTGGGCTGCTTCTTGGAGCTGTTTTAATTGCCCTTCGTAGTCATTTACTTTTCCATTCAGTTGTTCCAACCTATTAATTTTGGCTTTCAGGCCATCCTTTATTTCTTCTTCTTCAGATGTTAGACTTTCTGTTCCAGATTTGTATGAGTCATTAGTGTTCAATGGATATGTATTCCCTGTTTTTTCCTCCAAAGTATTGTCCAATCCTGGATGGTCATGCAGGTTGTTCAACCAAGATATTACTCTCTGACTTGCATCTTCTTGCACAGTAACTTTTGGATTTTTATCCACATTGGTTATAGCAGACTGAAGTTCCAGCACAGTCTGTGTAAGCCGGAATAATTCATCCTCCAGAAACTGTATTTTTTTATCTTGTGAATCTTCTTGTTTTTGCTTTGGTCTAGAATCTGTAGAGGAAATGTGTGGTACTCTTTTAATTATCTTTTTCAGTACTAAACAGTAAAAATGAGCACACTGAAAAAAATTACTTACATAGTCACATTTTTACAGCTTGAAACATTTCATTACTAAGAAACCACATAAAGAAAGGAGTCATAAGAAACATAAATACCTATCATGTAAAAAACTCAAAAACTCATTAGTCTCAACTATGAGACTAACTCAAAAAGCAAAAGGGAAGTTTTCTAGACACAAATGGTCAGATAAACTACTAAGTAACAGCTTATTAACAGAGATAAAGAAAAATATGCATTGAATAATATCCTATCATAACAAACTGAATTTTTGTTTATAATTATTAAAGACCCAGTAGAATTTTAGCAAATTGACTGAAATTTAAAAAGGCAAAATAGTCATTAAAAATAAAAACAATACGATATAGGTAGTCGTAACTTAATGATTACAATTGGGATAAGCAACTTCATTACTAAATGATACATTATTAAGTGAAAGATCATGTGCCTGTATTCAACTTAGTTAGTTCTGTTACAGGCATTATGTAAATCACCTGCACTCATTAACTGTGACATAAGTGACTGTGAATTGCAAGTTACTGCTGGATTGCTTGTAGGAAGCCAGCTGGGAAAGTTGCAAATGACCATCACTGAGCAGTGGGAATCTTGCAACTGTTATAAGTTTAAGGATTAATCATAAAACTACTATTCCAGCATTGTCACAAATTAAAACAATTGCTGAACATTGCAGTCATTAACCTAGAACTACCTATGTATAATCCCCAAAGGACATACACTTTCAAGTTTTAAAATATTAGATTTATATAGTAAATTGATGAAAATTCTAGAGACTTTTAAAGCTAAAAATGACCTTTCATAGTTGATAACTCACAATGGTCATTACTCTTTCTTTTGACTATGAATAAGATCAAAAGATGGTTTTGAATATGAGTAATGGAATGGAATATAAGTAATGGAATGGTTTTTCTGTGGAATATTGTAAAATATGTATTAATGCTCCTAAACTCTATCAGTTCTATAATCAAATTCTATAATATGAACTTTAAGAATGAATGTTTATCTTCTTCATTTAATGAAACATATATGACAGTTATGCCAAAATCATAAAGATTGTATGCCATGTGCTAATTATTGACCAATTTCATTGTTTGATATAATTTAAAAACATAGCTACAAAACTTCAGGTTAATTAACTATTGCTATTCTTATACGTACAAGTAGAAATGATGTAGAATACATAAAATAATGTAGGAATAACCTACATTGTACAGTTAACAGTACTAATAAATCTAGCTAGCATAGCAAAGAACATTAAACAATAAAAGGGTGGTGTAAAATTCAGCAAAAAAGACCATGCATATCAAGAGCTAAAGAAACATTTACCCAAGCTTGGCTTCATATCATTGGGTGGAAGTTCTCCTGGATAAGCTATTGATCTTGGCTTTTCTGCTACAGCCTCTTTGCAATCTACACCCATGTATCCAGGACAACATCTCCACTCTAATTCGGTTACCATCTTGTATGTTAAAGTATATTTAGGCCTCAAACTTGTCCGATACCTGAAATGAATTAAAAATAGCACATTGAACTACCTTTATTGTTTTGTCCTTTCAGCAAACCATGTAAGCGAACAAATACAATAATTAAAATTAAGAACCCTGAGTGTACTATCTTTTAGGCATACCAAGAAGTATTTATTATTCCTTAATATAGATTGTTTATGGATCCAACTACTGTACCAGAGAGCTGATGGGTTATCCTTTGCTGACTGTGTTCATGCAAGGCCCTGATATCCATCTGTCAGGGATGATTTAATCTGGATCCCTTTATTCATCAGATGTTGGACATGATGATGTAAATCAAAGGTGTCAACTCACAGCATCTTGGTGCCATCATGTGACGTTTCACGGTTTTCCCATTCATTGAGCTGGGATGGATGTGGCCTGCACATGACACATCTGGCCCACGGACCAACAGCCCTGGTCTAAATGGCCTTTCTATCTCTATAATTATTTCAGGTGAACTCTGACCTATAACTGTAATAAATCCATTCTTTCTTTCTTTGAATGAAATGGAAATTTGAATTTTACCACAGATACAGTATATATGAAGAACTTGGTGACCATAATAAAATACTTGTTTTCTTCAGAGACAACGGTACACAGAGACAGACACATGCAAAGATTCATAGATGGATACGGATAGCAGTAGCAGCATTCCAACTCATTTGAAGAGGCTCACAACATAAAATAGTAAATACATTGTGATGCTGACAATGATCACATGTTGTGCTTGAACAAGCTTACAGGGATATTACAACCACAATTCATCCCAATATTTCTGTTGCTAAGTGACATATTTGTTAAGTGAGTTTTGCCCCATTCTACGACCGTTCTTGCTACAGTTAAGTGAATCACTACAGTTATTAAGCTAGTAATACGTTGTTAAGTGAATCTGGCTTTCCCATTGACTTTGCTTGTCAGAAGGTCATAAAAGGTGATCGCATGACCCTGAGACACTGCAACTATCATAAATATGAGTAGTTGCCAAACATCTGAATTTTGGTCATGTGGCCATCAGGATGCTCAATAGTCATAACTGAATAACGATAATAAGTCAGTTTTTTCAGTGCTATTGTAAGTTTGAACAGTCACTAAATGAACTGTTGTAAGTCAAAGACTACATGTATACTGTCTTACAAATGTTAATGTTTACACGATCTACACGTTACCTTCTAAAACGTAATATTTAAAGTTGCCTTCAAAATCAAATTGAACTGCAATTTCTTTTGAAAACTAAGCTCTACAAAAATCTTTGCAGCATTTTAGAAACAGCTTTGAAACTATGTGATTTCCAGTTTTGAAAGTTGCATTGTTTTTTCTGACTTTTCTGCATTATTTGAAAACAGGGAAGTTCTGTTTATGTACACTAAGCACAAGTCTTCAGTGCAAAAAACAAAAATAAATTCCAATTATATAAAGTGTTATATTATAATAATTGCTAAGACATCTGAAAAACAAATTTATTATTAATTAAATAAACAGATGGAGAAAATTATGTATAGAGCATGTTCATTCAGGAATAAATTCCAGGGTCAGATACATACAGTACTAACTTTTAGCTGAAATGTAGAAATATGTAAACAATACTTGTGATGAAGGAAAAAAGGTAGAAGACCTAATATCCTGACCACCCACAGCTTTCCCCATGTATATGTTCCACAACATATACCCACTTATTATTGCACAAGCAATTTAGGCTCCTTTTTTTTAACTCTCTGAAGTAAATGGAATATGATGTTTGACTTAGAGGTTTAGAAGGATATCTCTACCATAACATTGTTTAAGCTTGGATCAAACTTCATGGGCTTCAGACACATCAACTTGTTTCTATATTAAGACTTCGATATAAGGAATGAGAAAATTGAGTAAAATTTTAAATAACAAGATTTTTTCAAAATTAAAAAAATGTATATTTGCAATTGCTTTAAATGATTTCTATTTTTGATATGACTATACAAGCATCTATTGAAAATTGGAAAGCTGATGTCTTAATAGTATTGGGGGTTTCCTTTTAATATGTTATATCAGTTAAAGCAAATTATGGAAAACTGAACTTTAAATGATTAAAAAGTTATGAAATCCATTGTACAACTTGCTTTAGCAGTGGAAAGTAACATATGTTTCCCAAACACTTATATTCTGATCCAAGTTTACTAATATCAGTAAAACTATGGTGATTTTAAAGTCTGTTCTTTTTATGTCCTTAACACCCATCCACATGAAAATCACTATTCCTAACAAAACAATCTCAGTTTATTTTTCTTAAGAACAATGCTTCAATACTTAGTCTACTGATTTATGCACAGTAAAAATTAGTTACTTAACTCTATTAGAACTACAAATTTTATCTATTACAACACAGAAGTGAAAATTTCATTCCTAACTTGTTACCAATGTTCATCATTAATTTCGCAAATCATCTGAAGTCTGACCTTTTTGAATCATTGCTTGATAAAAATAAACTGTGGCATTAAAAGCTACAGAAAATTACTTTATCATGAAGAAAATAGTATCTACAGCACAAAGAAAATATAATTCAGTGTTAACTCTGATGTTCATTGTCACTATTTTCAAATTGAAATAAAAAAGGAATATTTTAAATATATACTTGCAAAATTATGACTGATACATTTTAAAAGTCATTCTAGCTTCAATATGTAAGTGTTTAGTAATTACTCAAAAACTAGCTCTATATGTGGGTGTTACTGTTCTTACACCTGCAGCATTTATATTGCAGTTTTGGCATATAGTACCTTTATAGTAAATGCATGTGAACACGAAGACTGGCACAGTGGACCTATTTATATGAAGAGGAATTTAGTGTACCTTGCACTTAGTTTCTTATTTAATAAATTTACTAATTAAATAACATAAAGCATTTGTATAACTTCACGTCACGTGTCAGTTGCACCCCTTCTTGGACCATGAGACTCTAAGGGGTCCTTGGTGCTCTCTGAGCTGAGTTGTTTTCTTGCAGACATTTCAGTACCCAAACTAGGTAACATCAACAGTGCTAGTAAGGAATGGGGTTCACTCTCAGTTTATGTTCTAGTGGTTTGCCCTGTCAAAGTTGGTGGGGGATAGTCTTTTGGTTGGGATGTTTACTGTTAGTTTATTTGGCAGTTTCGTGATTGGCATATATTGTTTACTTGATTGTTGGTCTGATGTTAATCTTGGAGTTAATCTATGCTTATCTGGGTGCCGATTACTGGTGGAAAGGTGCTTAGGTCTTTTTGTTCCCTTTTTGGCTTGCTGATTGTCTCTTTTGCATAGTCAATAAACATTGTTTATGTCTGTGTGTCTATTGATGGCTAATTTATCAGAGTGTTAGGCTTCTAGAAATTCCCTGCTGTTTTTGGCTTGATCTAGTTGTAGCCTTACCTAGAATATGAGGATCACACAATAATGACATGTGATCTCGACCCTATTTCATTGTGCTACATCCAAGGCTATCTTTGAATGCTTCAGTTAGTCCAGAATGTAGCAGCCTAATTATTAGGTAGGATATGGTGGCCTGAGCATTAATATCAGTTTTGGTTTTCTACCTGTTTCTGAGTGCAATTCAAAGTGCTGGTTTTGAACTTTAAAATCCATCATTCCAAATCACACTTCCGGAGGGAATTACTATAATACCTATACATGATATATGGGGCTGCCTTTGAAAAGGCTTCAGTTGATTAGAATACTGAAGTGATGTATGCCCCTAGGAGGGTAGGTGTTACATGTCTGTTCCATAAGCTGCATTGGTTGCCAGTTTGTTTCTGGGTACAATTCAAGTTGACCTTTAACATCTACTTATCTCATCAAGTCAGGCAGGAGGGGTATGCTGCAGGTCCTGTCCCCAAGAAGTTCCACCTGGCAGGGTCCACATAGCATGCCTTTTCTGTTCTGGCCTACATTGTCTGGAACATTATTCTCCCAAGGTAAGGTTAGCTTGTGCAGTTTTCTCACAGTCTGCAGCTCCCTTTGAATCTCCTTCCCACAAGAAACTGGTAGGCAGTTCCTCAGATCATCTGAAATGGAGGAGGCGACTTCGCTGGGGCTCTCATGAAGGTCATGAGGGAAGGAAAACTGCACAAGCCTATATTATAATGTGGAAAAAGGGAGAAAGAAAGAGAAACTCAGATGCCTACTAAAAAGGTAGCATTAGCTGGGGAAACTCTGGGGGTCAAAGGGTGAAATCTCTTTTTCCATGGAGGGAGGGACCCCTTGAGAACATGCTGGAATTGGGAATAGTAGTAATTTACCTCATGGTCCATAGTTCCCTTGGTTCCCCCTCCCATCAGAAAGGGACATGCAGTTCCACAGGTCTGAGGAGGAGACTTTACCTAGGGCTCTCCTGATAGGAGGGAAAATGGTACAAGCCTGTATTTTATATGAAAAGAGAAACAGCAGGAGATGCCTGTTGGTGAGGCAGGGCTGGCTAGGGCTGCCAATAAAGGAAGATACTATTCCTCAGTGGAGAGAAGGTTCCTTTGGGATACAGTGGAATGGGGAATAGGGGTGAGTTTTCCTCAGTCTTTTGTTCCCCCTTGCCCTCAGAAAAGTGGCAGGCAGTTTTGCAGGTCAGCTGAGGAGGTGGAGGCAGCGGCTTCACTGGGACTCTCTTGAAAATCATGAGGGATGGGGAAATGGTGCATACATCTTTCCTTTAGACTCAGCCTTCCATCCTTCTGAGGTGGGTAAAATGAGGACCCAAATTGTTGGGGGCAATATGTTTACAAACTGCTTAGAGCAGGCTGTAAAGCACTATAAAGCGGTACATAAGTCTAAGTATTATTGCTATATGTGCAAAAAGAATGACCCAATGGACCATATGCTGTCTAGTGTACACATCCACAAACACACCTTATTTTCTTGCATTCAGCCAGAGTTCTACCCCGTATGGAGAAGAGAGTCTTTTCCACATCAAGGCAAAAATGGGTTTATTGCAGAACACAGTAGAAATGTGAATTGTTATGTAACTGCTGAAAACAGAACCACTCCCTTATTGCTGAATCCACAGCAGTTAAACATTCCCAAACCATGGAATCATATTTCCCATGAGATTGAACAAACTGTTTTTTTAACTATAAAGCATGAGAAACTAAAATCACACAAAGGCAAACATTGTACTATTTAAAATGTTCCAATTATCCGGAGGATCAAGGGTACTTTTTAAAGCTTTCTTCACAAAAGAGTTAAACCTTGCCTTTAAAGTCTATTGGGGTTTTCTTAACTGTTTCCTTTAGAAACATATTGTGGTTTCTTAATTGTTAATTTCCTTTAGAAACATACTGTGATAGCTCACAGGAGTGTTTGAAGTTATAACATCTACCACCTGTGTTTTTCATTGAGATCTGAGGTTTGTCTTGAAATGATACACTGTCTTCCTGAAATCAAATATACGGACAAAATCCTAGTGACATCAAGAGGTGTGATAATACTTATCTTCAGAACTTACAATATGAACAGAAAGTTCTGGATTTGTTTTCAAATGTATTGCTTTCTTTGTTCATTTTTTAAAAATTACAATACACACTAGCAGAGAAATGCTAGAAGTCGAGTTGTTGTGGGGGGGTGGGTTGCCTTAATTCAGTTCGTGGGCTAGTCCCTGCAGTTTTCTTGGCAAAAGTTTTGGAAAGTGGCTTGCCATTGTCTCCTTCCTAAAGCTGAGGGACAGTGACTGACCTAAGGTCACCCAGTTGACTTTGTGCCTAAGGCAGGACTATTGTGCAGTTAGTTCTCTTGGTTTCTAGCCTAGTGCCTTAATCACTACACCAAACTGGCTTTCCAACCATTCTGTAGTATAGTGAATCTGTATATATTTTTATGAATTTTGTGATATAAACCGTCTTCATAAAAAAAATGTAGCTTTAAATTTGTTAGATGGTGTTTACAACATTGCACAGTATTGGCTTAATAAAATGCACGTGTCAGAACAAAAAGAACCCATGGGAAAGAAACTGGACTCAATTTATGTCAAATTTATAAGTGGTTTCTACCAGCTAATATGCTATAAACTACCATTCCTGGCTTATACATAATTTTAAAGCAGGAACCGAGCAAAGGAAAACTGAACGTAAAGTTATTCCTCTTCCAGCTGCGTGCAATGTGTTCAACCAACTATCTGCCTATGCAAGTAATGCTGTCTCCTAGTGAATTATTCTTTTTTTCTTCCAAAATAACCATGAATAAGAAGCTGAGCAATGAACCTCTTCCTCTTCTTTGCATGCACTGAATTAACCCAAAGTCCTTTTGGGCAAGTTAACCCCTTACTGAAAAGGACACCATCTGCTACATGAGAAAGAGGAACCAGAGCAAGCAAGTCATAAATATGCTAAAACAAAGCAGGGTCTGGTATATATTACATGCACAGAGTATGGTCTATTTTTCAAATCTGATCACAATGATCACAGCATATAAAATCATATAAAAAGATTATAGGTCATCATAATGGAGAGAATATGAAGCCAGCAACACTAAGCCATTCAATTATACTGCTACATGAAGTTTTTCATTGTATTCCATTATCACTTTAAACATTAAGTGCATTAGCCTCTTCTTTAAAACTTCAAGTAACATTAAAGCTCAAATACAGACATCTATATTTCATTTGGACAAAGGGGAAGCTAGTGTGAACTTCAAGGAAATTGTGAATGATGCATGAGAGAATAAACATCTGTGCAAATATGATAAAAGGAGTGTATTGTTCTTCTTTGTTGATAGAGATAAGTACTATTAGGTCATAGGATGTAAAATCAAAAAGTTCATTCCACCCAGTAATCTGGGATTTACAAACATGCCAAAAGACTGAAAGAAAGTATTTTATTTATATAAAGTTTAAATACTTAACATTTTCTGTCTATTCAATACCGTTATATCTTAATTACATACCCAATGCAACTAATAAACTAGAATATATTTTTAAAAATCCATTCTTGGTTCATTCTGGTACATTTTGGTACTTCATCCAACAATATTTTAATGTATTTATGTTAAATATTGGGCTATTTGAATGCATTATTAAAAATGATATAATTCTTCACCTAAAAAGGAAGGGATACGTTAGAGATTGATGCATACGTAATACTTTTCATTCAAATGTAACCCTAAGTTTGTTCATGTAAGGCAGGGATGTCAAACTCAAGGCCTGGGGGCTAGATCCGGCCCGCAGGGTACTTAGATCTGGCCCGCGGTCCACCCTGGAAACTACAAAGTACTGGCTATACCCTGGAAATTACAAAGGACATGGTGCCTGTCAGCAAAAATGCAGCTTGGAAGAGCCATGCGCGGCCCTCCTAAGCTCTGTTTTCACTGGCAGAGGGTTGCAGGAGGCCATCACAGCCAAAAATGGAGCTTGGGAGCCCGTTTTCACTGGCAGAGCTCTTGGGCCACCACAGGTGCCGGACACAAGTGATATTGAACTGGCCACGCCCACCCTGGCCACACCCACCCTGACCTCCTGAGGTCAAACACAACCCTGATGTGGCCCTCAATGAAATCGAGTTTGACACCCCTGATGTAAGGTAACATCTTAGCCTCAGGTACTTCTCCCTCCGCTTCTTTCCCTTTTATAAGCTAAAAGGAAACAGGAGTTTTTTTATTTCCACTTCTGAGTATCTAGCTTTGCATTATTTCAACCCAGGCAACAGAAAGTTTCTTTTAAGTGGTACTGATTATGGGAAAAGTAATCTACAGAGAAGAAGACACAAAGGGGAAAAAAACCATAGAGCCTTTAGGGAAAGAGTATATAATATATAACCTTCTTACATTCAAGCTGTAGTTAGATACATAGTTTCATAAGAACTTGAGGTGAAAATGCACCTATGTTGAGATCATAGGATTCATCAAGCATAGCTGACACTATTGTGCTAGGAGACAATTAGAGAAGGCACTTGCAGAAAAGAAGTAGAGAGAGGACAGTTAACCTTTCCTCCCTATCTTTTCCCAGGAACAACTCAGACACTTTGCCTTGTTTGGTAAACCAATTCCCACATCCCTAATTAGAAGAAAGGCAACTGACATAAAGAAAAAACAGAGGGATCCTGCACCCTCCATTCTTCATACTGCCACTTCCCTTGTCAGCAGCAAGCTAGTTATAATCATATCTGCTGTTCTGTTCTCACTTTAGATATAATTTTATATTTGAAGTTCAGAATATTACAAAAATTGGGTTTGATAGATTGAGAGGCAGACCAACACTATGTACAATGCTCTTGGCCTTGAAACGGTGGGATTTACTTGGTAGACTTTCTCAAATATGGGAATAAAGTATCTTCTCAGTACTTCTCATTTTGCAAACAAAGTAATGGAATGCCTTCTGGTACCATATTTCAAGGAGGATCCACTTGGACAGATGCAATGGCACTCACAGGATTATTCAGATGAAAGCAATACCATGAAGTTTCACTATAAGTTCTGCCTCTTTTGAGCATGTGCTGTGACACATGCAAAAAAGGGGTTGAGGCTTGTTGTTGCTGTTACACATGCTGTTGTTGCTGGTACACGTGCTGTTCACATCAGTCTGATACCCCTCCCCTGCCTCTACCGCCAAATAGCTAGCTGCTAGCCAGATGGCTAGCTAAGATTTCTATTTTAACAACTCCTTCAATGGCTTTCTGGTTTGTTTTGAATAAAAGTATAAATGTGAATAAAAGTGTAAATGTGTGTCAGGAAAACACACATTTCAAACACACAGGTTCAAAATTATGAGTACATTTTGGCTTCATCCCAAATATTTCAAAGAGCGGCGCTGATTTACAGCAAAGTTTATGATTGCTCAGGATGCCTGCAACCTTGAAATGAAAAACATCTAAGCCAAAAAATTAACTAAATTCACCAACAAGCATACACACAGATTGAACAGTAGACTGAATAAAACGCCAGGGACTAATTCTACTAACTCTGATTAAACTATTATGAAAAAACCTCTTATCTGGTATTAGTTTTAAATTAGTTATATAATTATAATATTTTTGCCATTTCCTTCTCTGGTCTGAATAACGTAACAATAAATTGTTGCATGATTTATTGAAGAAGAGTCAACTTCTCTAATTAGCTTCAGCTGTCTTGGACTATAATATAAATATTTTATACTATAGCTTCACTTTAAAAAAATGGTACAGATCCACAGGATATGTTACATATGGCCATACTGCTCTGCTGAAAAAGATAATCACATATTTTCCCATTGTAGATTGAGGTATTCTTACTTACATGGGAGCATGTGGACAGGGTTCTTGATTCCAAAGACATACATACTGAACTTGAACATAGCTTTCGGTGCCATCCAGCACAGAGCAGCTCACATTCTTGTTCACTACGTAGGCACACCAGTTCCTGTAGAGAATAGAAAAGGTACACATTACAATAATAATATTATAATATACAACATACAATAATATTAAAATTGCTTAATATTATTAGGCTGTTTATCTAAAACAAATATGGAATATTGGTCCAATGTTTTACCCAAGAGCAAATTAAAGCAGAGAAGCAATTATTTTCTTTCACTTCCTACCACTGGCCCAACACATGAGGAGCACAGAAGATCCTGTAGTAGCAGCTCTAGCACATGTTTCTTTCTAGATGCAAATATAGAAGTTAAATAAAATGCAGCAGTGTAGAGAATAAGAGAATGAGGATAAGAGCGGTGCTCATCCTGCTTTGGAACATAAGTTTAGTGCTGTTTGGAAATAGCACTAAAACCATGTTCAAAAGAACTCTGTTCAAAAGGATTACTGGTATCAATTGATGACTGGTATCAATTGATGAATGGGAAAAAATGCCATCTCTGGATGGCCAGATGGGTAGATATAAATTTAATAAATAAATAAATAAAAGCCAAGTTTTGACTAACAGCTAAACATATAGTTAACCATCCATCAACATGTATTTCCACCACAGCCCAATTCTATGATAAAGAGAAAGTTTATTTTTTTCCTACTGGCTAGTGAATATTGGTGGAAAGAAAGAAAAACAAAGTTAATGGACCAATTCCTATTCTTAATATGTCCTGTACACCATAAAGAAAACTGCCACCCTCTGTCAGCATCATACTTTAGGTAGACAGGGATCATGAGTATATCGGACTTTATGTTGGTAGTTGTCTGCCAGCTCAAAGGTGAATTGATAGCACTGCTGTCTGACCATGGGGAACTTTTCTCAGACATTGTTGAGGGCAAGTGACTTCTCATGTTCCAGACCATCACCCACTCCATATGTGTTAATTAGAAAATAACTATGATTTTAAATGCCCTATCAACCTTTGCAATGCCACCTAGCAGCTGAAGAATGGACAAAAGGCAGAGATATTTTAAGAAAAGAGCAAGGGGAAGACCAGCCTGATAGTATTTGTAGGCTCTAGAAACAGCAGAGAATATTTTTTTGCTGTCAGAAATAATAATCTCTAACTACAAAGAAGCACAACCTGGACTTAGATATCCCATAGAGAATTAATGACTATCGGATTGTGTGCTCAAGGTTGCATACGCTGCATTCATTGCAATTGGTTCAATTCTTGTTCCTTTTTTGTTAGCCACTAGGCCTAACAATAATTTGTCCAAAAAGTTTTGGTCTGCCATAGATTAGTACGGCACTCTTGTTGGGGTTAAATTGTACATACATTCATTGGACTGTCAGTTGTCAATCAATACTCCTAACTTTAAATCATTTGTCAGAGAAGGGGGGGGGAAGCACAACCTTGTCAAAATAAGCAGAAGTTACTGCAATTCACTTGGCAGGCGAATTGTTTTGGGCTGGTAAAAAGGAAAAAGAGCTCTAAATTCATTCAATCAGAGGCAGGATGTTGTACTGTCATTCAAAAGGAAGAAATGAATCACAAAATAGATGTTGTAGAAGGAAGCCTCCAATTCAAGTAGCACACTTTTCTATTTAGTTAGCGCTAGGAAACTCGTGGGAGAAAAAATCATGAATTCAGCCCAAGTTCTTTCAAAAGGTGGCAAGTCCAACAGGCCATGCTTCCCAGCCCAGGAAGTGTTAACTCATCCCCACGGATCGGGGAAGAGGTTCCCAAGGCTCGCCAATCCACTCATTCCCCGTTTGGCCACCAGCCCACCATTTGCTCCAACTGGCCGGTTTGAGAATCTGAGTTTGAGTATCCCAAACCCGCCTCCGACCTCAACTCTTCCGAGCTGTCAACACCAAGGAGAAAAGCCGGGATTCGGCGCCTATCCAAGAGACGGGGACTCCACTCAGGCGACTTTGAGTTTTTATATTATTCACGCGGCAGCATTACAAATGGCAAGAGAATAATATATATAAAGCCACGAAACTTTCTGTACGCGGCCCCGAGGCAGACCTGAAATGCTCAAATAGCCCCCCACCCAGGCCCGGAGAAAGGAAGGTGGATTTGGGGAGAAGTTGGGTCGCGCGGGTGGAGGGAGTCTTACTTGTTTCTGGCGCCCGAACGACCCGGACCCGAGTAAGGGGAGATCAGGCTGAGGCAGCCTCCGAGAAGCAAAACCAGCGCCACCACGCAGCCCAAAGGCTTCGCAAGCAGCTCCATTTCCGTCCGAACTGGCGCGCCACCAGCTCACTTGACTCGCGTGGGAAGCGACGAGACGTGAAGACGAAGAGCCGCTGTGATGGGATTCGCCTGCCTGCTGGCTACTCTACCCGTTGCTTCGCTGCTTCTTACACGCCTTTTCTCTTCTCCCGCCAGTTTTTTTTTTGCTTCACTTCGGGTTGCCTTCGCCTTACTTCTCCCGCTGGGTTTTTCCACCGCCGTAAGAAATCCCACCGACTCTCCCCTCCGGCCCGCTCGCTTCTTTCCTTCTTCCAAAGTTTCCGCCCTCCGGTTCGCACATCCTACCCGAAGGGTGGCTAGCCTCCCTCTCCTCCTCCTCCTCCCCCCCTCCTTCCCAGCTTTTCTTCTCTGACCAAACAGCGTGCAACCCTTTCTCGTTCTTGCTAAGGAGCAAAGCACAAATTGCTCTCGGCGGAGAGCGTGCGGAGAGTTGAGGAGAATCAGCGTGTGGTGGCCGTGAGAAACTAAGTGGTAGTGAAGGGTTTGGGACTGGTGCGGATTCCTGGCTCTCCGAGCACTCACGCAAGCGCCTCGGGTGCCTTCGCCTTCATCCCCTCGCTCACGGAGCCTTTGTCTGGAGGCCTCTTTAATCTGTCTCTGCTGGGCAAGGCTTCGCGAGTTTCCGACCAGAAGGAGTTTTAGCTTCCAAACAGTCCCCTCCCTGGCCCTTTTCTTTCCATTCAACTGGGGACTGGTTGAACCCTTTTCTTTTCCAAGAATGCTCTTACACAACGCAACAAACACGTTCCAAAACAAGCGTTCAGTATGTTTAGGCACTTTAGTAAGCAGTTAGACAACTCCTGCCTCCTTGGGACATTGTTTCAAGATGCTGGACATATTCTGTAAGAAAGTCACTTCGAGATACCTTGGCTCAAAAATTTGTTGCCCGGTGATGCTCTGTTTCCCTCATTTAAAGGTCATGACAATAAAGAGTTTTGGTAGTAAATAGACAGGCCAAGAAAATTCTTTATCCTTTAAAGGCATGCATGCACTGCACAATTTATTTTACTGTCATACCTTGAAGATACATCATGGTTCTGTAGGAAGTTAGCACCCACCCCTCTTCTAGAAAAAATGAAATATCCTAGGAAATATTTAAAAAGCAGAATATTTCCTCTTTAAAAAAGCAGAAACTCAACCCCCCCACCTTTGCTAATGGACAATATGAACAATATGAAAGTGCCTGGGCCAGCCTATTTTACATAACAAAGATCTCCAGGTAGAGCTATAATAGGAATTGCCCAAAGCCCTTTCATTACATCATCATCCAGCAAGGCTCAACCAAGCCTGCGACTCAGGACAGCCTACAGAGTTGCCCCTGCGTGGCCCCATGGGAGTCTGACAACCAATCAGCATAGAAGTTCAAATTCAAATCCCAACAGAGGGTATAAAACCCAGGTCTCTCAGCATCTCAGCCTTTTTTCCCTTCTTTCTTCACCCTAGGCATGTGATCCTGTCCACCATTAAACCATTTTTCCAAGAAGTCACTATGTTTCCAGTGTCTTTCTTCCCCACTTGGAACTGAACCCAGAAGGATAATTCTTCCAACAATTCATTTCTGAGATCCAAGTATGACATGTTTCTTTTTAAAAAGTCTAATTATTGTAATAATCTGTAAACTTTTGCACAGTCACTTGAAGAAATCTCATTAATCATCTGCTTTTATACCAAATACCAAGTTACTGAACAAAAGCATGCAAACTTGTCTAGCTGAATAAGCTTACAACTATATGCTTGTTGACCACAATTTGCAATAGCAATAGCACTTAGATTGATATACCACTTCATAGTGATTTACCTCTCTAAGCGGCTTACAGAGTCAGCATATTGATCCCAACAATCTGGGATCCTTATTTTACTCACCTTGGAAGGATGGAAGGCTGGGTCAATCCTGAGCTGGTGAGAATTGAACTCCTGGAAGTTGGCAGAATTACCCTGCAATACTGCATTCTAACCACAGTGCCACCACATCTGTTCAAGGCTTGAAATAAGTCATTACTTCAAGTGTAACAGAACAATGTCCTTGGAGGCATGAAAATTACTCTTTCAGATGCAGAAGATGTTTTGAGCATAAATTAGCACAAATTTGTAAGTTGTGAGGAAATACTTGTTCCATGAAAAGCAATTACAGATAGGCTCCATCTCAATAGTTACTTATTTATATTAGTAATTTTAAAGCTAGTTTTTAATACACCTTGAAGAAAAAACTTGAGAGTTTTCCAAATCATTTGAAAGGATGTGTATGTGTGAGAATGATCACAAAATACAGCTGAGACAGTGAACAGTATGAAAGTGCTTTATTATTAAGCTTTTGCAAAAGGGAATTCTGTTCATAGCAGAAGACATTTTCCCCAGGAGGGCTGGGATTTATATACACAAGTTCAAATACCACCAGAGCCTTGGTGGTGCAGGCTGTTAAATGCCTGGCACTTAAGTTCCAGCTGCCTGCAATTACTGCAGGCTCGAATCTCACCAGGCTCAAGGTTGACTCAGCCTTCCATCCTCTCAGGGTAGGTAAATTGAGGACCCAAGATTGTTGGGGGCAATAAGCTGACTTTGTAAAATTGCCACTTAGTAATAAGCAGGCCTATACAATGGAATGAAGGCTATTCCTGAGCGCATTGGGTTGTATCCCCAAAATTGTAAGCCACCCTGAGTCTTCGGAGAAGGGCGGCATATAAATATAATTTACATATACATATACATATACATATACATATACATACATACATACATACATACATACATACATACACAATGCCTGCCCCTTTCCTGGGTTCACAATCTATCCAACTACGTAATTCCCTATGCCACACCCATAGCGTACCACCTGTTTCCCTTTCTTTGGACACTACCCTTGTTCTCATGGCTTCTTCCTTTTATGTGCTTCTGAACACAACGGATCATTAACCAATTCTGTTCACGTCAGAATGACCTTAGCATCTCTTACATTAATCTTTAAGCCAAAATATACAACCCCCACTCCAGCCAAGGACATAATATTTTCACTTTACAGAATAACAGGTTACAAAACATGATTTGTTTGTTGGATACTGTTATATAAAAGTCCAGAAATCATTCTAGAAGGTCACATCACGAACATAGATGTGTACCTTCTGTTCTACCCTTCTCAGGTGTAACTTGCAATACATATTTGTTATTTCCACATATAACAGTATGTCTTTAACTCAGATAGAAGTTTTGATGAGGAAAATAGTGGCAGCACAGGCTATAACAAATTGCAGAATGTACATGTGTTTTTGTTTTGAATGAAAAAAAATTAGCACGAATGTGTGAAGTCTGGTAAATGGAACGGCATGTATATTAATAATACAATCCCGTACATCTTTAGGCAATATAATAGTATGTTCCCTAGAGTTCAATGGAGTTTACTTAGTAGCAAGAATAAAACTGCATCATAGTGTAAATGTTTTTAAAATTATATATCTTTAATAAATATGAAAGAGGAGGAAAGGAATGAGGAGTTAATGCTGATGTTACTAGCTTGAATAAGCATTTTTCTAAAGTACTAATGTTTGGACATATGTAGACAGAGCATAAACATGCTAGCCAAATTTCATAAATCATGACCAATATAAATGTAATACTGTACTTCTATTGAAGTTACATACTTGAATTCTTACTGACTTGAATTCTTACTGATTTACTACAGTCATTCAGTGACTGTTTGATGTTGTGATAGTGCTGAGTGGTACATATGACTGGTCCTTGAAGTTCCAGTCATTGCATTATCTTTGCACTCATGTGGTTGCGACTTGGGCTCTTGGCAAAAAAGGCAATGGGGAAGTTGGCAAGGAAAGTTGTAAGTCACTCAGATAAGTCCCTCCCAACCGCCTGGTACTTGGGTTCCACTGCCCCATCCATCCTCTGGCCTCCCTGCTGCACCATCTATCCCTGGTTTTCCTAACCTTGGGCTTTACTGCACCTCCACCCCCTGATCTTCCTATCCTGGCACACCACTGTGCCATCCATCCCCTGGGAGTGGGGAGGGAGGGAGGGAGAGAGAGAGAAACTCACAATGAGATCATGGCTTAATCAGTTGTGTTACATTAGTGAGGAACCATTCTATTTTTAATTTATTATAATTGTCTTCAAAAAGTCTTGCAATGTATATACTTGTAACAGCTCAAAGAAATCAGGAATGAAAGGAAAGAGGAATTCTTGATAAGTTCCTTAACATATTTTTTTGGCCATATTCTTACTGGCCAAGTAAGAATTTAGTATTTTTTAAGCTTCTCTTTTCTTTCTCTAGCATCTCTAGAACATTATTAGGGAAAGTTTTTTTTCAACTTCCCATTGCCCTAGGATTTCTCAGTGGGCTCTCATCCAAATACTGAATAGGTCCAATCCTTCCTTAGCTTTTTTGAAATCAGCCAAATGCTTCCATGACGAAGTAATTGCCAAAATAATGTATTTGATGAAGCTGTATGTTCAATACTGAATAATTAAACATCAATTTTGACTTAGTCAAAATAACAGGATATACTGTCATGCCTGTATATAGAAAACATTTGCCTTGATTTACTATCCCATCAAGTACAATCTGTTTTGAGTTGTGGTGAAAATTACATCCAAATTCCAGTGATTCTAGACTGCAAACTTTATTGTATAATCAAAGAAAAAGAGAAAATTAATAATGATCAATTTCTTCCTTGTAGTAGAAGTAATGCAGCATTAAAAGGATCAGTTGTCGCGGAAGGATTTTGTTCCATTACTTAGGGCCATAAGAGAAACTAAACATTATTTTCTAAAAGGTACTATAGGTAGCCCTCAACTTATGACTGATTGTTTTCTTTTCCTTGAAGTTGTCGCAATATGTAGTATAAATAATATACTTAGTATTGAACCAACAAGGATTAATTTGATCCTTAGAAATATTAACTTTAATATTAAAAGCTACTATCATTCATTTTGAGTGAAAATTTTGATTCACCAAATAATAAAATGCAGATTATATTGTTAGTATTTAAATTTGTAAAACCGAGAAATACAGAAAAACAAACATAATGGTAGTCCTTGTTTAGCAACTGCCCTTGTACATGACCATTACGATGGTGATGAAAAAGTAAACTTCGTGATTAGACCTTGCATTTATGACCTTTGCAGGTCTGTAAAGCAAAAGAAAGTTGAATTTCAGGTAGTCCTCAGTTAATGACCATTTGTTCAGCCACTGTTCAAAGTTACAATGGTGCTGAAGGAGTGACGGTTACCACCAGTCCTCAAGATCTGGCAATACCAGCTACCTTGCAGTCACATGATCCCCATTTGGACACTTGGGAATTGGCTCACACTTACGATGATGTACAGAATTCTACTTCTTCCTCCTATTTTCCCTTCAACAATCCTGTGAGGTAGGTTGGACTGAGAATGATTGTCCCAAGATCACCCAGTTGGTTTTCATGTCTAAAGCCGGACTAGAATTCAGTCTCTGCTGGTTTCTAAGCTGTTTCTAGTTGTTGAAAACTGGCAAGATGTCGAGAGGTAGCACTCGCTTAATTTCCCACAATTTTTCACTTAATGATGGCAGCGGGGACTTCAGGGATTACGGACATTAAACAATGTGGTCATGTGAAATGTTTTATGACTGCATCCCTTAGAAACAGAAATTCTGGTCCCAATTGACATCTTAAATCAAGGACTACCTGTAAGACCATAAGCACAGCTGCATTCCACTTTGCGACCTCTTTGCTTAACAGTCACTAAGTGAGGACTACTTTTGTAGAAGAAAAATAGGAACTTAAATGGAAGAGTGGGGGAAAAGCTAATTGATACAGAAAGTAATGTTTTTCAAAACACGGTTCAAGGACACCGGGGGGTTCCCCGAGGACTCTCTCAAGGGTCCACAAAATCAAAATTATTTGCTAGCCTATATTAAAAAAAATCTTAGAATCCCATCTAACAATTGTGAGAAGCAGTAGGAGCAAATGCCAGAATTTTAATTTTAAACGGGGTAAATATTGATAAATATAAGCTCTTTGGGGGTCCTCCATAATTTTTTAAAATGGGAAGTGGTTCTGAAAGAAAAGTGTTATGTATGTGGGTTTAAATGTCATTGGTTAAATTTGAACTGTTCTTGTAAAATGTCAGAAATGATTGGTTTAAAAAGTGCGGGAAAACCCTGCACTCTGATTGGCTGGTAACTGCGGCTGCCGGCTATAAATAGCAGCCACAGCCCAGCCAAATCGGGTCTGTTACGAGCTGTAGTCACTAATAAAACTCTTACTGAAGCACTCTGCATTGACTCTTCATGCAAATCTAACAAAAAGGTTTAAAAAGAGGGCGGTCAAGCAATTGCCCAACACACCTGAACAGGACAAGAAGCTATGGATGGAAACTAGAACTAGAACTAAGGAGAAACTTCCTGGCAGTTAGAACAATCAGACTTGCCTCCAGAAGTTGTGGCTGCTCCAGCATTGGAGATTTTTAAGGAGACTGGATAACCATTGGTCTGAAATGGTGTAGTTTCCTGCTTGAGCGGGGGCTTGGACTAGAAGATCTCCTACGCCCCTTCCAATTTCGTTATTCTGTTGAACACTTCAATAGAGCACGCTTCATAACCTTGTTAAGTTGCAGCATAGATTGCAAGTATAGTTCCCATAATACCAAACCTATGTGTAGCTAGTTGCAGCAGAATGACTGGTGTGCAGGAATTGGTTCTATTGTTTATATTAGCAACAGCCTCCATTTTCTATAAAGTAATTTTAAAAAAATAAGATGGTTGCTTTGCATCTTGCCACTTTGTCATCATGCTAAGACATTGTTTTAAACTTTTATAAAATAAACCTATTATTTGCTTGTGCAATTTTTAAGCCATTACCTGTGACTTATAAATCAGAATGATTTTGGATTCACGCAATGTGCTAAGCAAACGAATCATATGATGACTTAATATGATGTATTTACCAGTGGTGGGATTCAAATTTTTTTACTACCAGTTCTGTGGGCATGGCTTGGTGGGTGTGGCAGGGGAATGATACTGCAAAATCCCCATTACCTCCCCACTCCTGGGGGAAGGTTACTGCAAAATCCCATTCCCTCCCCACCCCACTAACCTGCTTTCCAGCTCTGGTCTCCTATGCAGGACAACAAAAGAAGACCAAGCCAATCAGCTGGGACTCGGGAGGCAGAGAATAGATGGGGGCGGGGCCAGTCAGAGGTGGTATTTGCCAGTTCTCCAAACCACTTAAAATTTCCACTACCGGTTCTCCAGAACTTGTCAGAACCTGCTGAATCCCACCATTCTAATTTTCCAAAGTTTATCACAAGTAATCCCTTTATAGATGCAATTGCTTCATGATAAGTGAGGATACCTGTACAAAAACCTGATGAAACCATTTCATATATACATATTTACATAGCTGCAAAATTTCTAACTGCATTGTAAAACAAAGTGCATTGACTGGCAGTAGCAAGGCTAAAATAATTATGTCTTGTTGAGTAGAAGTCTGAAGTGTGGATTGCAGCCTTAAATGGCAAACTATCTTTGGAAGACAATCATATGGGCTTCATTACTCAACACATTGAAATGTATGAGTGTTCAGAATTCTCCAAGAAATGTTCCTCTAAATTCACATTTAACATGCCTGCCTTAAAAATGCATTTCATGAATTATAATTCATTAATAACAAAGCAATACTATAGATAGAAAACTAGTATGTATAAATAGCTCCCTCTTAAGAGTTTTCCGGTGAAATTGGTCCTTTCCTGTAAACTCTGATCTGGTGATAGAAATGATTAAAGAAAACCTATAATCTTTCCTTGATTCTGGCATACTTAATGGATCATAGTTCACAAGCCTAAAAAAAAAGCTCTTTTGAATTCAAAGACACATAATTCCAGATAGATGGCCTTAGTAGTGTAAAAATTACTTCAAAGTCAAGTCGCACACTATGCTTTCTGCGGGCACACTCATATATTCTGCCATTTTAAGTGCATAATGCTAGGCCACAATCTGTAAAACTATAAAAAAAATTGCAGAAAGTATAGATAAATGTTATAAATCATTCTTCCTTTAAATTAAACCAAAATCCTTCCTTGATGTAAAAAAGGAAAAGGAAAAAAAAAAGAAATCTATTGGAAGCACCAATCTTAAGCTGCTGCCTTAATGAGAGGGATGGCATGTGATAACAAGCATGATCCAAAGGTAGTCTTCATAGAGTAAATAGACAACAAAAGTATGTAATTAAACCTTTTTTGTTTAATACTGCAATTTCAATCTTTAAATAAAAGAGCTGCAACTTTTAAGAGCAGTTTCCTTTTTTGGTAACAGTGTTATGGTAAAAATATAACTTCTTCATATATATGAAGATTCTGTGATGTGAATGCTTCAGAACCAGATTTTGTGAACTGTTTTATGATTATTTAATATATATATATATATTTATCATGTCTCTATTTTTTAGTATCTTTAGGGTTTTTTTACAATTACAAACATTCTGATTATGTAAAAGAGCCATATATGAACAAATGAACATTTACTTCAATTATCTATGGACTCAAAGATTCGTAGAGTTGGAAGGGATCATTTAGACGTCCACCTGCTCAGTGCAGGAATTCAAGTTCCCAGTTGTGAATTTTAGTCTCTAGTAGGTGTGTGAGAAGCAATTCAGAACATGGAAGTAACTTTATTTCATTGAAGCAGAATTATCCAAATTGCTTTGCCAAAGCAGCCTTGGTGACTTCAGACTGCTTTATGTCTTCTTCCATATATACAGTCTGTTGGCTTCCTCCTGAAGGAAAGTGCCCAATCTGTGCTGATTCACAGGTGTAAACCTCTGTAGACAGCCTCAGTTATTTTCATCAATCATTAGATCAAAATGGATCGGAAAGATCAATCTAAGAGAATTTAGATTTCTGTAACAAAGGCACATCTAGAGCAGGATACCTTTGCTGATTTCAAGGAATATTGCTCATGCATTTTCCTAATTTAATATGAACAAAAATATTATGATCCAATGTAGCACTGAATCCAGTCATTTTATCTCATTCTGTACTACTTTACAGTGGTACACTACTGTATCGCTGAAAATCAATACACTTCTCAGAATCACTAAGTGTAGTTGTAATTTCCCACTATTAAGTTCTTCAATTTAGGATAATAAGGTTAGTATTTGAAAATTATACCTCCTGAAAAGTCAAACCAGTAATCTTTTTCATAACAATATAATTGCAATGCAAGAGGAATCTGAATTTTAAAAAATGTTATTAAATTTGACCTTTCCAAGTTAAGACATTTGACAGCATCTTTCAGCAGTAAAAGCTCGGAAACACGGACAGCATTTTCCTGTGCAGTGAATCTGAAAGTTTGGGGTGCATGTGAGGTGCTGACTGAAGTGCCACTTTATGGGCTTCCTAATTGGCAGACTGTAGGGAGTGTTGTCAACTCATTAAGTTACCTGGTAACTAGTAGAAGTGCACTTGTGGGGGCATGTAAGCAGCTGTGTGGAAGTTTTTCATGACTGTTGTTCTCTGCTCACAGAATTTATTTTTTAACCCACTTTTTCTGTTCATAGTTTCAGAAGAATACCCTTCAAAGAAGGGAAATAGGAAAAGATGTTCTTCCTGGTTCACAACTGGTTTCCCGAAGTTAGTGCAGTAAGAGCTGTCCTGTTTGTAGGAAACCACTCAGAACCATACCGTTTGGGGCAGCCAGTAAAGAACTTCTGAATCCTGTGTTTACCCTTGATAAGACCCACAATCATAAATAAATAAAATTGAACATTAATTTAAAGAAAGTGCTACAATTTGTGAATGGTTTGATGAAAGACTAGACACATAGCATTCGATACTTTGCAAAATTAACTCCAAGCTTTACTGTCTGCTTTGCCTGTGCAAGTTGAGTTGTACCTCTTTGTTGCTCCTGATCCCCAAGAAACAGTTTGGGTATTCCGTATATTTGCCTTGTCTCTTGTCAGTATAACTGATGAGGATGTATTGTAACCCTAAAAAACATTGGAAGTGCTTTCATTACATAATAAAAAGTTGTTTGTTATAACACTGAATGGCTGATGTTAAAGAAAATGAGGATGAACAAGCTTCAAAAATTATTTCATTAAGTTAGAAGTATTCACTAACTGGAATCTCTTACTGCTTGAATTAAATAATTGGTAAGGATGTAACATCAACTTCTCAATCTCAATTGCACACATAATCTTATTTCAGCTATACTATAAAAACAAAGAAAGTATTTAGATGCTTTGCACGGCAGGATATTATTATATAGAATAGAATAGAATTCTTTATTGGCCAAGTATGATTGGACACACAAGGACTTTGTTTTGGTGCAAATGCTCCGAGTGTTCATAAAGAGAAAAGAAAAAATACATTTGTCAAGAATCATATGTATAACACTTAATAGTAGTCAAAGGGTACAAATAAGCAATCAAATCATACTAGGAAGCATAATAAGCGATCAAATCAAATTATACTAGCAAATAGTTAATTTAAAAAATCATGATACAAGCAACAAAGTTACATTCATGCAGTCATAAGTGGGAGGAGATGGGTGAAAGGAAGGATGATAAGATGAATAGTAACAGAATAGTGGGGGTGGAGCCAGCTTTCAGGGAGAGGAGACGTGTGAGCAGGAGACTCTGCAAAACACGAACCTCTATCCCTGCTTTGCAGGGATAGAGGCAGCCCACTACTTAAGATTCCAAAATTTGAAGGACCCTATCATTTCTTAACAACAAAATTGATAAAACACAACGTGAATTTTGGATGGTTGACACTGGAGGCTAACATGGTCACGTGGCAGGAGAAAAGATACAGGCTAGACACACTTGACAAAGTGGAAGAGTTCTTTGACCAACAATTTACAAATGAAGAGGAATAGAAACAACAGATATAGAAGGAAGTTCATTAAATAACAAAGATAGACGATATGGAAGGCGAGGAAAAAGGGAAGAATATGAAAGTACAGATAATGAGCCTAAAGAAATTAGAATGACAAGAAGCACTAGACAAAGGAATAGATAAAAAGAGAGAAGGATGTGAATTGATATAGATGAACATTAATGGTATTAACTCCCTGGTGAAAAGGGAAAAAAGTGTTTAAAAGGTTAAATGTTGATATAATAGCTGTACTGGAAGCGTATATAACAGAAAAAGTACTGCGCATGCTCGCAAACATGGCCGCCCATCTTTAGAGTCCCGTGGAGGAGTGGTTGCTAATTGTCTGAGAGGGTGGTAGGGGGCTGCTTGCAATCCCCCCAACCCCCAAATCTTGATAGCGGAGGACCTGGAGCATCGGCTGATATCATCGGAGCTGAGCCTGCTGGTGAGCCACAGGGTTTTTGACCGTGAATCTGGTTGGCTGGCTGACTTCGGGCCTCCGGACCCTGAAACCGGGTGTGTTGGGGGCGGCAAGACAAGGAGTGCTGGGAGCGGCGGTTGATGTTGGCTCTACTCTGGTGCCTGATTCCAGCTGCGATCCTGACCGCTGCGGGGGCCCATGATGTCGTTGGTGGCAGCAGCGACGGCAGGGAGCAGCAGTATGGTCGTGGATGCTGGGGGTGTCACCAGGGATGAGAATGGCGTTGGCAGCTGCGATAGCGATGGTGGGGGTGACGGACCGGCTAGTGACCACATCGGGCCTGGGGGTGAAGATAGCGTTGTCCCAAGGTTGCTGTCGGTCCTGGCTTCCTGTCGTCAGCTCTGTTGCATCTGTTACGATTGGGCCATCTTGGAACTGGTTTGGCTGCCTTTCCCACCTTCCCTCCCACTGCCCCTTTGATCATATTGCTTTGTCTTTCCATGGCCTTTTTATCTGTGCCTGGTTAGAGACTGTGGCCACCGGCCTAGGACTTTTACCATCATCTTGGTTTGTGGGCACCGGATGGGATGTTGCTTCTTCCATCTGGCACAGACCTGACTTTGATGTCTGCCAGGGCCATTTCCCTCCTTCCCCTCTATACTCGGTGGATGTTGGCTTGGGGATTTTGGGTGCGTCGTGACTGTCTGCTGCAGTGAGATGGCAGCATGGTGGGGGCACCTTTTCCTTCCTCAACTAACTTTGTCATCAATTACTGTCCTGATCAGTTTGCCAGGGATGCCTGCAGTGAGAGCGTGGTGGCGGGTCCGGATGAGGGACCTTACCATCGACCCACAGGACTGCCGTGAGAGGGCAATCCTGGTGTATGACCTTGGACCACCCAGCTGCTGAATATCAGGACTAGACCGGGTTTTAATATCTTTAACATTTGGACATCTTTCTTTCATCTATCGACCACTCCCCTATATGTTACACCTATATAGTATTTGGACATATTGATCGAGGGACTTGTAGGCCTTAAGGGAGTCCCCTCTCTCCTGGGTTTGGTCTGCCGGACTTTCTACGGCCTATCTCAAGGACGGGTTATGGAACCCAGAGAGACGGCATGGTGCAGGTTAGGGTCCTGGGAGGGGTAGAAAGAGGGGTCCCAGGGCTTCATTGGTAAAAATTTTAGATCATTTTTAAGGGGGCTGGGGAGAGGGGTGAGTTGTGAGGAGGGAGCTCAGCACAGCCTTGGGCAGGATTGTGGTGGGGGGATGGGGGCTGTGGGGCCCTGGGGAGGAGAGTGGGAGCGGCGATCTCCAGGTTGGTTGGGTTCGGCAGGAGATGATGAGGCATGGGGCCATATCATGTAAGGGGAGTGCACCCCCGATGTCTTCGAGCAGTGGCGCGCTCCGGCCCCTCTGCCTCTTCCCAATTCCCTGGGGATTTGGGATCAAGGACCCCTGGGCTCCGACTGGTGTACTTTAATGCCAGGTCCATGGTTAACAAGGCATCCCTCCTCCGTGAGGTGATTGAGGAGGAGGCTGTGGACCTGGCTTGTATCACTGAGACCTGGTTGGGGCCAGAGGGTGGAGTCCCTCTGGTTGATTTTTGCCCCCCTGGGTTTTTGGGTGTTGCACCGGTCACGAGCCCAGGGGAGGGGTGGGGGTGTGGCTGTTGTTATTCGGGAAACCTTGATTCCAAGGGAGGTCTCTGTTCTGGAGATAGGCGGGTGTGAGGACCTCCTCCTGAGGTGCGGGCCTGGGAGTCAGGTGGGGTTGCTGCTCTCATACCTTTCCCCCAGCTATGTGGCAGCTGCCCTGCCTGGGCTTCTTGACGCCATCTTGGGGGTGGCGGTGGAGTTCCCAGAGCTTATGGTTCTGGGTGACTTCAATTTGCCCTCTCTGGGGGTGGCATCGGGTTTGGCCCAGGAATTCATGGCCTCCATGGCAGCCATGGGCCTGACCCAGGTGATTGATGGCCCGACCTATGAGAGGGGTAACATGCTCGACCTGGTTTTGTCTCAGAGCAGTGGCGTAATGATCTGGGGGGTGGTGATTTTACCGTCCATCCCGTTCCATGGTCAGATCATTATCTTCTATGGCTGGTTTTCCGACAGGCTGCTTCACACTGTTGGGATGAGTAGCCACTTAGATGGTTCTGCCCCAGATGCCTGATGGACCCTGAGAGGTTCCAGGTGGAACTGGGGTCTTTCCTACATCCCTTATCCACAGCTCTGCTGAGGTCCTGACAGCTGCCTGGCAACAGACTTCCACGGGGGCCCTCGACAGAGTTGTCCCCATGCATCCACTCAGCGCAGATCCCGGGTAGCTCCCTGGTATACCTAGGAGCTCCGGGAGATGAAGCACTGTAGAAGGGGCTTAGAGAGCAGGTGGAGGTCGACCCGTTCCGGCTCTGACTGAGCCCAGTTAAGAGCCTATATTAGGACTTACCTGGTAGCTATGAGAACGGCAAGAAGGGTTTATCTCTCCGCTCTCATAGCATCTGCAGATAACCACCCAGCTGCCCTCTTTAGGGTCACCCGCTTCCTCCTACAGCCGGGGGTAGTGGTGGATCCATTGTGGGGTAGGGCTGAGGAATTTGGTCAATATCTGCAGGACAAGATCACTCGAATACGGGAGGGGTGGAGCTCTAGTTTGCAGTGGTCTGATGTTTGGGGTGCAAGTAGTCTGGCCAATGTGATCTGGACTGAGTTTGATCCTGTTTCTGAGGATGAAATGGACAGGATTATGCGACGGCTGAGTTCCACCATATATTTGTTGGACCCGTGCCCTTCGTGGTTGGTATATGCCTCCAGGGAGGTCATGTGCGGCTGGCTCTGGGCAGTGGTCAATGCTTTATTAAGGGAGGGTGCCTTGAAAGAGGTGGTGAAAGAGGCGGTGGTGAGGCCCCTACTGACCCTGCCCTGGACCCAGCCGAATTGAACAACTTTTGTCCGGTCTCCAACCTTCGCTTTTTAGCGAAGGTTGTTGAGAGTGTGGTGGCTCAGCAGTTTCCGCTTTTCCTGGAGGAAGCAGACTACCTGGATCCGTACCAATCAGGCTTCTGACCCAGGTATAGCACGGAGATGGCATTGGTCGCACTGGTTGATGATCTCTGGAGGGTGCGGGACAGGGGATTTTCCTCTGTCCTGGTCCTGTTAGATCTCTCAGTGGCTTTTGATATCATCGACCATGGTATCCTGTTGCAGCGTCTCGAGGGCTTGGGAGTGGGAGGCATTGTTCTACAGTGGTTCTCCTCCTACCTCTTGGGACACTTGCAATCGGTGTTGGTAGGGGGGCAGAGGTCGACTCCGAGGGCTCTCACTTGTGGGGTCCCCCAGGGGTCGGTCCTCTCGCCCCTCTTGTTCAACATCTATATGAAGCCATTGGGTGAGATCATCCGTGGCTTTGGGGTGAAGTATCATCAGTACACTGATGATACGCAGTTGTACATCTCCACCCCAGGCCACATCAGTGATGCCCTCTTTGTGATATCCCGTTGTCTGGATGCGGTACGGATCTGGATGGACAGGAACATGCTTCAGCTCAATCCGGCCAAGGCAGAGTGGTTGTGCATACCGACATCTCGGTCCAGTCAAGAGATTCCATCTTTGGTCATGGGGGGAGAGGTTTTGCCCCCCGTGGACAGGGCACGATACCTGGGGGTCTTCCTGGACTCACGGCTCAGGTTGGAGGAGCAGGTGGGAGCTGTGACCAGGGGGGCCTTTGCCCAGGTCCAGCTGGTTGGCCAGTTATGCCCATATCTAGACCGAGATGCCTTGCGCACAGTCACTCAGGCACTTGTCACCTCTCGACTTGACTACTGCAACACTCTCTATTTAGGACTGCCCTTGCATACCATCCAGAGGTTTCAGCTGGTGCAGAATGCGGCCACGTGGGTTGTGATGGGAGCCTCCCGGTATTCCCACATTACACCCCTCCTGCGTGACCTGCATTGGCTACCGGTTGCCCTCCGGATGAGATTCAAGGTTTTGGTATTAACTTTCAAAGTCCTACGAGGTATGGGTCCGGGATATTTATTGGAGTGTCTCCTGCCAGCATTGAATGCCAACTGCCCTGTATGAACGCACAGGCAGGGACTCCTTGGGGTGCCATCTGCGACTCAGTATCATTTGGCGGTGTCCCGGGGGAAGGCCTACTCTGTAGCAGCTCCCACCCTATGGAATCAACTACCTCTGGGGCTCCATTTGGCCCCTGACCTCCGCACCTTCCGCCATGATTTAAAAACCTGGTTATTTGAACAGGCTGGGCTGTGCTGACCTCTTGGGGGTGGTGGTTTTATATTTTAAATTAGTAAGGGTTTTTAGATGAATTTGGCTTGCTTAATCCTATTTTAGTTAATTAATTTATTGTTCTGTTTTTAGTTGTGAGCCAGCCAGTCCTTTTGGAGAGGGGCGCATACAAGTAAACAAACAAACAAACAAACAAATAAATAAATAAATAAATAAATAAATAAATAAATAAATACAAAAGTATTTGTTAGACAATAAAAAATTAGGAAAATTTTTTTTTGTCACTAGATGTGCAAAAGAAAAGAGGTGTGGCACTATACATAAAAGATTGGATTTTGGCTAAAGAAATCTTTAGAGACAAAGAGGGTAGGATCTTAATGGTCGAGATTGAATTGGAAAACAGATATTACTGGTGGTAATATATGCACCAAATGGACCACAAGAAATTTTTTTTCAAAAATCATATAAAATTAAGGATTTGCAATATGAGGAAGTTTGTCTTTCAGGTGAATTTAATGCGGTTGTGAATAAAACGTTGGATTATGAAGGCAACAATACGAGAATAAAGAAGAAAAAAACACTACCAATTTTTTTTTATGATTTGACAAAAGAAGTTAATGATGCATGGAGAGAAAGATACCCAGAAAAAAAAACAATTTACCCATTATTCTAATAGGTATCAGTCCTGGTTGAGATTAGATATGGCATGGATGTCTAAAAAACTCATTTCAGAAATAATAGATATTAACATTGAGACAAATTTATGGGTGGATCATAGCACAATTAGATTTAATTGGATGGGGCAAAGGAACATTTCAAGATGGACGCTTCATGCAAGATGCTAGAATAAGAGGAGGATTTGGCTTGCCAAACTGGGAATTATATTATCAAGTGACAACTTTGATGTGGGTCAAGGAATGGATCACACTTAGAAATATTACGATTATTGACACTTGAAGGACATGATTTGTTGTTGGGGTGGCATGCCTTCCTATGGTACAAGGGATCTAAAACACATGGTTATTTTAGATGACCCTATATACGTGAGGCTTTATTACTAAACTGGGAGAAGATTAAAAGGCAACACTATTTAAAAATTCCAGTCTTGCTATCAACTTTAGAAGCGTTTTCATATCCAGTAATATATAAAATGAAACAAACAGATATGGTGAAATATTGAATGAAAAGGGTGGACATAAATCTATGCAAGAATTGGAAGAACAAGGTATAAGGATGAATTGGTTTTCATATGTGCAAATACCTTCTAGATATGATAAAGATCTTAAAATGGAAGATGTTTATGATAAATTGACTGATTTAGAAAATTTTTTAACAGGTACTGATGAAAAGGTGATTAAAAAATTATATGGATACTTATTAGAGGTTAAACTAGAACAAGTTAAAGAAACAATAGAATACCTTTGTCATTGCATTCAAAATACAATGAAATTTGAAAGCTACTCCAGCACAGTGCCCCAAACACATCACAATCATACTACACAGTATTTAAAAAGTAAAATAATTAAAGTAATTTATTTATTTATTTATTTATTTATTCGACTTATATGCTGTCCCCTCTCCCAAAGGACTCGGGGCGGCTCACAGATTAAAAGAAAATACAACAATAAATTACCTAAAAAGCATATTAAACAAACTAAGCCGAATTAACATTAAAACCCCCAAAAATTAAAATCAAGAAAACCCAAGAAGTCAGCATAGCCCAGATTGTAAAACAGCCAGGTTTTAACTCGTGAAGGTACGGAGATCAGGAGCAAGCCGGAGCTCCAGTGGAAGGAGATTCCATAAAGTGGGGGCGCCACAGAATAGGCTCTCCCCGAAGTCCCCGCCAAGCGACATTGAGTGCGGACGGCACCCTGAGGAGGCCCTGTCTATGTGCCCATACCGGGCGGTTGGTACTTGAAACTGGGAGGAGTCGCTCGTAAGTATCCTGGACCCATGCCATGTAGGACTTTGAATGTTAACACTAAAACCTTGAATCTCACCCGAGGGCAACCGAAGCCAATGCAAGTCGCAGGAGGGGTGTAACATGGGAGTATCGGGAGGCTCCCAACACTACCCGCGCGGCCGCATTCTGCACCAGCTGAAGCCTCCGAGTGGTATGCAAGGGCAGTCCTAAGTAGAGAGCGCTACAGTAGTCCAGTCGGGAGACAACGAGGGCCTGAGTAATCGGCGCAGGGCATCCCGGTCCAGATATGGGCGCAGCTGGTGAACCAGCCGACCTGGGCAAAGGCCCCCTGGCCACGGCTCCCACCTGCTCCTCCAACTTGAGCGAGTCCAGGAGGACCCCAGGTTCCGTGCCCTGTCCACGGGGTAACACCTCCCCCATGACCAAAGATGGAACCTCAGAACTGGACGGGATGTCGGTATGCACAACCACTCTGTCTTGGCTGGATTGAGTCGGAGCATGTTCCTGTCCAGATCAGCACCGCTTCCAAACAACGGGACATCACGGAGAGAGCATCACTGATGTGGTCGGGTGGAGATATATAACTGCGTGATCATCAGCATACTGATGATAACTCACCCAAACCACGGATGATCTCCCCAGCAGCTTCATATAAATGTTGAACAAGAGAGGCGAGAGAACCGACCCTGAGGTACCCCACAAGTGAGAGACCTCGAGTCGATCTCTGCCCCCTGCCAACACTGTTATGAAGGCCCTGAGAGGTAGGAGGAGAACCACTGTAAAACAGTGCCCCCACTCCCAACCCCCAAGACGCCGCAACAAGATACCATGGTCGATGGTATCAAAGCCGCTGAGAGATCTAACAGGACCAGGACAGAGGAAAACCCTGTCCCGAGCCCTAGAGAGATCATCAATCAGCGCGACCAATGCTGTCTCCGTGCTGTACCCGGTCGGAAGCCCGATTGGTACGGATCCAGGTAGTCCGCTTCCTCCAGGAAAAGTGGCAATTGCTGGGCCACCACATTCTCAACAACCTTCGCTAAAAAGCCAAGGTTGGAGACCGGACGAAAGTTGTTCAACACGGCTGGGTCCAAGGCAGGCTTCTTCAGAAGGGGCCTCACCACCACCTCTTTCAAGGCGGCAGGGAACAGCCCTCCCTCAATGAAAAGTTGACCACTGCCCGAGCCAGCCGACGTGACCTCCCTGGAGGCATAAACCAACCAGGAAGGGCACGGGTCCAATAAACATGTGGTGGAACTCAGCCGCGCATGATCCTGTCCACTTCATCCTCAGAAACAGGATCGAACTCAGTCCAGATGACATTAGCCAAACCACTCGCCTCCCCTCTCCAGACCCCTGCAAGTCCAAGCAACCCTTCCCGGATCCGAGCAATTTTATCCTGCAGATAAAGACCAAATTCTCAGCTCTGCCCCACAAGGGTCCACCACCTCCCCCAAGTGTAGGAGGGAGGGCAACCCCAAACAGGGCGGCCGGGCAGTTATCTGTGGATGCTATGAGGGCGAGAAGTAAAGTCTCCTCGCCCCCGCAGCCACCAGGTAAGTCCTAATAAGGCTCTCAACTGGGCTCGGTCGGATACGGGAGGGTCGCCTCCACCTACTCTCTAGTCCCCTTCTACGACGCTTCATCTCCCAGAGCCCCTCGTGTACCAGGGGCCAACTGGGATCTGCTGAGTAAGGGGACGATGGGGACAACCCTGTCCAGGGCCCCCGGAGCCAACTGTTGCCAGGTAGCCACAAGGACCTCGACAGGGCTGTGGGTAAGGGATGCAGGAAAAAACCCCAGTTCTGCCTGGAACCTCTCAGGGTCCATCAGGCACCTGGGGCGGAACCATCTAGATGGCTCCTCATCCCAGCGGTGTAGGGTGGCTTGTTGGAAGGCCAGCCGTAGGAGATAGTGGTCTGACCATGGGACCCTGGCCACTTCGCCACCACTCCGAGACAAAAACCAGGTCGAGCATATTGCCCCCTGTGAGTCGGGCCAGCTATTAACTGGGTCAGACCCATAGACTCCATGGAAGCCATGAATTCCTGGGCCAACCCCGATGCCGCACCCAAGGAGGGGAGGTTGAAGTCCCCCAGAACTATAAGCTCCGGGAACTCCACCACCACCCCCGAGACGGCATCGAGCAGCCCAGGCAGGGCGGCTGATACACAGCTGGGGACAGGTATGTAAGCAGCACGCCCATCTGACCATGAGGCCCGAACCTCACAAGGAGGGACTCACACCCGCCAATCTCAGGAGCAGGGGCCTCCCTTGGAAGCAGGGCCTCCCGGATAACGACAGCCACCCCACCACCCCTTCCCTGGGGTCGAGACCGTGCATAACCCCAAAACCTGGGGGGCAGATATCAACCAGAGGGACACCACCCTCTGGCCCCAACCAGGTCTCGGTGATACAAGCCAGGTCCGCGGCCTCCTCCTCAATAACCTCCCAGAGGAGGAACGCCTTATTCACCACAGACCTGGCATTAAAATGCACCAGCTGGAGCCCAGGGACCCTGGATCCCAAAACCCCCAGAAATTGAGAAGAGGTCGAGGTGTCGGAGCGCCCCACAGCTTAAATGCAGCGGGGGCGCGCTTCCCTAACATGATACGGCCCCCCTCCTCCTCGACTCCTACCCATTCCAACCACCCTGGGAATCAAGGCCCCCACTATTCCATCCGGGACTCCGCCACCCCCACCCGACCCCCTCCCCCCGAGCCTGACTGGGGCTGCAATGAACACCTGTGAACCCCCCCTTCCCTAACCCACTTAAGAATCGATTCAAAAATTTAACTAAAGAAGGTCTGGAACCCCTCCTTCTACCCTGCCCAGAACCCACACCCCAACCCCTACTAGCTCAATGCCAACTCTCTGGGTTCCATGACCCGTCCTTGAGATACAGTGTGGAAAGTTCAGCGGGCCAAACCTGGGAAGGAGGAGCCTCCCGTAAGGCCCGCAAGTCCATTGGCAAGTAAGCCCGCATGTTGTTGTGTTAAGCATATAAAGGGAGGAGTCGAAAAGATAGAACAAGTCCATACGTAGAGATCTTAAAACACCCGGTCTGGTCATAACGTGCATGCTACCGCCAGATGGTCCCAGAGAATAGATCCGGATTGCTCTCTCACCACAATCCAGCGGGCCGATGCAAAAGGCCCTCATCCGGGCCAACCACTGCACTCTCACTGCAGGGATGTCAGGCAGGCATGTCCAAATGGCCAGATGGTACCAGAAGATTGGATTACGAGGGGGGGCCCGCAATCCCAGTCCGCGACCCCCATACAGTGGTGGACGGGATGCACCCACACCCCTCTCATGAACCTCCAACGGGTGTAAAAGGGAGGAAAAAGGGGGGAAAATACCCCCATGGGACAGGGCAAAAGGAGACAAGAGGGGAGGGAGGGAAGGGCATCGAACAAAGATGTAAAAAGTTCAGCCAGAACACGCTAGGCGTGTTCCTAGGCGTGGTGCGCTGTTACGAAGACCAGGGTGGGGGCCAGGATGGGGGCCAGTCACTCCACTAGCCTCCACCCCCCATGGTTCACTCCCCGAAAGCTGGATAGTCCCTGCCACACCGTTCTCCGTAGGGCCGCCACAGCCGTCGCACCGTTCTCCAGGGCGCAAGGCATTTCCCAGGCTGAGCCAAGCGCCCGACAGCTGACCGGCCTCCACGTCCTTCTTGGGGCACCGCCATCACCACCTCCGCCGCAGCGCCATTCTCCGGGGCGCAGCGAGGCTCCAGGGCTGAATCCAAGACCAGCCCCAGTCAGCACGCCGCGCCGATCCCCCGGGTGCTGCCACCACCGTCGCGCCGATCACCTGGATGTCGTGCGTCTTTCGGAGCCAGGCCCGGAATCAGCTGGCCAGGCCCGGGCTGACAGGGCGAAAAAAGAAACGCCGCCGAGAGACGCCGCCAGCGTCGGAGCGCTGGAGCAACCAAGGGAGCTGCAAAGGGGAGCAGCAATGGGCGTCGGCTCCAAAACCACAATCCGATGCCCGAGATCTTCCCCTGTCGAAATGACCACCAAGGGGGGGTTGCCAGCTGCTCCCAGCCTCCCTAACGGACTACAGCCGACTCTCTTCCCGCAGAGCTTAGATCCGAGCCGCCATCTTCCAGGGCATCTTCCAGGGCATGCGCAGTAGCCAGGGCATGTGCAGTAATAATAATAATAATTAAAAACCTAGTCTAAAACCTATTTAAAACATATATTAAGTTAGATAGTTTAAAAATGCCACTTTACATAGAACTAAATCACAAATGTACTGTTTGATTCAAGACAATTATTGCCTTGGAAAAGAAACTGTTTCTCAGTCTATTAGGCCTCATTTTAAGACACCTATAATGTCTCCCTGATGGTAACAATTCGAAATATGAATGACCAGGATGAGAATGGTCTGTGGAGATTTTTTGTGCTCTAGAGAGGAGTCTGGTCTTCGCAATATCTTCCAAAGAAGAAAGAAAGCAACTGATGATTTCTTTTGTGCTGTGTTTATAACTCTCTGGAGCATCATCTTATCCACTACAGAGCATCCAGCATACCACACCGTTATGCAGTATGCCAAAATGCTCTCAATGGTAGAAGGGTAAAAAGTAACCAGCAACTTCTCACCCAGACTACTCTTTTTCAGCAGCCTCAGAAAGTGCAGGCGCTGTTGGGCCTTCTTTGCAGTGGCCATAGTGTGGACCGACCAAGTAAAGTTGTCGGAAATATGAGTTCCTAGAAATTTAAAACTATGAACTCTTTCCACACAATCTCCATTGATATATAGTGGGAGAGGCTCTGCTTTGTATTGTCTGAAGTCTATAATCAATTCTTTGGTCTTTTTGATGTTCAGGGCGAGGTTATGATTCTTGCACCACAAGACCAGTCTGAGAACCTCTGACCTATAGGCTGTGGGGGATTATGGGGAAAAATTTTGGATATGGGATTGACTTGGAAAAATGGTAAAAATTGTGGTCTCAAAATTATAAAATGACAATGTCAACAGCATATAAAGAAAATTTGTATAAGATGTTTTACAGGTGGCATTTACCCCCAACAAGAATATTTAAGAACAAATCTGAAAAGTGTTGGAAATGTCATCAGATACCAGGCTCATTTTACCATATGTGGTGGACATGCGTAAAGGCGAAAAGATACTGGACTACAATCAACAAATTGTTGGAAAAAATGACAAAAAAACATATTGACTTTAAACCAGATATTTTTATTGGGTATTTTACCAGAAATATACAGTAGAGAATTGAAGTATTTGATTGTAAATGTATTAATAGTAGCCAGAATTGTGTTTGCCAAAAATTGGAAAAATGAGAAAATTCCAAGGCAGGAGGAAGTTATTAAGAAATTAATGGAATGTGCTGAAATGAGTAAATTGACATTTGAAATCAGAGAACAAGAAGATAAACAATATTACAAGATATGGGATTTATTTTATCAATGGTTAGGGAAAAATATGGAAATGATATATCCTGGATAATCTTATAATATAAAAGATAATAGAATTATAGAGAATATAACATAAGGATGTATTAATATTGGATGATGAGGTAATGAATGTTATAATATAAATCAATTTAAAATGTTGAATATCTCACATAAAATGATGAAATAATAGCTGTAGCCAAATGATTAAACAATGATAATACACATATATATACAATAGATGGATAATATGAGAATATATACAAATTACAAGTGAGGACTACGGAGAGGAAGCACAAAACAATTGTAACCAACCAATACATTGTATGTAACTGGAAGATGTTTTTATGTTTTGTTTGTCTATGTTTGTTTAAAAATAAAAATTGTTTAAAAAAAGATGGACGCTTCAAAGGTCAATTTTAAAAGAGAAAGATTTTAGGTCCAAATTAGAGAGAAAATTGGAGTTTTTTTCCAAAGAAAACAAAGAAGAGGACACATCTCCACAAAATAATTGGGATACAGCAAAAGCATTTATGAGAGGCGTGGCAATAAAATACATGGCGAAAAAGAGTAAAGAGAAAAAACAACAAAGAAAAATATTAGAAAAAGAATATAAGGACTTGGAGAGGAAGTTACAAGAGGAGCCCCCAAAAAAACAAATAAAATCACAAATGGATTTAATAAAACACAAAATAAACTTATTAGAGAAGGAAGAACTAGCCCAACAATTGAAAATGACAAAGCAATATTTATTTGAGAATGCAGGCAAACCAGGACAATGGCTGGCCTATAAATTGAAAAAACAAAAAGAAAAGAGATGTATTATTAAATTAAGAAATGAGCAATTAAGAAATGTTACCAAGAAGAAGATAAAAGAAAGATAATTCAAATGTATTATGAGAAGTTATTCAAGGAAGAAGAGTACCCAATAGAGGAAAAAGTGATAAATTGCTTAAAGAAAGCAGACCTCCCCAGAATTTCAGAAGAGGAAAAAAAATATGCTGAATGGGAAAATAAGACTAGAAGAAGTAAATTGGGGGATAAATAAACAAAAAAATGATAAAGCACCGAGACCAGATGGGCTTCCAGCAGAGCTCTACAAGAATCAACAAGATATATTAAGTATTAAAATTCTCAAAATATGCAATGAAGTGTTAGATGAGGCAAAAATCCCACAATCCTGGAATGAAACTATGATAACAGTTATTCCCAAGGAAGGAAATGATCAAACAAACATCAGAAATTATAGACCAATATCTCTCTTAAATGTGGATTATAAAAATTTTGTTACCATAATAGCGGATAGACTTTAAAAAATCTTAAATGAATTTATCCATACAGATCAGAATGGATTTATTTATTTTATTTATTTAATTGGATTTATATGTCGCCCCATCTCCAAGGGGACTCGGGTCGGCTTACACGCAATGTATAAACAATAAATACGTCTATATCAAATTCAATCCAATTATAAAATCAATTAAAATACCCTAAAATTAAAATTCCCAACCCTGCTCAGTCCAGGCCAGCCTGTACAAACAGCCAAGTCTTGAGATCATGGCGGAAGAAGTGCAGGTCCGGGGCCAAACGCAGCTCTAGAGGTAGCTGATTCCAAAGGGTGGGCTCCCCCACAGAGAAGGCCCTCCCCTGGAGAACCGCCAACCGACATTGTCTGGCCGACGGCACCCCCAGGAGGGCCTGCCTATGGGAGCGTACCGGGCGATCGGACCTCAATGCTGGTAGGAGGCACTCCTGCAAGTACCCTGGACCCAAGCCATGCGGGGCTTTATAGGTTTAATACCAGCACCTTGATTTCTTCCACATAGACATCTTAAAAATAATATAAGGACAATTCTGGATGTTATAGGGTATTATGAAGAACATAGCTGTGATCAGGTGGCATTACTGTTTTTAGATGCTAAAAAGGCATTCAACAACGTAAAATGGAATCTTACAACAAATTAAATATATGGATTTTGGAGAAAAATTTTGAAATGTGATTTCGGCAATATATAATAAGCAAGATGCTAGAATATTGGTGAATGGGGGAACAACAAATAAATTTGAAATACAAAAAGGAACAAAGCAGGGATGTCCACTACTGCCACTTTTATTTTGACTCTGGAGGTTTTAGCAAGAACAATTAGGAAGGAAACAGAAATAAAAAGGTTAAAAATAAAAAAGGAAGAGTTCAAGTTGCAAGCCTTCACCGACGATTTAGTTTTTATTTTAGAAGAGCCACAAAATTCGGGACCAAAACTTATGGAAAATTTTGAAGAATTTGGGGAAGTCGCGGGGCTAAAAATTAATAGGGAGAAAACAAAAATAATTTCAAAAATTATGACAAATAAACAAAAGGAAACACTAGCTACGATAATGGGCATCCAAATAGTAGATAAAATAAAATATTTGGGAATTATGATCTCGGCGAGATGTACAACACTCAAAAACGATAACTATAATCCATTAATTAAACAAATAGCAGAAGATTTGGAAAAATGGGACAAATTAAGATTATCTCTTATGGGCAGAATAGTGACAGTAAAAATGAATATATTACCTAAATTATTATTTCTTTTTCAGAATGTTCCCATAAAATTGGAATTTTTTTTTGATGATTTCAATAAATTGATGTTGAGATTCATATGGCAAAAGAAAAAAATCAAGAATTAAATCAAGATGCCACAGAAAGGGGTGGATTTGGCCTACCTGACTGGGAATTGTATTATAGAGCTGCAACTCTAATGTGGGTTAAAGATTGGATAAATCACAAAAATAAAAGAATATTAACATTAGAGGATTACAATTGACAGGCAGGATGGCACGCCTTTTTATGGCAGGACAAACAAGTAGGCCATGGATACTTTCAAAGACTCAAAATTAGGCAGACCTTGTTAACTGCATGGAACAAAACTAAAAGACAAATTTATGTAGAAACACCAATATGGCTACCTACATTGGAAGCTTTGATGTATTTATTTATTTATTTATTTATTAATTCGACTTATATGTCCCTCTCCCGAGGGACTCGGGCTGCTCACAACTAAAATAGAATACAACAATAAGTTACTTAAAAATATATTAAATTAAAGCCGAATTAATATTAGTATTATTATTAAAACCCCAAAATTACGTAAACAACCCCAAGGGTCAACACTGCCCAGATTGTAAAACAGCCAGGTTTTTAGCTCACGGCGGAAGGTGCGGAGATCGAGCCAGCCGGAGCTCCAGCGAAGAAGATTCCATAGAGTGGGGCTGCCACAGAATAGGCCCTCCCCGGTCCCCGCCAAACGACATTGAGTCGCGGAGGGCAGCCCGAGGAGACCCGCCAGCGACCGCACGGGCGGCTGGTATTTGAGGCTGGGAGAAGTCGCTCAAATATCCTGGACCCATGCCATGTAGGACTTTGAATGTTAAAACCAAAACCTTGAACCTCACCCGAGGGCAACCGAAGCCAATGCAAGCCACGCAGGAGGGGTGTAACATGGGAGTATCGGGAGGCTCCCATCACAACCGCAGCAGCCGCATTCTGCACCAGCTGAAGCCTCCGAGTGGTGCACAAGGGCAGTCCTAGATAGAGAGCGTTACAGTAGTCCAACCGGGAGACAACGAGCCTGAGTGATCGTGCGCAGGGCATCCCGGTCCAGGTATGGGCGCAACTGGCGAACCAGCCGGACCTGGGCAAAGGCCCCCTGGCCACGGCTCCCACCTGCTCCTCCAACTTGAGCCGTGAATCCAGGAGAACCCCCAGGTTCCGTGCCCTGTCCACAGGGGGTAACACCTCCTCCCCATGACCAAAGATGGAATCTCCAAACTGGACCGGGATGTCGGTATGCACAGCCACTCTGTCTTGGCTGGATTGAGACGAAGCATGTTCCTGTCCATCCAGATTCGCACGCTTCCAAACAACGGGACATCACGGAGAGAGCATCACTGATGTGGCCCGGGTGGAGATGTATAACTGCGTATCATCAGCGCTGATGATAACTCACCCCAAGCCACGGATGATCTCACCCAGTGGCTTCATATAAATGTTGAACAGGAGAGGCGAGGACCGACCCCTGAGGTACCCCACAAGTGAGAGACCTCGGGTCGACTCCGTCCCCTGCCAACACTGTTTGCGAACGTCCCGAGAGGTAGGAGGAGAACCACCGTAAAACAGTGCCTCCCACTCCCAGCCCCCGAGACGCCGCAACAGGATACCATGGTCGATGGTATCAAAAGCCGCTGAGAGATCTAACAGGACCAGGACAGAGGAAAACCCTGTCCCGAGCCCTAGAGAGATCATCCATCAGCGCGACCAATGCTGTCTCCGTGCTGTACCCGGTCGGAAGCCCGATTGGTACGGATCCAGGTAGTCCGCTTCATCCAGGAAAAGTGGCAATTGCTGGGCCACCACACTCTCAACAACCTTCGCTAAAAACGAAGGTTGGAGACCGGACGAAAGTTGTTCAACTCGGCTGGGTCAAGGGCAGGCCTCTTCAGGAGGGGCCTCACCACCGCCTCTTTCAAGGCGGCAGGGAACAGCCCCTCCCTTAACGGCGTTGATAACTGCCCGGAGCCAGCCGCACGTGACCTCCCTGGAAGCATAAACCAACCAGGAAGGGCACGGGTCCAATAAACATGTGGTGGAACTCAGCCGCCGATAATCCTGTCCACTTCATCCTCAGAAACAGGATCGAACTCAGTCCAGATAACATTAGCCAGACCACTCGCCTCCCCTCATCAGACCACTGCAAGTCCGAGTGCAGCCCTTCCCGGATCCGAAGCGATTTTGTCCTGCAGATAAAGACCAAATTCCTCAGCTCTACCCCACAGAGGGTCCGCCCCACCCCCAGTTGTAAGAGGGAGCGGGCAACCCCAAACAGGGCGGCTGGGCGGTTATCTGCAGATGCTATGAGGGCGGAGAAGTAAGATTTCCTCGCCGCCCCCACAGCTACCAGGTAAGTCCTAATATGAGCTCTCAACTGGGCTCGGTCGGATCCGGAGCGGGTCGCCCTCCACCTACTCTCTAGTCCCCTTCTACGACGCTTCATCTCCGGAGCTCCCGGTATACCAGGGAGCCGGTCGGGATCTGCGCCGAGTGAGGGGGACGATGGGGACAACCCTGTCAAGAGCCCCCGCAGCCGACTGTTGCCAGGCGGCCGCAAGGACCTCGGCAGGGCTGTGGGTGAGGGATGCAGGAAAAAACCCCAGTTCTGTCTGGAACCTCTCAGGGTCCATCAGGCGCCTGGGGCGGAACCATCTCAGTGTACCCACACTTACTCCGACAAGGGAAAATTATTACCTATGAGGACATCTTAAATGATAGAGGAGAATTACGATCAAGACAAGACTTGAAGGACCAAGGAATAGACATAGAATGGGGGCTTATTTATAACTCCAATTGAGACATGGGAAAGATATGAAAGAGTGGGGAATTAGTAGGCGCAAAACAAAATTAGATGAAGTACTATTGAGAAATTGATAAAAAAATTACAAAGTTCTATTAGAATGCAAATTAGAGGAAGAAAAAGTAAAAGAAACGATGGTGGCATGGATGAAGAATTTTGGATATAGTATAAATTTAGATGATTGGCAAATCTTACAGGAAAGAAACAAAAAAAATGACTTTGGCCACACTGTTTAAAGAAAATTTATATAAATTGTTTTATACATGGAATATGCCACCATCAAAATTGGCAAAAATGTATCCAAATCTTTCCCCTGCATGTTGGAAGTGCAATAAGGAAAATGGAATGTATTATCATTTATGGTGAAATTGTAAAGAAGCTCAAAAGTTTTGGCAGAAAATTCAGAAATGGCTAGAACAGATGTGTAAGATCAAAATAGAATACAGACCTGAAATTTTCTTGTTAGAAATTAATGTGGGAAAATACAACAAAGATATTATATAATAATTCATGTAATTACTGCTGCAAGATTGGCCTATGCACAACAGTGGAAATGTAAAGAAACTCCAAGTGAAATAGAAATAATTAGGAAAATTTGGATGGGTGCAGAAATGGACAAATTGACAAAAGAATTAAAAAATAAGGATGAATCGGATTATTACAAAGTATGGGGTAAGTTTTATTGTTGGCTAGAAAAGAGGAAGGATCAAGACAATAAGAAATGATATGTATATATTGTATACTATTTATTTTCATAGATTTACATATATACATAGTATACATTGTATACTATGCATATAGAATGTAAATGTATACTATTTTTAGATATGATTTAGCAATGTAGACAACTATGTGGGTTAGGAAGATTGCACCACATTCATTGCTACTTGCAGGAAACCCTGCTGCCGATAACGACTTCCCGACGCCCAGTGCGCTCCCACAGGCAGGGCCTCCTGGTGCTGCTGTCAGCTAGGCAGTGTCGGCTGGCGGCCCCCAGGAATAGGGCCTTCTCTGTGGAGGCACCCACCCTCTGGAATCAGCTGTCCCTGGAGATCCGGGTGGCCCCGGACCTCCGATCCTTCCGCTGTGGCCTAAAAACCTGGCTATTTCAACTGGCCTACCCAGACTGATGGGGGGGGGTTTAAATGGGTGTTAAATGTTTTAGTTTTTACGATTATGAGATTTTCTTGGGTTTAATTTATTTTTAACTTTTGTATTATATGTTTTTTAGTTTTGTAAGCCACCCTGAGTCCTTAGGGAGATAGGGTGGCATATAAATCTCATAATTAAATTAAATTAAATTGTTTTTAATGTTCTTTTGTTTTTGTGATGGCTAATAAAATTAAAATTTGAAAAAAATAGCAATAGTAATAGTAATGCAGACTTAGTAAATAGTTGGACAGTGCTGAGGAAATTATTTGTTTAGCAGAGTGATGGCGGGAAAAAAATTATTCTTGTCTAGTTGTCTGGTGTGCAGTGCTCTATAGCATTGTTTTGAGGGTAGGAGTTGAAACAGTTTATGTCTGGGATGTGAGGGGTCCATAAATATTTTCACAGCCCTCTTTTTGATTCCAGCATTATACAAGTCCTCAACTGAAGGCAGGTTGGTAGCAATTGTTTTTTCTGCAGTTCTAATTATCCGTTGAAGTCTGTGTCAGTCTTGTTGGGTTGCAGAACCAAACCAGACAGTAATATTCAATATTAGGATTTTTTTCAGTTAATAAATATCGTTCATGTTTATGAAGCATGCTTCAATTAAAAATGATAATTTGTTACACATTTATGTACTAGGAAAAGGGATGTCATTCCAAACTTTTATTGTCAAATTTGAAAATGTTCATACAGTATGTAAAAAACATTGTTATATTTTCATAACTTGAAATATAATTGATACACAACAAAAATATGTTCTATTAAAAATTAAGTCAACTCTTATTAATAAGAATAATCCATTTATGAATATAAAAGTATCAATGAAAGTAACATGTTTTTGTAGAATATACACATTTCAATATACAATTGTATTTTAACAAATGTAATTAATCTTTTTTTTGGTAATAGTTCATTAGTTGCTGTTTCGTATTATTTTCTTTTCTTTGTAGGAGGAGATGAATCACATTCTTTTGCACTAGGACTATATGAATGTTTACTTGGGGTAACTGCGAATCCTGACAAATAAATTAGTTTAAATATTACTAATTTAAATTTGTGCATAAATTAATTTTTATAATAGGAATATAATTTGTAAATCAGAAATGCATATCATTTATGCTAATAACCATTATGAACAAATATATCTATTTCAGGTTTAGTATGCAAATAATGCTGATCAAACTAAATATTTTATAACTAAAGAAAAATAAATATTAAAGCCGTTATTTATAATATGACCGTTCCCTTAGTGGCCTTTTGAAGTTACGATGGACCCCCTACCCCAAAACCTGCTTTTGACCCATTCTCAAGGTTCTGGCCCCTGCAGCGCCCCCATCAATCATTTGTCCCTATGTCCAACTGCAGCGACAGTGCAATTCCCCCTGCCTATCTTCCCCCCATCTCCCCCACTGGATCCCTGCATGCACTGGGCCTGCTTTCCATCCCACCAGCCCCTACCCATGACCTGATAGACAAACCTGTGTGGACATCTTATTTCTCTTCCTATTTCTGCCTGGTTTAGAGGCACAGGCATATCATGCACTTCTGAATGAGATGGTAATTCATTGCGTTGATTTGATGAGATCATACCTATATAAATAAATCTTAATTTTAATTTTAGAATTTCTGATACCGGACAGCTGTAAGCATCCAAGGGAGATAGATGGTTCACGATTGTAAAAAAGTAATGAAATAGTATGTATACAGTTCTGCGTATTTCAAAAATACTTGATTATTTACAACTCCACTTGATGCTAAAAGATGGTACATATTTATTTGAAATTGGCTTAGAAAATGCACCTAATCAATCAATTACATTTATCTTCAACCCTTGTGCCCAACCTGGCCCATTCAGCCTTCTCCCTTCCCATCTCTTGTATTGATTGAACTAATCATTCTGCTTTATTTCTTTCCAATAAAGAAAAGATATAAGGTGGGAATTGGGCACCCCACTGGATCTACCTGCAGGCATAAGACTGTCAGGACATAATAGCTTAAAATCTGTTTTCCAACTGTTCCCTCCGAGAATAAATAGCATTATGAATTTTTTTTATTTTTATTTTAAATTACATTTACATGCTACCCTTCTCCGAAGACTCAGGGCGGCTTACAATTTTTGGGATACAACCCAATGCGCTCAGCAATAGCCTTCCTTCCATTGTATATGCCTGCTTATTACTAAGCGGCATTTTTACAAAGTCAGCTTATTGCCCCCAACAATCTTGGGTCCTCAATTTACCTACCCCGAGAGGATGGAAGGCTGAGTCAACCTTGAGCCTGGTGGGATTCGAGCCTGCACTAATTGCAGGCAGCTGGAACTTAAGCTGGAACTTAAGTGCTAGGCATTTAACAGCCTGCACCACCAAGGCCCCAGTAAATAGCATTATGAATTGTAGAAATTGAGACAACGCTTAGGCTCAAGCCCAGGGCAGTGTCCTCCAGACTGCATGAAGAAAAGAACTGAATTTAGCCCTCTAAATTCCAATCTGCCTTCTGAACTTCCATCTCTGGTAGACCCGAGTCCCATATTCCATGCTTTCCTATCTTGCCTGGTAAGAGTTTTCTGGAACTGTTTCTTTTAATGTTTATTAGTAGCCTTGACCTTGCCAGTTTCAGAGATATAATGGGGGGTTTACTGCATTTTCCTTTATAACAATTTAATAGAAATCTTCTATTACCCTTTTCTGCTGTTCATTTATGTTTCCAGCTTAACTGTACATATACAAATGACTATAACATTGTGACGATGGCAGTTCGATATATTTCACCCAGATCCAAATATATATTTTAAAGTTGTATTGAAAACTATTTTATGGATTATATGGTAAAATAATTATCTTCTAATCCCACAAGTAACATTTTTTTCTAATACTGCCAAAAAAGAGGAACTATGGCTTTGATTCAAAGTTTTGTGGAACAAAAATATTAAACTAGGTGTTCCAGTAAGCATTATTTCTCATTATTCCCCTCAATCTCAAACCCCTTCCACACGCTTGGAGAAATGATCTGGCAAAAGTTAGAATATGACAGTGATGGATGTACATAGAATGATAAACTGACAAAAATGGATTTTGTTTTGTTTTGTTCCCTTCTTCTCCAAAGTAACTCCAAGTAGTCCTCAACTAACGGCAGCAATTGGGAGTAGAATTTCCACCGCTAAGCAATACAGTCATAAAATGTTGACTGTGCTGCTTAGTGACTGCAAGCCTTGCAGTCCCAGCATTTGTTAATCAGATTCCATGGCCTTTAGGTGAACAGCTTCCTGCTGATTTCCCATAACCAAAGTTAATGGAAAGCTGGCAGGCAGTTATAAATCCCAAGCTGGCAGAAGGGTAGGTGGCTTCTACCAAGGGTGCACAGGGATGGAGGGGAAGATTGGAGTGGGTTTACAATGGAATGAGGAAAGACTCAGAAGAATGCAAGTGGGTGTGCAAGAAGGTTCGAGAGACTGCGAGATATTGTGTAAGAGGTGTGACTTGGGGAAGGTGCGAGAGGGTGTGAAGAAGTGTGATGCAGGTTGAGGACGGCATGTGCGTGGCCTGTTTGGCACAAGCACAGAGGGGCTGGGAAGGATGCATCAGTTGGGAAGACTTAGCCCAGCAGCTTACAAATTTCCATGTCAGATTTCCAATGGACTTTCTGGGAAAGCCAGAAAGTTAAAAAGATTGCAAATGATTGTGGAATGCTACAACTAGTCATAAGTTGTAGCACCCCGGTTGCCAAGAACCCAAATCATAATTATTGACCACGGACAGCCAGAACTCAAAGGATCAGTTGTTCAACACCACTGTAACTTTGAATAGTTGTTGAATGAATTGGTTGTAGGTTGAGAACTACCTGTAATGCTCTCTTTCTAGAAGGACAGGTAGTCCTCAACTTAAAATCACAATTGAGCCCAAAATTTCCATTGCTAAACAAAACAGTTGTTAAGTCAGTTTTTCTCCATTTTATGATACCTCTTGCTACAGTTAAGTGAACTACTGTAGTTATTAAATTAATAACACGGTTGTTTATTGAATCTGGCTTTCCCACTGACTTTGCTTATCAGAAGTCACAAAAGATGATCATATGACTCTGGGACACTACATCTGTCATAAATACATGCCAACTGCCAAGCACCCGAATTCTGATCCTATAACCATGGGGAATGCTACAATGGTCATATGAAAAACGATCATAAGTCACTTTTTTTTAGTGCTGTTGCAATTTTGAATGGTCACCAAACAAATGGTTTGAGGAGTACCTGTATAGAAGACTCTGTTTGATTCATTAAAACTTGGGGCCTGGTTATACATGACTTCATTATTTATGTTTATAAATTTATATTCCATTATATTGGTGTGCCAAAATACTTTTTGGTAATATATATGTGGGTGTCAATACATCCATACCTAATTTCTGCTCTACTGATGCAAGTTTCTCTTTCATTTCATCAAGTTCTTCTTTTTTTCCCATTTCTACAATATTATTGGATTGTAGTTCTTCAAGTTCATTCTTTACTTCATTACATTGGAGAAATGCTGCTCGGTACTGCTGAAGGAGGTCTAATATATACAGAAAAAAGGTTTTTTTACATTAATAAAATACAACACTATAATCTGTAATAGCAATTAGCAGAAACAATGAAGTCACTATTCATTGTCATTAAATAAAAGTATTGAAGAATGCTTGATGAATAATTTTGAGTGAGAATGTATATACATATGCATACACACACACACACACACGTATGGTATTCAGCTTTGTTCGGGTATTTTCCCATGTTATTATAGTTGTGCTTTTAAAGTTGTAGTGACGTTTTGGCAGAATCTCATCTGCCATCATCAGGCTTGTGTGTTGGGTTCATCGACGAACCCAATCAAAATACTGAACCCAATCAAAATATTTTATTCATTGAAGATACAATAAAATGTACATTACTTTATAATGTTTTTTTTAATGGCTGCAATGTACATCATATTGGACACCAGCTAAAAACTTCTATTTCATTAGTTTAATATACAATAATAGTAGCAGCAATTTGGTAATCAATTTAATTCAAATCTAGCAGTAATTTTAATTGAATTCTTAACAGAAACACTTAACAAAACATTGTGTGTAACAGTTGATTTCATTTATTAAACTCTGAATGCACCTATCTGTTGGCAGATAATATGGTAATCCGGTGGCAGAGGTGCTCCAAAAACCATTCCCCGAAGCTTCTCTATAGGCGGGGCTTTATTTGGAAGGCCTCCAAACTTCCCATTACTGCGAATTATGTCCCCCTTTCTTGTTAATAAAGTTGGACAATCTGTCGTTTTCACAACCTATATATATAAAGAAAGAATTTACTATCAAAATTCAGTACCTTGAAAAGAAATGCCATGCCAGGGGTGTCAAACTCAAGGCCTGCAGGTGGGCCAGCCCATGTTACTTTGGCCAGACCCACCCAATCCTGGCGTGCGTGCACACAGGAGGCGGCAGGCTCATGTGTGCACAGGCCAGGCCTACCTCATCCTGACAGGTATATGTGTGCATTTTCAGATGTGTGTGCATAGGGAGAGGTGTTTGGCAGCAGGGGCTCTGCAGCTGGCCTTCCAGGAAGCTTCGGCCTGGCCCATTCTATCACGGCAGGCATGTATGCATGCAGGAGTTGGTGACCACGTGCGTGGACAGTCCCAGCCACGCCATCCCAGTAAGTGTGCATGCGCACAGGAGGCAGTTGGGATGGTGGGGTCTGTGCGCGCATGCACCCAACTCCTGCACACGCATGCACCCAACTCCCCTGCCACTGGCCCATGGGGGAAAACTGGAACGCTGATCTAGCCCGTGAAGAAATCGAGTTTGACACCCCTGTTCTATGCCCTAAGCAAGCTTTTTCTGTGATCCTATTAGAACAAATGCAAGTGCTTTTTTTTCCAAAAAGAACAACTTAATTGCTACGTAAATGATATAGGATGACAAGGGGGTACATGTATGAACTCAGTGGGCCCTGTATGAACTCTTTCTCGATTATATATTTTATACAAACCCTGTTTGATTTAAAAGAAAGATGCAAAAGCATGCCCCATTATATCACCACCAGCATCTGCATCTTCCTATTCTGCAACCTTCAGAATGAGCAACCTTCAGAATGAGCATGACGTTCCACCCTCACCCAGAATAATATTTTAAGACAGCAAATAACCTGAATGCCTTCTACCACTTTTGGTATTTGGGGAAGAGACTGTCTTCCTCCTCCCACCTACTGTTCAGCTGCTTCCCTTCCAATTTCAGCTTCTGAGGAGTCAGATTGGAAGCACGTTAAGAGTTCTTTTTCCATTCTCTTTTTTGCACACTAACCTTTTTGTTACATACGATATGGAAATCTCATTCCAGCTAACTAAAAGGCAAACATATTTCTTCAGTTCTAAGCTTGGCCCTTGTCCCATAGCATATTGCAATCAGTCTGTTCCTTAAGCACAGGGCACATAGTTGACAGAATCCAAAGAATCTGAATTTCAACATGAATCTTGGGTACTTTTGAACATATTTTTATTCTTGAATTTGCTTCTTCCCTTAAAGCAACTGTTTATAAAGGTTTCCCTTCAAATTTTCTGAGGAAGTAAAGCCTAGATTTACTATCTGTACTGAAAACAAAATAGCTCAACACTGGATTGATCTAAGAAAAGCAGACCCTGCATTTGGAGACAACACTTGGATGAAAAAAATGTGCTGGAAAAAAACCCCCACATTTTAAATGCAATAATTTTTTTTTAAATTAGGCTTGTTTCAAATTAGCTAAGAATTGGGTGAATGTTTTTCTGTCTAAACTTAATTTTGATGGGAACTGTCTGAAAGTCAGAGCGGTCTCTCTTTTAATATCTCGGTAATCCTTGCTTAACAATGGCAATTCGGACCAGCAACTCTGTTGCTAACCAAGGTGACTGTAAAATGTAATGCCACATGACTGTCAATTTTCAATCTCAGTTGCTGTCTCATTAAGCAAAAACTGCTTAGTCATAGCATCCTATGGCCATATGATCACCATTTGTGATCTGCTGGCTTCCCCACAGATTTGGCTTTTTGGAAGCTGGCAGTGAAGATCCCAAATGGTGTCCATGTGATTGCAGGGACACTGTGACAGCTGCAACCACCCATTATAACTCTGCCAAGTTCAGCACCACTGTGGTCATGCAGTGAGGACAACATTTGTTGATGACACCCAATTGTACATTTAATCCTGGAGATATTGCTGAAGTCTTATCTCAGTATTTGATGACTATGATTGTCTGGAAAAAAAGTAAAAATTTTCCCTATCCAGTCATATCCAATTCTAGAGGTGCTGATATTGGTTCCTTAGCTGAGAGAGACAGCGTTGTCCAAAGACATCTCTGTGGTCATGTGGCCAGCATGACTATATCCTGAGGTGCACAGAACTGCTGTTACCTTCCCACTGAACTGGTACCTATTTATCTACTTGCATTTGCATGCTTTCAAACTGCTAGGTGAGCAGGAGCTGGGCCAAGTAACCAGAGCTCATCCTATCATATGACATTTAGTTCTGAAACCTGAGCTGTCAGCTTTTCAGCTGAGAAGTTCAATGTCTTTAACCACTGAGCCATCGCCCCCCACCTCCACCCCCAGATGGCCTGCATAGAACAGGCTTAGCCTTAACAGGGAGTTGTACATCATAGGAAGATCTATTATCTACTAGAAAATGGACATCACAGAACTGAGCAAGCCCTTTAGCAAAGAGGGCCTTTATAAGTTTGTTAATAAAATATAAATGGAGCTAGACTAACCCTTTTTCTTTTACAGACACTCATATGTATATAAGCAATAAACAAAATACCTTACGACTGTAATACATACCTCTTTTCTGTACTGAATGGCAGCTTCCAAATTGTCAATAATAATTGTATTACCCAAGAGCACCCCAAACACTGTAAAGATACATGAAATATTAATACCGTATTTAGAATACAAACCAATACACAAACTGACATTTCTATTCACACCTACTTATTATGGAGCATCAATAGTGAATACGATGTTAGCATCATGATATAGTTAACAGAATTACCTCTAAATCAGAAAGAAAATTTGTCAAGATAATCAGGGTAAGAACAACTATATTGTTCTAGTAAGTACTGGATTTGATAAACTACAGGTATGAAGAAACTGCGTATGTGCATGTAAATTAAAGGTACACAGGCATTTGTATTTATTCCTTGTTCTCTAGTTGCTACGTTCCAAGATGTCTGCCGTACAAAATTTCATGCAGAAGCGCACGTAAAAGGAACAGTAGTCCTACTAGCCATTTATTTAAGCCTCACTGTATCAGGAATATTTCAACAAACAATGCTGTTTCAGCAAAAGTTCAGTGATTTTAGGAAGTACCATAGTTTTCGCTCCATAAGATGCACCTGACCATAAGACGCACCTAGATTTAGAGGAGGAAAACAAGAAAAAAAAAATCTGTACCAGAGCCTGAGAGGACCACAGATAGGTGTCCTCTCATGTGCCAGCTGTATCTATTGACTCCTGCACTGCGGAAAAGTGACAGAAGAGGCGGGCAGTGACAAAGACAGAAGAGATGGGGTTGACCAATGTAAAAGGACCACACCGCTGCAGCCTGGCTGCTATTCACCAAAGGACCGGCACTGTAACATTTTTTGGGGGGGGAGTGTTTCTTATGGAGTGAAAAATACGGTAAGTCCTGTGAACTGGAAGGGATTCGAGGTGTTTGAAATCTATTTGGTCTGAATCACTTCCATATTGGAAAATTTATAGAAATTGCCAATTGCCCAGAACAATACAATCTGGAGGGGGTACAGGAAGGTTGTGCTCTGCTCTGATAACACTACATGTATATCAGTTAATCTTTTGTTTTTCAGACTAACTTGTGCTTGGGAGCTTAAGTAAAAAATGAAAAGGGAGGGGGGAATGTAATAAGTTCCTTACAGGAAAGATGGGATAAATAATATTTATTTAACGCTTACTTAAAGAGAAATTTCTCGCTAACAGTTACTAATAGCCAGATGGCGTTATTATTTGATGGAGAAGATCACTTTCCAAAGATATAGTTTCTTCAAACTCTTTCAATTACCAGCCTGGGATAATGTTCAGGTGTTTTGACTATAGAGACCCAAGTTAAAGTCTATATTCAACCATGGAAACTCACAGTTATTCAGTCTCAGCCCAACCTCCCTCACAGTCTTGTTTGTGGAAATAAAAATCTAAAAAACACTGTTTGTATTATAATTACCTATTTTGCAATTCTCCATGTGCTCTGGAAATATTAGCAAGTTCCTAGCAAATACAGGATTTCCAATAGGACTGAAAGAGTTTCCTTTATTTTGCAAATGAGGTAAAGGTCTGCTTAAAACAAAGAGGTATTATTTTATTGTTGACTTTGTCAGACAAATGCAAAACATATGGCAACCATTTAGATATTAGTGTTGACTACTAACATTTTAAAGGGGAAATTTTGAATATATTACAATATAATTTACAAAGTACAGGATTTGAAACAGAATATGAGGCAAATTCATTCTTTCAAAAGTAAATCACCATTAGCAACTCAGGAAAACAAATCGGCAGCTATTATTTAACAATTCAGGTGTAGTGGCTAAGATCCTGAGCTAAACTGGAGACTGTGAATTGTAGTCCTTCCTTGGGCATGAAAGCCAGTTACTCTAAAACAGACTGAAACGTGGAAATAAATTTATGAACTAGCACCCTTCCTCATCCCTTCTGACTCAGCTCTAGTTTTAAGCAAGAAAATAAACTTTAGAGTTGATAGTTTTTAGAATTGGAAGGGACCATTTAAGCCAATCTCATTCTCAATGCAGGAACACGAATTAAATGATGTTCAACATTCGTATGTCACTTCCCAGTAACCAGGGGGTGGGGGGACTAAATAAAAAAATCTAAAAATGTTAGACTTATTACATTTGGAAATAAAATATTAATTAAATTTGGAGAAGAAAACAAAACTTTACCTGTTCCAATCTGGAAGATTCTTCTTATAAATAGAATCAAGAGGCAACACTTGCTGTGTACCTTTAGTCTCATCAAAGATACGACGTGCAGCAGCTGTTGTCAAAGTGACTACACAATCCATATCACTTGCCAAATGCCAGGAAATGACCTTTGCTACTTCATCGTCTTCAATTTGTGCTAAGTGTGAAATCTTGCACCAAAATTAAGCAATGAATGAAGAATTAAGGGTTATTTTGTATGTGTAAAGGAAAGAACTTAGCCTTCCCATGTGCTTAATCTATTTGGGAGATTATGCTATTCAGTTTTGAGGCTAAACGTTATATGTTAGGTCTACAACACCCCCCCTCCCAAAAGAGAAACAAACTCAGAAGTCAAGAAAATTCTGACATAAACAAAAAGTTGCGTTTATTAAGGTGTAAAAAGAATTGGTCATGCACATGTTTATAATTATGCAGTTTTTACTCAAGTACCATGAAAGAAAAGTGATAGCTTTGCTTATCGCTTTTTCACATATGCACACACACACAGCCTTCAAGCCAATATGGACTACTGGCAGCTGCCAGGAAAAGTTCCTACAATTTTCTCAGCAATATTTTGCCATTGCATGCTTGCTAGGGCTAAGACAGAATGAATCAATCACCCAGCTGGCTTTGTACGTAAAGTAGGATTAATCTCCTGGTTTCTTCACTGATGCTTCCACCAAAGTGGCTCCTATGATGACATTATTACATATTAAATAACACACTTAATTAAAATATCAATAATAATGCCCTTTTCTGCTCCTTTTTTCACTTAGAATTGACAGGCATGTATTATGATTCTCTAAAGCTAATAATATTGAGAAAAATATTGCTACTATTGCTACTGCTGCTACTGCTACCATCACTACTACTACTACTAATGATATTAACACCTGGAGACATACAATAGGTGGATATATGATAAAATAGGTAAGAAAAACATAGTCTATATAGAAAGGAGAGAAAAATAAACTATTAGGTTTTTTTTAAAGAAAATTGAGAACAAACTTACCTTGCCCAAAATATCCTGATTACTCTTGGGATAATCATCATGTGTGCATTTTCTTCTATGTTGTTTCAATACATTTTCCTGCACAGCCATACCTTTTATTAAGGAATCAATATGCTCCAGCTAAAAAGTAAGAAAGGAAAATAGCACTATGTGTTATCATTGAAATGTACTTTACAACACATAGAAACCATTTACAAACATACAATTAATTTAAAGCTCTTATGACTTTTTATCTTACTGAAGCAAGTCTCCACTGGACAGTAGTAAAGTTCATTGCTGTTTCTAAAAACAGCCTGGAAATAAAGTTCATATTGATATTATTTTATCAATTAACTGGCAGCCATGGGATTGGGACTGTACTTCCCTTTTACTTTGTGAACTACTCTTATAAATTGGTTTTATACCTGAAAATGTAATAAAATATATTTATTTTATCTATTTTGTCAAGCGATTGTAAGATAACAGGTATAAACATAGTTATGAATACATGAAATGGATACATATAAGAAAAAAAAGAAACAATAGGACAGGGACGGTAGGCACTTTGGTGCGCTTATGCACGCCCCCTACAGACCTCTTAGGAAAAGGGTGAGGTCAATAGTAGACAGTCTAAGGTTAAAGTTTTGGGGGTTCGGGGAAGAAACCACAGAGTCAGGTAGAGTATTCCAGACGTTGACCACTCTACTGCTGAAGTTGTATTTCTTGCAATCAAGTTTGGTGCAGTTTACCTTGAGTTTGTATCTGTTGTGTGCTCTTGTATTATTATGGTTGAAACTGAAGTATTCATTGACAGGTAGGACATTGCAATGTATAATTTTATATACTAGACTTAGATCGGACCTAAGGTGGTGTAGTTCTAGGTTTTCTAGGTCTAGAATTTCAAGTCTGGTGGCATAAGGTATTCTGCAACGAATAAAGTAGTTGAGAACTCTTCTTGTGAAATATTTCTGAACTTTCTCAACTGTATTAATATCAGATACGTAATGCGGGTTCCAGACTGATGAGCTGTATTCAAGTATTGGTCTAGCAAATGTTTTGTATGCTCTAGTTAGTAGTGTGATATTACCAGAGAAAAAGCTACGTAGGATTAGGTTAACAACTCTTAATGCCTTTTTGGCTACCTAGTTACAGTGGGCTCTAGGACTTAGATCATTAGATCAATCTTCTGCCATGCTGGACTTGTTTCTCTGGCTCCAAACTTGTCTCTCCGGACTCGGCCGCACCTACTTTTTCTACTCTTAGACTGCAAGCTATGCCTCCATTTGCTGCCGCTACTGCCCTCTTGTGTGATATCTCAAATCCTCCTCCCGACTGCCCTGGAGGTTGCCTTACCATCAATGACTATCCCCCCATTTGTTTTCCATTCTCAGATCCTCTTCTCCCCTTCAGACCTGGCTGTCCCCATTGCAGTGGGAAGGCAATGGAGGACACGAACCCCTCTGTTGTGAGAGGACGGGGGGTTCTGTTTGTACCAGCATCCCACCATAAGCCGCTGCGGTGGGAGAGCAGCAGCTTGACCATTTAAATCTTGGCCCTAGCAGTGGTGAGAGAGCTGCTAGTTGGTGGGGTTGTGTGGTCTGGTTTTGAATGCCTGGTCCTTTATGCATGTTTCCATCTATGCAATTTGTAACACTGAACCGATTGTTTTGCCCTCTTTCCCTCTTGAAACGGGATATCTCATGCTAGCCTACTCATCGCCGGAGTTACAGGCCCTCCAGACTGTTCCCCTGTCTTTGGAGTGGCCCTTTGGGTTATCGAGAGCCTACCTCAATGACGGATCTTGGGATCCTGAGAGGTGGCATGGCGCGACCAGAGGGCCAAATTTTAAATTTGGGATAAAGGGGAAGCTTTTAAATTTTCTAATTCGTTGTTTTAAGGGGTTAGGGAAGGGGGTGGGGGGTCAAATTGCGGGTCTATGCTGTCCTTCCAGGCCGGCTTCTGGTCTCGGCGTGGAGGGGTTGGGTGGGGGGGACTTGGGGTCTGGTGGGGAGAGGGCAGGGTTGACCATCACCAGGGTGATCGGTTATGGCAGGGGGGGATGGGACAGGGGGCCAAATTATGTGACGGGAGCGCACCCCCGATGTTTACATGCGGTGGCACGCTCCAACCCCCAGGTCGCTTCCCGCTCCCCTGGGGTCTTGGGAGATGTGCTCTCTGGGCTCAGGCTGGTATATTTGAATGCCAGGTCCGTAGCCAACAAGTCATCCCTCCTCCGTGAGCTCATGGAGGAGGAGGCTGCGGACCTGACATGCATTACTGAAACCTGGTTGGGCCCGGAGGGGGGTGTCCCTCTGTGTGATTTATGCCCTCCAGGTTTCCGTGTGCTGTTCCAGTCTCGGGCCCAGGGAAGGGGCGGAGGGGTAGCCATAATTGTTAGAGAGATCTTGTTTCCAAGGGAAGTCACTGTCCCGCAGATAGGCGGGTGTGAGGCCCTCCTCATGAGATTGGGCCCTGGTGGTCGGTTGGGTTTGCTGCTAATGTACCTGTCCCCCAGCTGCGTGGTGGCGGCCCTTCCTGAGCTGCTCGACGTCCTCTTGGAGGTGGCGGTGGAGTTCCCCAGGCTTATAGTTCTGGGGGACTTTAACCTGCCATTGCTGGGGGGGGCGTCGGGTTTGGCTCAGGAGTTCATGGCATCCATGGCAGCCATGAACCTGACCCAGGTGATTCATGGGCCCACTCACGAGGGGGGGAACACACTTGACCTGGTTTTTGTCTCGGGGCAGTGGTGTAGTGATCTGGGGGAGGGTTCTCCATCTACCCTCCCTTTATCGTGGACAGATCACTATCTCCTGCGGCTGGTCTTTCAATTGGCCGTCCCTTGCTGCTGGGATGAGGAACCAATATGATGGTTCCGCCCCAGACGCCTAATGGACCCGGAGAGGTTTCAGATGGCGCTGGGGTCCTTGCCCGCCTCCCTCGACCACAGCTCGGCTGAGACGCTGACGGGCACCTGGCAACTGGCGGCGTTGGAGGCGCTCGACCGGGTTGTTCCCTTGCGGCCTCTTCCCCGCCGTAGACCCCGATGGGCTCCCTGGTTTTCAGAGGAGCTCCGGGGGATGAAATGGCGGAGAAGACGCTTGGAGAGCAGGTGGAGGGCCAGCCACTCCGAATTCAACCGTGTCCAGTTGCGAGCCTACATTAGGACCTATCTGGAAGCGATCAGGGCAGCGAGGCATGCCTACTTCTCCGCTCTGATTGCGTCCGCCGATGATCGCCCTGCGGCCCTGTTTTGGGTGACCCGCTCCCTCCTTCAATTGAGTGGGGGATGACCCTTTGCAGGGCAGAGCAGAGGAATTTAGCTTACATCTGGCAGATAAGGTCGCTCGAATTCGTGCCGGCTTGGACTGATTGGCAGTGGTCCGATGATGGGGTGGCAATGGGTCTGGTGAATTCTATCTGGGTTGAGTTTGACCTGGTCTCCCTTGATGAGGTGGACAGTATCATGCGGAGGCTGTCTTCCACCATTGGACCCATGTCCTTCCTGGCTGGTGTATGCCTCCAGGGAGGTTACACGCGGCTGGCTCCAGGCAATTGTTAACGCCTCCTTGAGTGAGGGAGTCTTTCCCGCTGCCTTGAAAGAGGCGGTGGTGAGGCCCCTCCTCAAGAAGCCTGCCTTGGACCCGGCCGTTTTGAACAACTATCGTCCTGTCTCCAACCTTTGCTTTTTAGCGAAGGTTGTTGAGAACGTGGTGGTTCAGCAGCTTCCCTTGTTCCTGGAGGAAGCTGATTATTTAGACCCGTATCAATCGGGCTTCAGGGCCGGACACAGCACGGAGACAGCATTGGTCGCACTGATGGATGATCTCTGGAGGGCTCGGGACAGGGGTTTTTCCTCTGTCCTAGTCCTGTTAGATCTCTCAGCGGCTTTCGATACCATCGACCATGGTATCCTTCTGCAGCAGCTCAGAGGATTGGGGTGGGGGCACCGTTTTGCGGTGGTTCTCCTCCTTCCTCTCGGGCCACTCGCAGTCGGTGTTGGCAGGGGGGCAGAGGTCGGCCCCAAGGCCCCTCACTTGTGGGGTGCCCCAGGGGTCCGTTATCTCGCCTCTCCTGTTTAATATCTACATGAAACCGCTGGGCGAGATCATCCGAGGTTTTGGGGTGAGGTATCATCAGTATGCTGATGATACCCAGCTTTATATCTCCACCCCAGACCAGATCAGTGATGCTCTCTCCGTGATGTCCCAGTGCCTGGAGGCGGTACGGGTCTGGATGGGGAGTAATAGGCTTCAGCTCAACCCCACCAAGACTGAGTGGCTGTTCTTACCGGCATCTCAGTCTTTACTGGATGTACCATCTTTGGTCATGGGGGGAGAGGTGTTGCCCCCCGTGGATAGGGCGAGGAACCTGGGTGTCCTCCTGGATTCACAGCTCGGCTTGGAGGAGCATGTGGGAGCTGTGGCCAGGGGGGCTTTTGCCCAGGTTCGGCTGGTTCGCCAGCTCCGCCCTTATTTGGACCGAGATGCCCTTCGAACGGTTACTCATGCGCTCGTCACCTCTAGAATCGACTACTGCAACGCTCTTTACATGGGGCTCCCCTTGCGGACGACCCGGAGGCTACAGCTGGTGCAGAATGCGGCTGCGTGGGCTGTGATGGTGGTATCCCGATACTCCCATGTTACACCCCTCCTGCGCGGCTTGCATTGGCTGCCGGTGACCTCTTGGGTCGCCTTCAAGGTGCTAGTAACAACTTATAAAGCCCTTAATAACCTGGGTCCAGGGTACTTACGGGAACGCCTCCTGCCAGCATCACTTTCCGATTGCCCTGTTCGCTCTCATAGGAGGGGCCTCCTTGGGGTGCCGTCAGTCAGGCACTGTCGACTGGCGGTTCCCAGGGCTAGGGCCTTCTCCGTGGGAGCGCCTGCCCTTTGGAATCAGCTCCCCGTGGATCTCCGTTTGGCCCCCAACCTCCGCTCCTTCCGCCGAGACCTGAAAACTTGGTTGTTTCAACAGGCCGGCCTGGAATGACCCGGGGGGTGGGGTTGAGGGTTTTAATTTTTAACTTTTAATTGTATTCGGCTTGTTTACTTGTTTAATTCTCTTTTTATTGTAAATTTGTTCTGTTTAATGTTCACCGCCCTGAGTCCTTAGGGGGTAGGGCGGCATACAAGTCGAATAAATAATAATAATAATAATAATAATTATTATTATTATTATTATTATTATTATTATTATTATTATTAGAAATGAGTACTCCAAGGCCCTTGACAGAGTTTGGATCATCAATAAGGTCTTGACTATTCAGCTTGTATTTTATTTTCTGATTTTTTTTGCCAATATGTAAGACAGAGCATTTATTCATTGAGATTTGAAGTTGCCATTCGTTTGACCATTCAGATACATAGTCGAGGTCTTTTTGAAAAAATAAAATGTTAATTCAATTAGATGAAAGAATTACAATAAAAAAGAGTCAAAAGCAGGAGCAAACTGAAACGTGTTAAGGGATGTATAAATAGACCAAAATGAAAACAAATTACATGAGATATTATTTATGATTCCTAAATGAAACTAAGAATTCTTCCATCCTAGAATATAAGCAAATCACAGTATTAGCACTGAAAGTTGCAGCCTTATGTAAGCTTACCTTGAAACTAAATCCTATATTATCTTTCACAATTATTTTTAAATTGATTTACATAGCATACTTATTTTGATTGGGGGAGGGTTGCATTTAGGTCAGTGGTGACTTCTGCTAACTGCTTGAACAAGCCCCTGTACTTTTCTTAACATGTTTGTCACTGCTTGCTTCCTAGGACTGAGAGTGATTGACCTAAGCTCACCCAGCTGGCTTTGTGCATATGATGGGACTAGAACTAAATATCCCAGATTCTATCTAGCCTAATACCTTAAGCACTCACCAAACTGACTCTCTTGGATGAGCAGTCTGGTTTTAAAGATACTGTATCAAGGGCCAAGAGACATGCAACCCAACAGAGATAAGGTATGTATCCATATTCAGGTTAACTTCTAATTAAACACTGTTCTTTCATGTTAAATATGGTATAGGTAGGCTTTAACTCAGTTGGTTGTTAGTTGGATAGTACAATGGACCTCCCTGAGAGTAGTTGTGGCCCTATTCTGAAGTTCCAATGGCTGGGCCAACCTCGTAATTCCATGCCTGCACTTTGGGAGCTTGGTAACTGCCTTGCAATTATGGCCTTTGCAATCTCCCCTGATCACATTACTGTGCTTTATAATGTTTTTGCCAAAACCTGGCATTTACTTCCGATTTTTGCCAAACCCAGCCCACTTCAAACCAGTGGTTTGCTTTATGACCATGGCATGCTTAATGACTGTGCTGACCAGTTTTTGATTGTGGCATTCACGTTAATGACTGCTACAAAAAAGGTCATGAAATGGGATCAGCTGTGTGGGTGGCCTGTCTTACAATTGTCACAACTTACAACTGTGATGAGCAGTCGAGGACTACCTGTATTAAAATCAGGCTACTTTGTCAGCACGTCTTTCTTTGTACAAGAACAAGAAGTCTTATTATATCTCTTTGGATACAATTATCCTACATGAAAATTCTGATGGTTGAAATGAATAAAAATTAAGAAAATTAAATTACCACATTGGCCTCAGGCATGTCAATACGATGTCCGTTTAGTTCATTCTTGAGCTGTGACTCCTTTCTCATAGCTTCCTTTACTTGGCCTGGAAAATAAATCAGCATAACAAGTTGGACTAAAAGTTGACTTCATTGCTCAGTGAAAGCAGCGCCAGATAAAAATTAAGATAATCTTTCAAGTCAGAGGTTTAAAATGGAGTTTGATTTGCTTTTTTTCAACATTAATGCAGGAATTTTTAATCATATTTTTATATTACTTTTCTATTTAGATCTAAATTCATCACTTAAACGTTTTTTCTTTTTCTTTCCTACTTTAATGTATGCTGCAGTTGAGATATCTACGTTGTTGACCCTGAGAAACATTTTGCACATCATAGAGGCATGGCATTTAAAGTAATCACTGTAATGTAAACAGACTTTGGTTAAGGAGGGAAAAATTTGTAAGAACCTGGCAAAATAACAGCTAGATATATTGTGAAAAACAGACCTTCTACTCCCCCACCCCAAAAGCTGTTTTTGGGTGTGCTTATGAGATGAACTGGACATATCTGTATTAATGGATGCTCAAATAAATTACACAGGGCAGCTAGTGTTTAATAGCAGTTCTAAAATTTACATGGAATATTAGTACTGTGGCACTGAAGGATACTTTATCTTGTTGAAGGTGAAGTTATCGAGTGTCTCTATTGTTTTGATTAATTTGCATGCCTCCACTAAGAACATTTCTGAAATATTCCATAGGTGGAAACTATGCAGGTTGATAGGCAGGAACCAACTCAGATTCAATTCTACCAAGACTGAGTGACTTTGGGTGTTTGAACCACAGAGATCTGGGGGAGATTCCATCTTTAACCTTGGATGGATACCATTTCCCCTTTCCAGGCTGGCATGCAATCTGAAGGTTTTCCAGAATTCTTGAAGAGCAGGTGTCAGCTGTGGCCAGGAAGACCTTTGTACAACTCCATCTGGTGTACCAGTTGCACCATTTCCTAGATCAGGGGCCCTTCATGACCTAGTCACCTCATAGCTTGACTACTGCTATACACTCTATATGGGACAGTTTGTGAAGACTACCCAGAAGAAATAACTGATACAGACTGTTATCTGTTTTTGAAAAACTTCCATAAGCATTATTAAAAAAACTATGCATAAGCATCATACTAATTTCTTTCAAAGTAAGCAATTTTATGCAAAGAAAAAAAATAGAAGTGATAGTAAGCCAAAGCACTAATATAAATCAAACAAAACCTACAGCAATACAAGTACTATCTAGACTATTTAGACCTGTAGCAATCGGGTTTCAGGCCCGGGTACAGCACAGAGACGGCGTTGGTCTCACTGGTGGATGATCTCTAGAGGGCTCAGGACAGAGGTTATTCCTCTGTCCTAGTCCTGTTAGATCTCTCGACGGCTTTCGATACCATCTACCATGGTATCTTGTTGCAACGCCTCAAGGGGTTGGGAGTGGGGGGCACTGTTTTACGGTGGTTCTCCTCCTACCTCTCGGGTCATATGCAGGTAGTGTTGGCAGGGGGGCAGAGATTGGCCCCGAGGCCCCTCCTTTGTGGGGTGCCTCAGTGGTCGGTTCTCTCACTCCTCTTGTTCAACATCTACATGAAGCCGCTGAGCGAGATCATCCGTGGTTTTGGGGTGAGGTATCATCAGTATGCTGATGATACCCAGCTTTTCATCTCCACCCCTAACCAACCCAGGGACGCCCTCGAAGTGATGTCCAGGTGCCTGGAAGTGGTGCAGGTCTGGATGGGGTGGAACAGACTCCGGCTCAACCCGGCTAAGACCGAGTGGCTGTATGTACCGGCATCTTGAGTTAGCCAGGATATTCCACCTCTAGCTATGGGGGGAGAGCTGTTGCCCCCCCATGGATAGGGCTCGCAACTTGCGTGACTTCCTGGACGCATGGCTCAGTTTAGAGGAGCAGGTGGGGGCTGTGGCCAGGGGGGCGTTTGCCCAGGTCCGCCTAGTGTGTCAGTTGCGACCCTTCCTGGATCGAGATGTCCTACGTACGGTCACTCATGCACTCATCATTTCCCGTCTGGACTACTGCAATGCCCTTTTACATGGGGCTGCCCTTGAAGATCACCCGGAGGCTTCAACTTGTCCAGAATGCAGCAGCGCGGGTTGTGATGAGAGGATCCCTATACTCCCATGTTACACCCCTCCTGCATGAGCTGCACTGCTTACCGGTTGCCCTCCGGGTGAGATTTAAGGTGCTGGTGTTAACCTATAAAGCCCTTCATGGCATTGGACCGGGGTATTTGCAGGAGACCCTGCTGCCAATAACAGCCTGCCGATGCCCCGTGCGCTCCCACCGGCAGGGCCTCCTCAGGGTGTCGTCAGCCAGGCAATGCTGGCTGGCGGCTCCCAGGGCTAGGGCCTTCTCTGTGGGGGCACCCACCTTTTGGAACCAGCTGCCCCTGGAACTCCGGTTGGCCCCCAACCTCCGATCTTTCCGCCATGGCCTAAAAACTTGGCTGTTCCAACTAGCCTACCTGGACTGATGGAGGGGGAGAGGGTCTTTTTGGTGTTGTTTTAAATTTAGTTAATTTATGAGATTTCTGATTTAATTATTTTTTAATATTTATATTGTGTCGTTTTTAGTATTGTAAGCCACCCTAAGTCCTTAGGGAGATAGGGTGGCATATAAATCTCATAAATAAATAAATAAATAAATAAATAAATAAATAAAGTAATTTATATAAATATTATTCAGTATAGCAATCCATTTCTTTCTGTCCTTACTTCCACCATACCCACATATTGCTTCATACATTGTTTTTGGTTTTTAGAAATCCTGATCTTTAAAAATATGTCCATACATTGCATATATATATATAATATATATTGCGCACCAACGTGCCTACCGTCCCTGTCCTATTGTTTCTTTTATTTTTCTTGTATGTATCCATGTATTCATAACTATGCTTATACTTAATCTTGTAAGCAATTGACAAATTAAATAAATAAATAAATAAATAAATAAATAAATAAATAAATAAATGGTTGCGTGCATGTGTGGGTAATGGCGGCTCGGAGGAGTTGAGAGCGTCGCTAGTTTCCTGAGGGAAATTCCAGGTCGGTTTGTCAGGGGGTTTTGGGATCTTTTGGGGGCTATTCCTGTTGCTGCCCAAACCAGGGTGTATTTTCCTGGGTCGGGGGTGTCGGTAGTGAGCTGGCCGAGGATTTTTCTTTCCTCGGCCGGCTCAGTCCAGCATGCCCGATGGCCGAGGGCATGGCATCGGCGGCCTTGCGGCCTTGGCATTCGCATCCTGCGGCCGTGGCTCGTGTTCGGAGAGACTGTCGGAGCTGTGGCGTGGCGACATTGGCAGCACTGGTGCCGCTGGCCATGGCGATGGTCAGGAGTATGTTGGGGAGGATGTTAGGGGCTTGGATGCTCCTGGCGCCTCCCCTGCTCCCCCTCAGCTCTGGCGGCGGCGGTGACGGCTGTTCTCTACTGATTTTTTTGATTTCTTCACCTGAGGGTCTGAGAACTACGGCACCAAGAAGACATAACTCTGCTGGATTTGGACTTGAAACTGTGATTGCGGCCACGGAGGCTGGGGGTGAACTGGGGGGGGTTGCTGGGTGTCCTTGGCACCCCCTGGCTCCCCCCTGGCCTCGGCAGTGGCAGCAATAGTGATGGTGGCAGCAGCAGAAGCGACAGAGGTAGCCGGGCAGTGGAAACAGCGGGCCCTTGGTGGCCTTTTAGGAGACAGCGGCGGCGTTGGCGATGACGGAATTTGTGTGGACCGGGGGTGGCTGATGTTCCCAGTGATGGCGTGATCTTTTCCTGCTGTGGCTGGTGGTCCCGGCGGCCTGGCATTACCATTGTAGGTCCAACATCCTTGTTGATGGCTTGGCGCTGTTTGTTTCTGTCCCGACAGCTTTCACTCCAGTGCCGCCGCCGGCGACCATCAAAAGTGGTGATGACTCTGGCCTGGTGGCCTCAGAGGTGCTGGTGCGAGCTTGATGGCGGTGGCAGAGAGAGCCGATACTCCAACTGACTGCTGGAAGCTGTCTGATTCATTTCCCCCTTTTCCCCCGATGTGGCTGTTCGGTTTTTGCGGGAGGTTCAGTGTGGTGGGAGGACACCGTGCTTGTCCGGCCACTGGGGTGAGAGAACAGTGGTGCCTGGATCCCCTTGTTTGGGGTCAGCGTGCGGACTGTCCTCCTCTGTGGGAGAGAGGAGGTTGGACCAATTGCAGATCGTAGAGTTTCCCTCCTGGCTGGCAGTGAGAGGGCCGCCTGGGATGGGGGGTTTCCGCCTGAATGCTGGCCCCAGGATTTACCATCGACGGACTGCCCTGTTTACCATCCAGACCTAGACCTTGACTTTTCCCTCACAAACTGCTGATGATTACCTGCCGCTATATCTACTATTCCCTCGAGCTGCGGGCACTCAGGGGTGCTCCCCTGTCCCTGAGATGGCCTGCTGGACTATCGAAGGCCTTCCTCAAGGACGGATCCTGGGATCCCGAGAGTGGGCATGGCATGGCCAAGGGTGTTAAATCAAAATTGATTCGGAAAGGGAGGTTTTTAAATTTTTTAATTGGTTCTTTAAAGGGGTTAGGGAGGGGGAGGTGTGGGTTTGCTGGGCGGGTATCTGAGGAACGCCTGCCCAGATTTGTGGGAGCTCAGTCAAGCCCAGTTAAGGATCGTGGCGTGTGGGGGGATGGGGGGCGTTCGGGACTCCGGGAAGCAAGGCGGGAATGGCGATTCCCAGGGTGATCGGATTTGGCAGGAGATGGAGAGGCAGGGGGCCATATCGAGAGAAGGGAGCGCGCCTCCGCTGTCTTTGAGCAGTGGCGTGCTCTGACCCCCACGCCTCTGCCCACTTCCCAGGGGATACGGGATCTGGAGCCCCTGGGCTCCGGCTGCTGTATTTTAATGCCAGGTCCGTGGTTAATAAGGCATCCCTCCTCGGTGAGTTGATCGAGGAGGAGGCCGTGGACCTGGCCTGTATCACTGAGACCTGGTTGAGGCCGGAGGGAGGAGTTCCTCTGGTTGATTTATGCCCCCCAGGTTTTCAGGTTTTGCACCGGCCACGAGCTCAGGGTAGGGGTGGGGGTGTGTGGCCATAGTTACTCGGGAGACCTTGGTTCCAAAGGAGGTCACTGTTCCGCAGATAGGTGGGTGTAAGGCTCTCCTCTTGCGGTTGGGGCCTGGGGGTCAGTTGGGTCTGTTGCTTACATATCTTTCCCCCAGCTGTGTGGCAACGGCCCTACCTGGGCTCCTCAATGCCCTCTTGGGAATGGAGCTGGAGTTCCCAAGCCTTTTGGCCTTGGGTGACTTTAACCTGCCCTCCTTGGGAGGGGCGTCGGGCTTGGCTCAAGAGTTCATGGCCTCCATGGCGGCTATGAGCCTGACCCAGATAATACAAGGCCCTACGCACGAGGGGGGTAACACACTCGACCTTGTTTTTATCTTGGAGCAGTGGCGTAGTGATCTGGGGATGGACACCTTGAATGCCCAACCCATAGCATGGTCACATCACTATCTCATACGGCTGGTCTTTCAGCAGGCCGTCCCATGCCGTTGGGATGAGGAACCACCGAGATGGTTCTGCCCCAGACATCTGATGGACCCTGAGAGGTTCCAGACAGAGCTGGGTCCTCTTCCCGCCTCCCTTATCCACAGCTCGGCCAAGGTGCTGGTGGCTGCCTGGCAACAGGCTGCTGCTGAGGCCCTCGACCGAACTGTCTCCTTGCGCCCCCTCACCCGCCGCAGATCCCGGGTGGCTCCTTGGTTTACGGGGAGCTCCGGGAGATGAAGCGGCGTAGGGGAGGTTTAGAGACCAGATCGAGGTCGACCCGCTCTGAATCCGACCAAACCCAGTTAAGAGCCTACATTAAGACTTACCTGGTAGCTATGGGGGTGGCGAGGAGGGTTTACCTCTCCGCCCTCATAGCGTCCGCAGATAACTGCCCTGCTACCCTGTTCAGGGTCACTCGTTCCCTTTTACATCTGGAGGCGGGAACGGACCCTTTGCAAGGCAGGGCTGAGGAATTTGGTGAAAATCTGGTGGATAAGAACGCTCGGATCCGAGAGGGGTTGAGCTCTAACTGGCAGTGGTCTGAGGAGGGGGTACAGGGAGTCTGGCTGATATCATCTGGGCTGAGTTTGATCCTGTTTGTGAGGATGAAGTGGACAGGATTATGCGAGGACTGAGCTCCACCTGGAGGCATATACCATCCAGGAAGGACCCGGGTTTGTTGGACCCGGGTCCTTCCTGGATGGTATATGCCTCCAGGGAGGTCACATGCGGCTGGCTCCAGGCAGTGGTTAATGCTTCGTTGAGGGAGGGTTCTTTCCCTGCCGCCTTGAAAGAGGTGGTAGTGAAACCCCTCCTGAAGAAGCCTGCTCTGGACCCAGCCGTTTTAAACAGCTTCCGTCCAGTCTCCAACCTTCGCTTCTTGGCGAAGATTGTTGAGAGCGTGGTGGCTCAGCAGTTTCCACTCTTCCTGGAGGAAGCGGACTATCTAGATCCGTATCAATCGGGCTTCCAGCCTGGGTTCAGCACAGAGACGGCATTGGTCATGCTGGTGGATGATCTCTGGAGGGCACGGGACAGGGGACTTTCCTCTGTCCTGGTCCTATTAGATCTCTCAGCGGCTTTTGATACCATCGACCATGGTATCCTATTGCGGAGCCTCGGAGGGTTGGGAGTGGGAGGCACTGTTCTGCAGTGGTTCTCCTCCTAACTTTTGGGGCGTTCGCAATTGGTATTGGCAGGGGGGCAGAGGTCGACCCGAGGACACTCACTTGTGGGGTCCCTCAGGGGTCGGTCCTCTCACCCCTCTTGTTCAACATCTATATGAAGACGCTGGGTGAGATCATTCATGGTTTTGGGGTGAGGTATCATCAGTATGATGATGATACCCAGTTGTATATCTCCACCCCAAACCAAATCAATGATGCCCTCTCCGTGATGTCCCGTTGTCTGGATGCGGTACGGATCTGGATGGGCAGGAATGGACTACAGGTCAATCCGGCCAAGACTGAGTGGCTGTGCGTACAGGCATCTCGGACCAGTCAACAGATTCCACCTTTGGTCATAGGGGGAGAGGTGTTGCCCCCTGTGGATAGGGCACAAAACCTGGGAGTCCTCCTGGATTCACAGCTCAGTTTGGAGGAGCAGGTGGGGGCCGTGGCCAGGGGGGCTTTTGCCCAGGTTCAACTTGTTCGCCAGTTACGCCCATACCTGGACCGAGATGCCCTTCACACAGTCACTCATGCACTTGTTGCGTCCTGACTCGACTTCTGTAACGCTCTTTATTTAGGACTGCCCTTGCATACCATCCGGAGGTTTCAGCTGGTGCAGAATGCGGCCGCGCGGGTTGTGATGGGAGTCTCCCGGTACTCCCATGTTACACCCCTCCTGCACGAGCTGCACTGGTTGCCGGTTGCTCTCTGGGTGAGATTCAAGGTGTTGGTATTAACATTCAAAGTCCTTCATGGCTTGGGTCCAGAGTATTTGCGGGAGCGTCTCCTGCCAATATCGAATACCGACTGCCCTGTGCGTGGGCACAGACGGGGACTCCTCGGGTTGCCGTCTGCGAGACAGTGTCGGCTGGCGGTGCCCCAGGGAAGGGCCTACTCTGTTGCAGCTGCTGCCTTGTGGAACCAACTACCTCTGGAGCTCCGTTTGGCTCCTGATCTCCGCTCTTTCCGCTGCGATTTGAAAACCTGGCTGTTTGAGCAGGCCGGGCTGGACTGACCTCTTTTTGGGGGGGGGGGTTAAATTAGTTTTAAATTTTAAATTAGTTTTAAATTAGTTTTAGTTATTGGGCTTGTTTAAGTTTAATTCTTTTTAAATATTTATTGTTGTATTTTAGTTGTGAGCCGCCCCAACTCCTTTCGGAGAGGGGGTGGCATACAAGTCCAATTATAAATAAATAAATAAATAAACAAACAAACAAATATTTCCTAATTGATGGCATATGGGTAATATAAGTGATCATAGCTTCCATGTAGGTTCCATAGCTTCTCATATCCTCTGGGTAGAGCTGGGTTTTGGTTGCTCTTTAGGTAGGTACTAGGACCCAAAAACTGATGGTATTATCTTTGCAAGTAGCAAAAATACTGCATGTGTTGGGGTATGCCTAAGACTGCAATCAACTTTAGATCTTTCTCCATCTTACTAAAAACATATGAAAAAACAGCACATAAAGAATGTTCATTGATGAAACATCAAAATAAGTTACCTGAGAACCATGTGGATTGTTTGACTTGCAAAATTATGTGTACATGAACAGAATATCCTTACAATACTTACATTCTACTGTAGCAATATGCTGAACCTTAGAGTCAAACCAATCTGTATATTCCTTTATTGACTTTGAAAGGCTGTCTTTCTCTTTTGTAAGTTTTGCCATCCTCTGTTGAACCTTATAATCTAAAGATGGAAAAAATAATTCATTTTTTCCTTTCAATAACAGATACACATACAATGAATTAATTAGATACAATAACAGAATAACAGAATTGGAAGGGATCTTAAAGGTCTTCTAGTCCAACCTCCTGCTCAAGCAGGAGATCCTACCATTCTGGACAAATCACTGTCCAATCTCTTCTTAGAAGCTGCAGTGATGGAATACCCACAACATCTGAGGGCAAGCTGTTCCACTGGTTAATTGTTCTCACTATCAGAATTTTTTCCTTAGATCTAGATTGGTTCTTGCCTTGATTACTTTCCATCCATCCTGCCTTCTGGTGCTTTGGAAAATAGGTTGACCCCCTCTTCTTTGTGGCAGCCCCTCAAATATTGGAACACTGCCATGATGTCACCTTTGGTCCTTCTTTGCACTAGACTAGACATACTCAATTCCTGCAACAGTTCTTCGTATGTTTTAGTCTCCAGCCCACTGATAATCTTTGTTGCTCTTCTCTGCACTTTTTCCAGAGTCTCAACACTTTTTTTATATTGTGGTGACCAAAACTGGATGCAATATTCCAAGTGTGGTCTTACCAAGGCATTATAAAATGGTACTAATGGTTCATGTGATCTTGATTCTATTTCTGTTAATGAAGCCTAGGACTGCATTGGTTTTTTGGTGGCTGCAGCACACTGCTGGTTCACACTGAAGTGACTGTCCACTAGGACTCCAAGATCCCTGTTACTACTTTTGAGCCAGGGTCCATCTATTCTATACCTGTACATCTGGTTTAGAAATAGCTTCTTAAACATTAGAGAAGAAAAAGATAAACTTTAGAAAATAAAAAAATTGGAATTATTGAAACTCACCATTACAAAACATAAAGGGTAAAGAATAAGGTTGCAAAGGTTGCTCTAAGTTACGTATGACTGGCTCCAATACAAGAGTATACTCAGTTCCATTAGTTCCTGGACTATTTTCTGCTAGCACAAGATTCTGCGAAACAATGTGATCTGCATTATATATTTAAGAATTATTTACCTAATGTGAATATACATTTAATTAGTATATAAAGCCCTAACCTTTGTTCAAAATGTTTTTCCAAAATAAGTGGCACCTGTTATTAATAGCACATTTTTAGCAATAAGAAGCTTAAATTTTTATTCCTCTCAATTTAAAATTAACCCAAACATAATGTCCTCAGAACCAGATATATATACTATGTACAAGAACAAAATCAGCAACCCCAAATATTGTTACAGGAAATCCTCGACAGATGGGGACCAGCATTCCAATCCTAAATCATTATGATTGTAAAGCAAATCATCCTATGACCAGTCCTTTTTTTTAACAAGCTTTTGCAGTGGCAGTCATTAATCAAATCATGCAGTCAGTAAGCAAATGCATTCTTCCAAAAGGCAAAATCGCAAATTGTGACTGCAGGATATTACAACCAATCATATGTTACCTAGTTGCTAACTACCCATGTGACTGCAAGGGGGTACAGCATGATATTTTATTATGGCCCAAAGTGCTTTGTAGGTCATAAAGCACCCTTACTGAGGCAGCTGTAACTCTGAATGGTGATTAAGCAATAGAATCATGTCCATTTATAACAACATTTTCTAAATCATAGCAAAAAATAGGCAAAGAAAGGTAAATATTAAGATAATAATATGTACGTGAATATAGTAGACTGCTCATTTCCATTCCTGAATTATTTATTGGAAAATTATTTAAGGAGACTCACCTCAATTTCAACAGTTCCTCTGTGAAAAGGAAATACAACTGTACTTGTTTCACCTTGAAACCGGGGAACATCAATCTCGTTCTCAGTTGAACTTTTAATTTTTGCTACAATTCTTCCATTTAAATCACTTCCTGTACAGTTATTGTATTTATCCTTAAATTAAAAAGGCACTTGAATTAGAATTGAATTTTTAAAACTGTTCAATACATATCTTAAAGCTCATACAAAATCTACCTACATTTGCAGTTTGTATTCCATTTGCTTATGGTATATTTTTGGAATTTTATAGAATACCATCCACAGACTACACAGTCCTGAGTTTAAGATGAAAATTATAAGTTCTTTTTTAAAGCCATTTTATTAAAGATTACACTTACAAAAAAAACAAAAATAGAAACAAAATATAAATATTGAAAAAAAGTGCAGAAAAGGAAAAAAGTAGAAGAAAAAAACCTATAAGTAAGTAACTTCCCTCTTAATCATGAAATGTACAAACAATTTTGGTAATGTATGACCATATCTTAAAATACAACAAATGCTGTCTACATTCTATAACTCCTCTGTTATATTATGTAAAAAAAACCCTTAAAGCTAAATTCATTCCTAGTCAGCAAAAGTCCATTTAGGGCTGCAGAAATAACTGCATATTTATTTTAACCTTGATCAAATAAGCCATCTCTATATCCTTTCCCTGTACTTTTAACAATCATGGTTTTTAATCCCTCAAATAATGCCCCCCGAACTTGATTACTTTTCAGCTTCTCTTTGTCTCCTCTCAGCAAATCCTTCAAAACTTTAACAAACCCCTTTAAATAATATTTTGCTTAAATGATGGGGCTAACAAAATGGTTTTTCTTCTTTCTCTCTATCTTGCTTTCATCTCTGTATGGACTGCAAAGCAACACAGCAATCTTTTTATAGACATGTAAAATATCTACAAAAAGCTCCTTAAAATGTCACAATGATCATGACGTTTTGGGAAATTCCAGTTGGTTCAAAAAGACTTAAAAAGTAAGCTTTACCAAACTGACCTAATTTGACTTTGGATTTTTCTGAATCTGATATAGATCTCGCCTATTTGTATGTATATGTGTATAAATTATGTATGCATGAATGTATGTTTGTATGTATGTATATAACTCCATTTTAAACCACAATTCAATTAATCACCGTTACAATGAGAATCAAGTTCCTGACAAGGGTCCGACTGCCAACATTCTGAACATTAGACACAGCAGGGGTATTTGGCACAGTTTGTGGCTTCAACACTGCTGGTTGGTTTGGCACCACATTAATTATAATCTTGAGGGAAAAGACACAACATATAGAGACTTAATGTACAATATAGAAATTTATCAACAGCATTAGTCCTAATTGCAGAAGTATCCATGCATATTCTTGTCATATTTCACTCCTTTCTAGCCTGGGCCTATGAAGCAATTGGCAAAGTATTACTACTCCAATATCACTGTTGAAATTGTGCTTCTTGTTGGTTTGCTTAAAATACACTGTAAACTGTTTTAGAATAATTGGTTCAAAATGCTTAAGTAATTTTGTTTGCATTTATGTTTTTATTCTTTGCAGCTTTTTTAAAATCACAAAACATATCACAGAAAATAGTAGCATAGTTGATTAATTAATCTCCCTAAATTTCACCACTGGCCACACAAAAGCAGAATAAACTGATTTCCCTTGTTCAAATAATTTTTTGAGCATGTTATTAGCATTTACTCACTGTTTCATATATAGCAATGGACTAGAAACATACCCAACAGAGCTAAGTATTGATGACTTTTGATGTTACTTATTGAAAACTACAGATTGTCTTTGATATGACTGGTTTCTTAGTGACCGTTTAAAATTACAAAGGACCCAGATTCAAATTCAGATGGTTGCCCCCCCATGGTCACATGACTATATTTTGTATATGTGGCAACTGGCCCACAATTATGTGACTGATTTATAACATTCCCCCGCCCCACAGAAACTGGTGCTTGTTCAGGTTTCTGCAAAACCACCTATTGTAGAAAATGAGTTTGCTTAATCACCATAGTGTTTGTTTAACAATAGCAATAGCAGTTAGACTTATATACTGTTTCACAGTGCTTTACAGCCTCTCTAAATGGTTTACAGTGTCAGCATGTTGCCCTCAACAATCTGGGTCATTTTACCGACCTTGGAAGGACAAAAGAGTCAACCTTGAGCTGGTAAAGAGTGAACTGCTGAACTGCTGGCAGTCAGCAGTCAGGAAACTATGGATTTGCTTAATAGCCATTGTGCTTAATGAATGCTGCAAAAAATATAAAATTGGGTTGGTCATGAGATGATCTTTTAACAACTGGCATGGTTATATCGTAACTCTGGGCTTAATTGGGGTTGTAATTTGAGGAGTACAAGCACAGACACTAAATTTACGTAAGGAATCTCACAGAGATTTCTATTATCCTTATTCACATACACAGTCTTACCCTCGGATAAAGTCAATTGATAATGCTGGAAAGAGGAGGTCAATATTTCCTATATCCACATCAAGCCATAGAAGAATGAATGAAAATGGGGAAAATAACCCTTAAAAAAAATAATTTAGGCAACTTCCGGGGTGACGTCATGATGGCTTGGACATAGGAATGATGGCTCCCTTCTGAATGTCCAATTTTTCAGCGTCTGGATGCCTGAAGAAGTGACGGAGGACCCTGGAGAGGTCCGTGGTAAAGAAGGGAAGCTCCAAGGGCAGCGGGTGAAGGCGATCCCCCGTTCCTGTAAGAGAAAACTCTTGAAAATGGCATTGAAGAGACCTGCCCTAGGGTCGGATCCGGAGGTGTGATGGCTCGAGAAATGGAGAAGGAAGCAAAGAGTGAGACAATGAGTGTGAGCAGTGAGAATTGACAAAGAGAGGTACTTAATCATCAGAGATTTAAGGACCTGGAGAGAGTGGGAGATAAGTGAGTCTGCGGTGAGGGAAATTTGGCGATCTAGTGGTCAGAGCAGAAAAGATTGATTATAGTGATTGTCTGTCGGAGTGGGGAAAGCGACCAGAGACTAAAACTTGAAGTTTGGAATGGACTGGTGAGGGCTGTGTAAGCAGATTGAAAGGAGAAGTCACATAAGGAAAGCCGATGAGAAGTGCTGAAGAAGAGTAAAGGAAATACGAACGGGACAGTGACTGTGCAGTGACTGTGCATATTATAAGAAAGAGGACATTTGGTAATGAGGAGAGTTGATGGTGAACGTATAAAGAACATTAAGTACTTCAAATTTTTCTAATGACTCTTGGACTTTTTAAATAAAAGGACAAATATAAAGATATTGAAAAGAAAGAATAATTATGCAAGATCCGGCTAATGTAATCTTTGTGTAAAAGGAAATAAGAGGTATTGTGATTGGTGGACTATAAACTGATATTTATAATTTATGATATATGTATATTTATTTTTACTTTATCCTTTTCTTATATGAACTTATAGCTTTATATAATTGAGGTAATTAGATTAATTATAAGACTGTGAACGAGATTATTACTTAATATTGGAAATTGTGTTGGTATCAATTTATTATTAACGTTATAACTTTATAAATTATATAACATAATGCATATTATATTTAATTACAGATACTATACCTATTAATCATAAATAATTCATATAGTTTACTTTTTAGATTATTAGATTCATTGTATCAATTGTATTGTACTATATTGATTATTATATATATTTAGTATACTGATTATTATTGGGATAAAGAAGACCTCCCAAACCTGATTGCAGAGCTGTTAGCCAATGCAGTACAGAAGATTACGCAAGAAATGAGAAATGATATTGATGAGGTCTATCGTATATATACCAATTACACGCAGAGGCACAAACTACCAAGAGAGGTACACATAAGGTTCGCAAGAAAAACTATCAGGGATGAAATATATGGAAAAACAAGGGAAGAACTGCTAATATACAATATACCCTCTTACCCCAGGAGGGTAAGAGAACAAAGACAGAACTATAATTTCCTATCATTGCAGCTAATTAAAAACAGAATAATGTTCAGATGGCTTATCCCTGAAGGCATGCTGATTTCCTGGCAGGAAAAGAAAATTTGTATAGACACACTAGATAAAGCACAAGAATTTTATGAGCATTACTTCGCACCGGATGAAGAACAAGATAGTAGAGAAGAGATAGAGAGTAGAAGCCAAGAGGAACAACTAGTGGAAGAAAAGAGATCGGACCAAGAAGTAAGAGAATGGTGGGAAATCAAACACCTAGAAGTAGAGAGGATAAGGACATGGTCACAAAGAGAGATAAGAACAAGGAGAGGAGAGAGAACCCTGTATAAACAATAATATGGCAGAAGAATTTACACTCTTTATCACTCAGCGTAAGTGGACTGAATGCTCTGACTAAAAGAAAACAAGTAATCACTAAACTCCGGAAACAGATTGCTGACATTATCTGTTTGCAAGAAGTACACATTGAAAAACAGTATGGAAATATTTTAGAATCACCTAAATTGGAAAAGTTACACCATGCACTGACACAGAAAAAGAAAAGAGGGATAACAATGTATATAAAGCCATGGTTAACCCGAAACAGATATTTGCAGATGATGAAGGGAGAACTTTAATGGTAGAAATACAAATAAACTAAAAGAAAGTATTGTTAATAGTAACCGAATACCAACCAAAAAGAATTTTATAGTAAGCTGCATTGGAAGATAGTAGAGCTAGAGCAGGAAAATATATGTATCATAGGGGACTTCAATGCAGTTGTAGATACAGAAAAAGATTACACAACCAAAAAAAAATAGGAAAAAGAGGAAAACACTACCAAACACATTTCATAAATTCGCATAAAAACTAAACTTAAAAGATATGTGGAGAGAACTTTGACAGGAGAGACAATATACATTCTTTTCAAACCCACATAGTTCCTGGTCTAGGATAGATATGGTGTGGATGGACCCAGAAGTAGGGAAAGATATAGAGAAAATAGAAATACTGCTGAACTTATGGGGAGACCACAATCCACTTAAAGTGAAATAGAAAGGGAGAAAAAAGAGAAGGTGGACTTTAAATCAGAAATTCCTTAGAGACAAAAATTATGTAAAAATGTTAGAAAAAGAACTAAAATTATTCCTTAAAGATAATGTGAATGAGCAAAGAACATTACAAAATTTATGGGAAACAACCAAAGCGTACATTCAAGGCCTAACAATCGCATATGGAGCAAGAAAGAATAACGATAAGAAAAAACAACAGATAGAATTACAAGAGAAACTCGAAGAATTGGAACATAGAATGCAAAAAGAACCACAAAATGAAGAAATTAAAAAAGAGAGGGAGGTGATTAAACATAAACCTAACTTTACAGGAGGAAATGTTCGGAACCTCAGGATGGTGAAGCAAAACTACTTTGAGCATGCTAACAAACTGGTGAGATGGTTGGTCCATAAACTGAAAAAAGTAAAGGAGAAAAAAATAATACAAACCCTAAAGGATGAAAACAAAAACCCACATCATTTGGCAGAAGAAAAACAAACTATTGCTTAGAAATATTTTGCAACATTAGGATGAGATACCAGAAGAAAAGATTAAATGATATTTGAATGAGAGAAACATGCCTACAATTCCAGACCTCACAAAGGAAATGTTAAACGTTGAAATTACAATGACCGAAATGAAAGAGGCAATTAACAGACAAAAATGCAATAAAACAGCGGGACCAGATGGGATTCCCGCAGAATTATATAAAAAAATTCAAAAGCCATTGGAACAGTTATTGTTGGATTTGTATAATGAAACATTAGAACAGGCAAAACTCCAAAATTTATGGACAGAGGCTTACATTACCCTTATTCTAAAAGAGAATACCGATGACTAACAGATCCAAAACTATAGACCGATTTCACTGCTGAATGTTGATTACAAAATATTTGTCACAATTATCATGGAGAGGGTCAAGAAAATTTTAAATGAATATGTCCACCCCGACCAAAATGGATTTGTACCAAAGAGACATTTAAGAAATAACAGCAGAATGATAATGAATGTATTAGGGTAGTATGAGGCACACCCAGATAAGCAAGTGGAGTTGATGTTTATGGATGCACAAAAAGCATTCGATAATTTGAATTGGAATTTTTTAATTAATTAATTGCATCTGATGAACTTTGGAGAAAAATGTATAGACATGATCAAAACCATATACACCACTCAAAAAGCAAAGATAATTTTGAACGGTGAATTAATGAAAAAATTTAATATATCAAAAGGAGTAAGACAGGAGTGCCCGCTATCGCCACTACTATTTATTATTGCAACAGAGGTACTATTAATACAAATTAGACATAACCAAGAAATAAAAGAACTGAGAATCAGAACAGAAGAATACAAAACGCAAGCATTTGCCGATGGTATGGCACTCATCATAGAGGACCCTTTGGAAACAGGAAATATATTGCTACAGGAAATTGAAATTGGAAACAGGAAATATATTGCTACAGGAAATTGAAGAATTCGGCAGAGTGGCGGGACTAAAAATAAATAAGGAAAAAACAAGATATTAACAATGAATATGATTGTGAAGCAGAAGGAGGAATTGGAGAAGAAATTGGGGATCCAAACGACAAAAAAACTGAAATATCTTGGGGTGTGGCTGACGGTTAAATGCTGATTGATAAAAGCAGATAATTATGAGAATATTAAAACAAATACAAAAAGACTTGGAAAATTGGGAGAAACTTCAGATATCATTGATAGGGAGAATCGCTACCATTAAGATGACTATACTACGCAATTATTATTCCTCTTTCAAACAATTCCAATAAAATTAGACAAAACTTTCTTTGATAAAGCAATTACAAAATTTATTTGGCAAGGGAAAAAGGCCCAAATAAAACTAAAGCTCCTGCAGGATAGTAAAAATAAGGGAGGCTTCGGACTTCCAGATTGGAAACTCTACTATCAGGCCGCAATAGTAGCATTGATTAAAGATTGGGTAAATTTGAAGAATAAATAGTGTTAATATTAGAAGGACATGACCTGCAGATTGGCTGGCACACGTTCATATGGGAGGAGAAAAATACATCCCATTCGTATTTTCAAAGACATCAAATTAGAGACACCTGGCTAGGGATTTGGGAAAAACTAAAACGAAATCACTATACAAAGATTCCAATCTGGCTATCAACCATGGAAGCTATGGCATATCCAAATGTTCTAGATTTAAACAAGACAGTGAGTTATAAAAAGACTAGATGAACAAGGAAAACTAAAATCTAAGCAGGAGCTCGAGTTACAAGGAACACAGATAGATTGGTGGCCATACCTACAGATCCAAGCCAGATATAAGAAAGACACAGAACAATATGGGATATATTTGGACCAACAAGAACTGGATAAAATTTTACAGGGGGCAGAGGAAAAAATGATTACCAAAATGTATAAGTATTTGTTAAGGTATAAGATGGAAGAAGAAACAGTGAAGGAAACAATGATAACTTGGGCCAAAAATTTTGGATATAGTATTAATTTGGAAGATTGGGAGAACTTATGGGAAATAAATTATAAGTTAACTTTATCAGCAACGTATAAGGAGAATTTATATAAAATGTTTTATCGCTGGCATTTACTGCCAGCGAGGTTTGCAAAAATGTTCCCCAATAATTCGGCAAGTTGTTGGAAATGTGGCCACGAGCAGGGAACCTACTATCACATGTGGTGGACCTGCCCAAAAAAAAAATACTGCCGAAAAACTAGAAATTGGTTAGAAGAAATTACAAAAGTAAAAATCGAATTGAAACCAGAGATATTTTTATTAGGGATTTTAAAACAAACAATTGGCAAAAAACTGCTATATATTATACTCCATATACTAACAGCATCAAGAATTGCCTTTGGACACCCCCCCGCCAACTTAATGATTATAAAGAAGACTTTGGGATGTGCAGAAGTTGATAGGTTGTCAATGGAGCTTAAAAACAAAGAGGAGACAGAGTACTATGAGATCTGGAATTTATGGTTCAGTTGGTTGGAAGGTAGACATGAAATGAATAGAAGAAAGATAAATAAGAAGGTATGATGGAAGTTAATAATATTCCTTGCAATTAGGTATAAGTTTGTAATATATCAATTGGATGAAAATTTGTGTTACATACCAATGTAATAAGTGTGAATGATTATGCATTCTACATAACTTCAGAGATATTAAATTGAGTGAACACTGTCTTGCTCACGTTGCAATAAGCGGAATGTTTTGTTTTATGCAACTGTGTAAATATATTCAATAAAGTATTTTTCTAAAATAAAAAAAATAAAAATAATTTAGGCATTATAAAAAGGTTTAAAATTCATTAAGTAGCAGAGATGGGTCCTGCTGGGGAATAAATAATTGCTAAAGGCATTCACACAAGAAAAGTCTTCATCGATTTTTATATTCCATCAATTTGTTTTCAACAGCTTCTGGCATGTCCACAAGTCTAGGAAAGGTCCAATTGGATAGTGCATGAGTAACTTCAACTATGTAAAGCCAAGAGCCACTAGTTCTCACAGGGCAAAGATGTCAATTATGACAACAACTAATAACCTCTCAGTTTTAATATCATGTAATGCAGACAGGAAGGGGGGGGATAGATTTAAACTGTTATAGGTATAAGACATAACTGTCACTGATAGAGGGCAATCAACAGTTCTGTATGGCTTCATTAGTTTTTGATAAAAATTTGAATCAAGTGATACCATTCATTAGAGCAAATTTTAAATCCAGCAGCCTTATTAAACTGTGTAAAGTTGGGTTGTTGTTGTTTTAAGCCTTGTCCTGGACCAAGAAATCTAAAACTAACAAAGATGTCAATTGATTAGATGACCCTTTTGGTATAATGTTTTTTTATTTTGAATCCAACAAAGATAAAAAAAATCAATACAATTTGTAGCTGGGCAAAATCTTACCAGAGAAGTAATAAAATACAATTTTAAAAATGTAAATTTTTTAACATGTAACGTTCTTACATATTATTTCAAAAACTCACCTCTTTACTGCTAAGAATACTTATTCTGTCAATTGCAAATGTAAATTGGATGCTGTATTTGCCTGCTTTTGTTGGAACCATTTCATTCCTAAATTATAAACACTAATGTTAGTATTTCTTTAAAATTTACAATACTTAAATTCTCAATATTTTTCCCTATTAAAATTTTATGTTGCTCTTTGAAACAAATGAACCAAAATCAGTTTTTTCAACATAATTTGTTTTATTATATATTTTAGTCAGTCTGCAAATAAGAAATACTCAGACTGCTTAAAAAGAAATAAACAGAATTTTCATATTTAATGTCTGCAATACTTGCTATACCACATTCCTGAAATTCCCAGTTCTTAGTCCTTAAACTTTCTATTATGTCATTCATGACATCCATATGCTTTAATTAACCTAATTAGTCTCAAATAAAATTATACTTTTGCATATATATTCTCAATTCTGAAACACTATTCTATACACAGGTATTTAACAGACAACATATCAATACCTAGGTTGAAAAAATCATACCTGCAATATGAATTTCAATCTTAATAAAAATAAATTATTGCTATCAAACCAAACTATATTTAAAAACAAAACTGATTATTTTTGTAAGCAGCATTATAGAACTATTATAAAACAACATTATTTATTAACCTGAACCAAAAAGAGCCCTCATCCTTGTTTACTTCGGTACACTGAAATTTTGTAATCTAAAAAGAAAAAGAAAAAAGATAATGAGAGAAAGCCACATTATATATGTAAGCATTTAAAATTTTTATTAAATTCAGTTACTTTGAATCCTTGAGAATCTAAATAAATAAAACGATAGACATTATTTTAACTAAGAACCTTAAAAAGTATGTATTATAAATTAAGCTCGTTTTTTTTAGTTTTTAGTCGAAGTCAAATCAATAGATTATCTTAAAAGACCAAAGTTCAATGTTAATCATGTTGATATTTAGGTTAAAGAAAATGTAAAGTAAAATGCATACAGAACAAATTCATACAACATTAAAATTAATGGGTATATAGCAATAAGAGACGAGAAATCATAGATGCTAGACAAATTTCTCTGTTGAATACATTCAATAATTGGACTCCCCTACTAGAAAGTATTATCTTTCAACCCCAAAAGTGCTCATAAAATTATCTCATGATCCAAGTAGATAATAATGATGTGATTCTTCATGTAATCTCATCTCTAACCTCTCTGGGCTTTAAGGATACAGAAGCCAATGCTTTTAGCAATGATCATTCTTGTCTACTTTCAATCAACAGAAGTTCCAGATCATTTTAGAGGTAACAAAATAATAATAATAAAAATACACTACTTTAATATAAATGAAGGTATTACCAGAGCAAAGCTATCTTTGTCTAAAAAAATTACAGATTATTGTATCAGTTTAAGATGAGCAATTGTTCTCTATGTCACTGAAACAATTTATACTAATGCTCAAATGACATATCTTTAGGAGAGTGTGAAAAACACTTGTCAAGATATTCATTCCAACACTGAAATTTCTTTTATGGAATCTGATCAATTACTGAACAAGGCAGTACTGTGAAACATCTGGTATGACAGAAAAAATAACATAATTATCCATAAATTGATGGATAGGTTTAACTGGAACCAAATTTGTACACATATGTAAAATGTCTGTCTGTCTATCTGTTGCACACATTGTTTCCTGTTACTTACATTTTCATCATTGTCTGTTTCTTTAATTTTCATACAAATCCTTCCTGGATCTATATTTTTAATATTGTTGCCATCTTCAGAAATAACAGTAACCAGAAAATCTGCATGAGGGAAGGAAATGTATTTTCACACATGTTGCTAAACTTAACTTCCAGATTAAAATTCTGAAGTAAAATATTACTAGTCAGAAATACATGTCAAAGAATGTAAGAAACTGTTAAGGATACTATAATGATGTATATTCCATAAAAATGCATCACTATATTCCCAGACATTTAATGACATCACATCATAGCCAAAGAATCCAGTGCCATAACCCAGAATAACCAATAGCACTTAGACTTTTATACCACTTCACAATGTTTTATAGCCCCCTCTAAGCGGTTTATAGAGTCAATGGTGCCAAAGCATCCAGTGGTTCCAATGCCATGGACCAGGATGATGTGTCAGATACTTTTTATAGTGAAGAGGAAGGAAAACGCAATCAGGTTTCAAGACTGATATCAGCACTTTGACCAAAGCCAAACCATGAAACTGATTCCCCATTTTGACTGAAACTATCTTTTATTGATACAGGCTACAGTAATAAAATAAATAAATTCTGTAATAATAAAATAAATACATGTAATACAATAAATAAATAATACATAAATTCTTTTGGTTTGGAGATTAAGAACATTGAGGAGTGTCTACAGAAGCAAATCGAAACTGAATTGCTGAAAAACTGAAAAGAATAATAGGTTACTTCAAAATTATCTTTATTATAATTAATTAATTAATTATCTTTATTATAAAAAGGTGTGAATAGTATCAATTCTGGTAGGATTACATTAAAGAAGAATGGAATATGAATGTATATTCCAATGGGAATATAATGTGAAAGTAATTTGTATTCTGCTAATTCAATAATGCAAGATATCAATTGAAAAACAATATTCCTAATCCCTACAGATCACTGCTTTTCAGAGTTTGCAGACTTAGATTTGGTATCAGATTATAAACTGTTCCTAGCTTCAATGTAGGTCTTGAAAATTATCATTACTTTCCATAGGCCTACCCCTAATCTTTCAATCATACTTAATATACTTTTTTCCCGAAAAAAGGTTTTAAGCAGCCTAAATTCAGATCTATTCATATGATAGTTCAATGTAAAGGCATTTAGCACCAAAACATCAGCAGATTGCTGTGTTAAGGTATAGAGCAGTGGTGGCTAACCTTTTTTGGCTCCCGTGCTGAAAACTGTGCTTGTGTGCCAGCACCTAGAAGGCGATGCATGCTGGGCCCCCCAACTCCCTGCACATGCATGCATGATTCCCCCTGTGCACCATGCACTTGCGCATGCATGTGTGATCCCCTGCATGCTGCGCATCTCTGTGCATGTGCACTAGTCCCCAACGCATGCTGCATGTCTGTGCATGCATGCACATCTCCTGCGCCCCCGGCCCCTGCGCATGCTTGCCAGATACCCGACAATCAGCTGTTGGCAGCAGCGGCGCATGCACATGAGCAGTGGGGCTCTTCCAGGTGACCTCTTGTGTGCCGGTAGAAGTGGCTCTGCGTGCTACTTCCGGCACATGTACCATAGGTTTGCCAACACGGCTATAGAGAAACAACCATTTTATAACCTAAAAATGACATTGATATGGCAAACTATCTTTTAAAAGATGGATGAAAATATTCTGTTGAAAAATAAGAAATAAAAGCATTCCAACTTTATTTATTTATTTATTTATTTATTAATGGGACTTATATGCGCCCCATCTGAAGACTCAAGGCTTACAAATAAAACAACAGCAACAATAAATAATTTAAAAGCAAATTAAACTAAAATAAGCCCCATTACAATTACAGTACACCCATAAAATCCCTTAAAACTATCCCATAAAACCATCCCGCCCCAGAAAATCACAACCCGGATTGGTTAAACAACCAGGTCTTCAGGTCATGGCGGAAGGTGCGAGGTCAGGGGCCAGACGGAGCTCCAGGGGAAGTTGGTTCCAGAGGTCTGGGGCCGCTATAGAATAGGCTCGTGTCGGGGACCGCCAGCCGGCATTGCCAGCCGATGGGACCCCAAGGAGTCCTTGCCTATGTGTCGCACAGGGCGGTTGGCATTTGATGTCGGCAGGAGCCGCTCCCTTAAATATTGGGGACCCATGTCATGAAGGACTTTGAATGTTAACACTAAACCTTGAATCTCACCCGGAGCGCAACGGTAGCCAATGAAGGCAGCGCAGGAGGGGGTAACATGGGAGAACCGGAAACTCCCATCACCACCGCGCCGCCGATTCTGCACCAGCTGCAATCTCCGGATGGTATGCAAGGGCAGTCCTAAATAGAGAGCGTTGCAGTAGTCGAGTCTGGAGGTAACAAGGGCATGAGTAACCGTGCGCAGGGCATCTCGTCCAGAAAAGGGCGCAGCTGGCGAACCAGACGGCTGGGCAAAGGCCCCTGGCGACGGCCCCCACCTGCTCCTCCAACCGAGCAGAGCATCCAGGAGGACCCCAGATTCGCTTCCTATCACACAGGGGTAATACCACTCCCCCTATGGCCAAAGATGGACACTCCAAACTGGGCCGAGATGCCGGTATGCACAGCCACTCAGTCTTGGCCGGGTTGAGACGAAGCATGTTTCGCTCATCCAAATCCATACCGCATCCAGACACTGGGTCATCAGGGAGAGGGCATCACCGATCTGGTTCGGGGTGGAAATGTACAGCTGAGTATCATCAGCGTACTGATGGAAACTCACCCCAAAACCACGGATGATCTCACCCAGCGGCTTCATGTAGATAAATAGCAGGGGAGAGGACCACCCCTGAGGACCCCACAAGAGAGCACCCTCGAGGTAGACCTCTGCCCCCGCCAACACCGACTGCGATCGCCGAGAGGTAGGAGGTGAACCACCAAGCACAGTGCCCCCTATACCCAACCCCCGAGGCGTCGCAGGAGGATACCATGGTCGATGGTATCGAAAGCCGCTGAGAGGTCTAATAGGACCAGGACAGAGGAAAACCCCTGTCCCGAGCCCTCCAGAGATCATCCATCAGTGCACCAATGCCGTCCGTTGAAACCAGGCCGGAAGCCCGATTGATAGGATCCAGGTAGTCAGCTTCATCCAGGAAAAGCGGAAACTGCTGAGCCACCACACTCTCAACAACCTTCACTAAAAAACGAAGGTTGGAGACTGGACGAAAGTTGTCTAACACGGTAGGGTCCAGGGCAGGCTTCTTCAGAAGGGGTCTCACCACCGCCTCCTTCAAGGCAGTGGGAAAGACGCCCTCCCTTAATGAAGCGTTCTAATGCTTATCTTAGAAAATAATTTTTTTTTTAAAGCACTCACCAGGAAAAGTGTTTCCAGCGGTGAAAATAGCATTCTCATCATATTTAACATCTAAATGTACAGGTTTCTCTGGGTCAGCCCGAACATTTATCTTGATCACTGGACTTCTTAGTACATTCCTATTATAGGAGGCCTCGAAATGCAAGGTGTACTCTCCTCTGAAATACAATAATAATTAAAGATCAGTATAGTTCTACTGAAGGCTTCAACATTTTAAATATAAATATAGGAGTTCCAATATACAGTAATCTTTGACTTACAACCATTTTTTTACAACTGGCACAGTATCCCCCATGGTCATGTGATTAAAATTTTGACATTTAGCAACTGGCATGTATTTACAAACTGCACACAAATAGCTTCTTTTCTTGGTTTCTTGGCAGCCTTTGGTATCATCAACCATGGTATTATTTTGGACTGGTTTCAGGGACTAGGTATAGGTGGCACTATATTGTGCTGATTCTCCCCCTTTTTCCCTGGATGGTTTCAGTCAGTGTCTGAAGCTCATGGTCCTTGCTTTGTGGAATTCCAAGAGATTTGGTACTTTTCCTCTCACCCATTTAACATCTACATAAATCTGATTCATCACTATGGAGTAACTGTCTTCATTACACTGATGATATTCAGCTTAACACCTCTATCCATGATAAACTAAAATATGTTGTGATGTTGTAGTGACTGGAAGCTGGGAACAACAGCTTTCAGCTTAACTGTAGCAAGACTGAGTGGCTTTGGGGATTTCTGGTTTTAGGGATTTATCTCTTGTTCTTAATCAGGTGGCACTGCCCCGAACAGATATTGTGTGCATTCTGGACATCCTCCTGAATTCCAGACTCCTTTATGTAGTTTTGTGTTGGGTGCCATTTGTACCATTTCTTGGACCAGGACACATTGCTCTCTATCACTCATTCACTGATTACCTCCCAAATATTACTGTCATGTGCTCTACATAGGGCTGCCTTTAAACTGTGCTTCCAGGTGAAACTCCACAGTTATATCTACCTGTCCCATTGGATATGGAAGAGAGGCATGTTACGGGTCCTGTCTACTTTCATCTGATAGGAAGAGAACATTTTCTACCCTGGTATCCACCTTTGAAATGTCATTCCCCAGAATTTAGGTTATCCCCACTACTCCATTGGCCTTTTTGAAAGCCCTAAAGGTATGGCTGTGCTACCATACTTGAGAGTCCGGTGGTAGTGGTGAGCCTCTTTAATAGTAATACTGAATTAGATGTATTGATATTTAACTACTGATTTTTGTACTGAATTGAATTTGTAATAGTGATTTTAGTATAACTGTCTATTTTATTGTTCTTGCTATTGATGTAAATATTGTAAGCTGTATCATATTTATATATATGTATACACACACACCTCATATATCATATACCATATCATTTAATTAACACTTCAAATTTTTCATTATAGGATATGATAGCTGATATATTAAATTAACGTGGCACAAATTTAAATATATACAAACCCCACCTTTATGGTTTTCAAATTACCAACATTCAATCTGTTCATCTGGGCTTTACACCTGACATTTTGCAACATTTGCTTTTTAAACAAAATTTGTAATGTTTGCAGTCATGAGATTTTTGTTTCTTTGAATCTTGATTTTTTTGTGGGTTTCATTGTTGGTATTATTCCTGCTTATCCTTATTTCCCATTTATAGCACACATAGAATTAGGGAGAACAATTTTTAAGATAAATACGTAAGTTTCTATGCCATCGTAGCAGGACTATTAAATATATATTTTAAGCATATTCTGAATAATAGGAAGAATTTTAATCACTTACTTAGGAGCATGAATAGTAAGAACCCCAAAGCTTGCTGTACCAGTTACATTTGTTGGATACAGCATATTTGAAGGAACAATCTGGAAAAAAAAATTCTTCTTATGACAAAATACTGATAAAACTTACGAAGTAACATTTTTTCCTATATATTCTTGGCTTCCCAGTAAAATACAATATTCTGGAGATGATTTATTATGAACATGTTCCAATGTTTTTTGCTCTAATTGTATTTTTGTATCAGTTTGTATATTTGATATGCTTAATTGATTTAATCTATGAAGTTTTATCTATCAAGTCAAATAATTCTGCAGAAAGAAACAAGATGTCATGGGAAATAAACTTTAGTACAATATATGGGCAATCAATCTCTATGGTATAAGGAAGTTAAGTAAAGAAAGAGCAAGTTCCACTTACCTTTATATTATTATCTTTTACAAGTTTTATTTTGACATTAGGTTCAGCAGATAGATTATTCCACCCATCAGAGAGCTGGATTGTAAGAGCCTTTGGTAATTCTTTGCCATTAATTACAGATATAGCCTTAAAAAAGATTATTATTTGGAATTATGTAGAATATATAGCATGCATATGCTATTTCATTAATTATTTGTGAATATAAATTCAAATTACATTTTTTGTTTCAGTGCTCACTTTTATACCAGATAATAAATATGTCAAGCTTTCAAGCATACTTAATAAACCCCTCAACTTTCAAATTTTACAGATTTGCAAAATTATTAGCATAGCATCATTTGGTTAGTATTCTATCATATGCCATTGACTTACTTTGTCTGGTTCTATCCAATCCAGAAGACTCAATTTAGCAGGATGGCCAGCAATCAAACTTAACTTCAGGTAATGGGACAAATCATGCCAAGCAATGTGCAGTTCTTTAGATTCTGGTGGGCCTGGTTCAAACTTAATTCCTCTGACAGAAATAGTTTGTGTACTTTGCTATAAAAATATGCAATAGGAGTTGAAGAAAACTTGTTAGGATTTTATGGGGGAAATTAGTTGATTGTAAAAGCGTAACAAGAAAATACCGTATTTTTCAGAGTATAAGACACTCCAAAATATAAGACGCACCTAGCTTTTGGGGAGGAAAACAAGAAAAAAAAATCTACCACTGCCTCTTCCTCCCAGCAATTTGTCTCCTTGCAGCAAATAGCCTGGTCAGTATCAGCGCAGCCTGATTGAGCACAAGCTACTGATTGTTGGTTGGAATTATCTCCAGACGATCAGCTGTTTCAGGCTGTAGGGATTGCCATTGCCTTTTGCCGCCTCTGTGCACCCCATTTTCTGCCCATTCCAATCCCCATGGCCCAGAACAGGCAGAAAATGGAGTGTGCAAAGTCCAAATATGGGATGCGGAGGCCAAAAATGGGGTGTGAGGAGGCGGCAATAGGTGATGGTGATCCCTGCAGTCTGAAACAGCTGATCGGCGGGAGGCAATTCCAACTGACAATCAGCTGCCTGTGCTTGTGCTCAATCAGGCTGTGCTGAGGCTGACCAGGCTGTTTGCTGCAAGGAGGCAAATTGCTGGGAGGCAGAGGAAAGGTGGGAGCTGGTGGGTGGGTGGGGCTTCGGCAACATTTGCTGTATAAGGCGCACAGACATTTCTGCCTGCTTTTTGGGGGGCGGAGAAGTGCATCTTATACACCAAAAAATATGGTACATATTGCATATCTGATACAAAGTGACTGAAATCTAAAGCAAAATTTGGTCCAGGAATTTATGTGAGTTGACAAAAGTTATAATATATTTTACAGAAATTTGGATCAAACTCTAGTGACAAATATATCATTTTACATATAGTGATATTTAGGAGTTGGGAACCCTTTTAAATATTAAGTATTTCTACAGAAATATGACCTAAAACCTGAGTGGTTTTCCACAAAGTTCTGAAAGTAGATAAAGAGAACCCAATTAACACATTTGTTCATGAATAATAAAATAGTTTTCCTAGGACTGAAAAGGCATTCTAGCCATCTCTTAATATTCATGTAACTGTAATGGACTTACGACCACAAATAGGACTAAAACCTCTGTCATTTAGAGATGTGGTCATTAAGTGAATTATCACATGATCAATTGAATTGTCACACCAATTTTATGACCTTTATAGTTAGTGTCTTTAAGTGAATCATAGTTGTTATGTGAATCCGTTTTTCCACCCATGGAGTTTGCTTGTTGGAAGCTAGATGGGAAAGTTACAAATGGTGACCACATGTTCCTCAGATACTGTAATTGTCATAAATGCATGCCGACTGCCAATTGCCTGAGTCATGATCACATACATGACTGCAGGGATGCTGTGAGTTTAAGGAGCAGCTGCAAGATACTTTTTTTCAGTACTGTCATAATTTAGAATGGCTTCTAAACGAATGAATTTCTTGTAAGCTGCTTCAGCGATAGAGATACAAATTCCTCTCCCTATTTCTTTAAAGCAAAAAATATTTTAATGGATATAATGTGGGATATTAAAAAATACCTGCCAAAGAGGTTTCAATTCTGATTTATCCAGACCATTTCCAGAAATCTTCAAGGCATTCATACAAGATGATGTCAGGGATTGAATCTGATTTCCATGCTGATCGGTAATCATTATCTCTTTTATATATATATATATAAAGTACAAGTTATAAAAATACTGTAGAATTACAATACAGATTAAAATATTACCATATTTATAATATGTTATTGTAAACTACATTCTACGTAAAGCTTAAAAGTTCTCCTTGATGTTAAATACAACAGTAGTTTGATTTCATGCTTATTCAAGATCTGAAATGCGCTTAACTACACAAACAGAATACTTTATCTCATAGCCTAAATGTAACAGAAGTCTAGAATCTTAGTCAACATACCATTAATGCAAACCTAACAGCACTAAATCAAATCAGAATGTGGGGCCAAATGTAAATGTAGATTTACTTTGCATAATATGGACAGATTGGAACTCAAATATCTCTTGAGAGCTGACTGAGTAAATAAAAGCAACACGACTGCAGCTGGTGAATATATCAAGCTGCTGAAGATTGCCATGGTACTATCAAGGTGTCAGTTAAAAATGTTAAGAGTTACACATACATACCAATTTCATCTTTTAGCTTTTCACCCATTCTTATTATATTTGGTCCTTTAATTTCGCATTTGATATGTTTTGCCTCATCAGCAAGTGGTCTAGTGAAATAAACAGCAAGAGATTAATATACATTTTAAGGAAATAGAGGTAAATTTCATATTGTTCATACTTTGTATAGCTAATCTTTACTGAGATTCAGGCAGGGACATTGCAGAAATGGGAGTGGAGGGGGAAAAATGACAGATGTGTTGTGATGTAGTGCAAACTCCACTCCTTGTATATTTTGCATATGACACTGCTACAAATACAAAAGGGCAGACCATGCATTCTGTTGTCACGATACACGTTTTGTTATTTTGGCATCATTATTGCAACATGCAGGTTTTGATCTTCTTCATCCCAAATAACTACAAACACTACAATGGAATAATTACAAAGCACCTCTTTTCCTGCTCCTGAAGTGATCTTGTGGCTTGAAGCCCAAAAACAGTTGTGCTTCAGAAGTAGAACACTTTCTACTTATCAGACACAATCTTCTAGGCTTCACTAAGTGTCCCCCTGAACATTGATCTTTTCCAGAGAAAACTGCAGAAAGACAATCACACAATTTTGGAGGCAGTTGGCAACTGGTTGTAAATGTGAGCAGGCTGCCAACCACCCTAAATATGGTGATGTGATTATAGTTGGGCAGGTGTAACATTTATATATGTTAATATACAGTATGTCTTAACATTCATACTGTATGTCTGTATAAACAAAAGTTGGCAGTAACAGTATTTTGCCCCGTAGGAAAAGCTACAGTATAAGCTTCATTACTGAAACATGATTGAAGAAAAAGTACAAACCTGACCACAAATGAACTTGACAAAGACACGCGTTCATCACTGAATGTAAGCAGACAACAGCATTCATCTTTTACAGATGTTGGAACTTTCACATCAGGTAGCAATCCTTGGATCAGTTGTTTGCTATTAAGCTTTCGAGTCCAGCTTACCTAAGATAAAAAATACTTTGGATACTAGAAAATAACATTTTTCCTGGTTTTGATGATTTTTTTTTGGAAATCCATGTACAACTGAATGTCCTAAATGGAAATACTGTTAATGGATTGAACTGAAAGTGCTTCAATTTAATATAAGCAAACCTGAATATCCAAAATTATGTACATTCAATAAAAGTGTTCCCAATATAATGCTGTCACGGTAGACCATGACAACTGTTTGAAATAATTAACAAAAAATACTTTTCAAGAAAGGTGAATCACTTGAAGTCCATGTAAATTTCAATCCCATCGGAGCCATGGATCCTGGATTTTGAAGACATTCTGTAAGTTAGCCCATTTGAGAAAACTTCATCCAAAAGTTGTTGACCTGTGATGCATTGAGTCTCCCAGTTAAAAGCTAGTGGGTGGTATGCAGATCAGAAAGGTAGCAACGCTTCAAATCTGGCATTGATATCCTCTTGGTACCTGCAGATTGTGCCTTAAAACTGCTGAAGCTTTTGGAGGCTTACAAAGATACCATAGAGCCGTGGTGGCACAAAGAGTCCTTTCTGTGGGCACGCGAGCCGTTGCCCCAGCTGAGCTCTGTGGTGCATGTGTGCATGTGCCTCCCACTGGCCAGCTGATCTTTGGGTCTCTGCCACAAATGTGCGGACAGTCGGGAGCATGAATGGGGTGAGTGGGGTGCATGTGTGAGGTTGCACATGCATGTGTGGGTACGGGGCGCACGTGCAGGGGTTAAATGTGCATGCATGGGGGTGGAGTGCATGTGTGCGGGGGTGCATGCGCAGGGATGGGGTGCACACATGGGAATCACACATGCATGCATGGGAGTCACGCACGCATGTGCGGGGTGCGGGGGTACGTGCATGCACGGGGCGCACATCTGTTGCATTTTGGGGGTGCACATGTGTGCACTTTGGGCACTTGGTGCCGAAAAGTTAGCCATCACTGCTATAGAGACTCATAGAAATATGCATCTAAGGTCAAAAGGTGGAGAAAAAAATGCAGCCATATAAGGAGATGGGGAGGGGGGAACAGGCATCAGTTTTTCCCTCGTTGTCCCATAAAGTAAGATTGAACTCCTGCTAATTTTTGTTTCTGCCCAACTACCGTGAATTGAAAAAAGGTTTGGCATTAACTTCTGCTATAGTTCCTTTTTGGACTTTAAACACAACTCTCCTTTTAAGCATATCCTAATAGTCAACATTCAATATTCTTTAAGGACTAGCTCTTCACATTCCACAGTAACATTTAAGATTAAGCATTTAAAAAAAATTGAACAAAAGTAGGCAGCTTTCTAAGTTCTATATGTGTGATAAAAAAGGGAACAAGCTGAACTGCTATTTTTTTTCTTTCCTTGAAGGTTTACAAATATTAATACATTATAAAAGATATGGGCAGCCTAAGTAACAGTCTATTTTGCTTAGAAAATTTAGAGCTGTAATTAAATAAATTAATATGAACATTTCTAGGCACATTTCCATTATTATATTCACAACATGTCTCTACTTACGTTAATTTTTTCAGCTAGAGCTGGAATTATTTTGATTTCTCTTTTTCCCTCGTCATACATTTGAAATGTAAGATTTTTTAGCGTGTCACCTGCAACACGGTTAATTACTTCTTCGTGTTTAATCTGAACAACATTTTCTCCTTCAGTGCAATAAATCTGCAGTTCTGCAGCACGCCCACTAGGAAGCAGTTTAATAGTCTTGAGTACAGGTAGCACATTTTTATAACTCTAGCAATAAAAACAAAAAGAAATATCATAAGGAAAAGAAATTTGAATTTTCAAAGCTGTACAATAATATTTTACCTAATAAAACCTAATTAATAATAGTTAGTATACTATGAATATTTGCAATGTATTTTTAACATAAAATATAATATCTATATAATATATCAAAATACAACTAAGAAACACTACATTTGTTTTTTTAAATATGTTGTTCCTACCATAATAGTTCTGATGTCAGTTATAATTGTGATGGTTAAATGCTTTTCTTTCAAAAGAAGAAAAAATAAATTTTATTTAAAAAAAGGTTAAGTTTTTATATCAGTGGTGGGATTCAAATATTGTTGCCACCAGTTCGGTGGGCGTGGCTTGGTGGACGCGTGCACACACTTTGCGTGCACATGTGCAGCAAATGCGCACTTTGCACAGGGGCAGAGGTGTTTGCGCAGGCAGAGACATTCTAACTTGCCTCCTGCAAGCTTGCACGGTCCTGGTCGCTTCAGCAGCCACCGTGCGGCACTATTCTGTGCCGCGCAAAGCAGCTGCGCTTCAAATTCAGCGGATAAAGATGAGTATGGGAGCCCGGGCAGGCAGGTGGACCCAACAGCAGACCCAGCAGAGCAGCGGAGAGAACCGGTTCAATCTCTGCTGCTCATCGCTCCTACTGGCTCTCCAGAACTGGGCAAAACTGGTCGAATACCACCACTGTTTTATATATATTTTAATTGAAATTTAAATTACAAAGATAAAAACTAATATGAACTAAGGAAAATATAAACAAGAAAAAATATAGAAAGTACAAAAGCACTTACACACAAATAATATAAAAAAATTAACTTCTTTCATCCAAACAAGTATAAACATTTTAAATAGCTTAATACTATCTCTGATATTTCAACCAAAACTCTCTTCATTCCATAAATCATCTTTTATCTATTGGCAAATAATAAAAATCTTTCAATCCTAATCACCAAAAGTCCATGTCTAATATATAAAAACAAATCTTTAAAACCTCATCATTCAAACATAATCAAGAAAAATCCATTAATTACAAGAAACAACAAATTGAAAATATTAATATTTAATTCCTTCAATTGTTATTCCACAACTTAATTTCTTATTATCTCTCTTCATCTCTACTCAATTATTCATATCATAGCTTATTATTTCCTCTAAAAATACAACAAAATCTTCTTCCTATATTTTCTCCATTAAAAACAATTTTATGCCTCAATGTTAAGTCCTAGTCAGGAAAAACCATGTAAAAGCTTTAAGAAAAGAGGTGAATCATATACTGTAATATAAACATAAACCTTGATCAAATAGGCTCACTTTGTAGATCTTAGTTTAGTCTTAAAGATCTGGATTCCTTTTAGGTAATGTCCAAATTGTTTCTTCTCTCTTGCTTTTCTCAGAAATTCCTTCATGATATAACACTTCTCTTTTGTAAAAATGTGAGTATCCAAGTTGTTCTTCTGTTTTATTATTTGTGTGTGTCTTTTAATTATTGAAACTTCAGCCAGTTTCATTTGTTGTTCTTATATAATATCTTATATGATATTCCTACATCAATTTATTTTATTCATATCCAAAACAGTCTGATTTTCGGTTATATCCTATGTCTTTTTTTAAGACCATTTTTATTGATTCAGAGTCTAAAGCAGGGGTGTCAAACTGGCACTCCAGATGCGTCACGCACAGGCCACATCCATCCCAGTTCCGTGAATGGGAAAAATGTCACAAAACGTCATGTGACGGCAAAATGATATGTTGAGTTTGACACCCATGGTCTAAAGCAGGGTCGCCAACCTTTTTGACCTCGGGGACTCGTAATTTTAAATCCCAAGGACCACTAATATGAACTTTTTAAAAAAGATAACATATTTAATATAAAAATTTTATTTTTTATATTAAATGTAAATTTAATATTAATTTTTTATTACACACACACACAAACAAATGGTTATTTAATTATAACAAAATCATAAATGCTTAAGCATAACTGTGGGGCAGAGCGAAGGGAAAGGAGGGGCCTCTCTCTGTCATTGCGGTTTTGAGGTTTGTCTGCTAAGCTCTCCTAAGCTAATATTATAGCAGGCAGGTGTCTGCTAGCTACAACTGTGTTATCTTGTCTCCATAGTAATGAGATAAGAAAGTCTTGTGATGTCTGAGTTTACTGCACATGTCTTAAAAAGTTTTTACTTCACTTCCTGTAAGTTCCTTTGTTCTTTTCTGTATATGCTTTGGTGTGAGATTAAGCTGCCGGTATGTAGCTCGTTAGGATTTCTTATTTTATAAAATAAAAAATGTTTCTTAGATTACTTTCCAGGTGTTATTTTATCAGAGTTGACAGCAAAGAAAAGCACCGTCTATCACCTCTAATTAACTGGGATGTTTTGGAAGATTTTTACTCCCTAACAAATGGTAGCAGAGGCAGGTTTTTTTTTTCAAAGCCTGACACTCTCATCCTTTGGGGGGAAAAGAGGGAGGATTTAAGAAGCCACATGGTGCCTGGAGGCTGGAAGATCTGGACGGGGAGGAACTGGTTTCCCCTCAAATGGAAGAAAAGCAGAGCCATCTCATATCTCCCCCAAGTCAAAGGAAACCTCTCCTTCCTTTGCCAGATGTGGCTGCCTGGAGTTAGTTGGGGGAGGGAAGGAAGGCGGGGCTCAAATCGCTGATGGGCTCCTAATAACAGGCAACACCCCCCCCTTCAGCCTCCATATAAGAAGAGGACTCCCCGAGGCTAAGCTCCAGGTTTCTCCTGTTGCTTCCAAGCAGAGAAGGATCCCTCCCTGTCTGGAGGCTGAAGGGAGGGTGTCAGAAAAGCTGGAGCTTTTGCCTGCAAACAGGCTGATTATTAGGAGCCCGTCTTCCTCAGTGCTTTTTTGGTCTGGGCATTTGGTCTCCCTCCACCACCCCATGCCAAAAGAAGGCCAGCCGGGCTTCTCCTTCCCTCCCTCCCTTCCCCCCCACTGAATCTTACTTTGGGACAGAGGAGAGCATGCTGGAAATGTGTGTTGGCTTTTCCATGCCTTTCTCCAGCGCTCGCTTGCAATTCTTCATGTTCCTCCAGGCCTGGCTGGCTGAGGGGGGAGAGCAGCCCTGACGTCTCTGCTGCCCCTCCCCAGGAAAAGAAAGCAAGCAGAAACAGCTCTCACTGGGGCAAAGAGCAGAGATCAGAAGGCACAGGCAACAGAAAGCAGTGCTTTTCAAAGGCAGCAGCTTCCGTCTTCTCTTGCCTGTGCCTTCCTCGACCTCAGCTCTTTCGCCCCAGCAAGAGCTGTTTCTGCTCGCTTTTCCTGTGCTTTCCTCGGAGAGCGATGGCTTGGGCCTTGGGGGGGCGGCAGCAAAGCAGAGCACCGAGAGGGACAAGGAAACTGATGCCAACCCCGCCACCCCATTCCAAACCTCTGAACTGGATGGTGAGCACAGACTTGCCCTCTCTGCCCCTTCCCACCACCACCAGCCAGTACTTTTCCTGCCCCGGGCTGTCCCTACAGCCCACAGCCATCAAGGAAGAGCCCAGGCCAGGAGAGGCAAACTGGAAGATGCGGAAGTGCCGCGCAAATGCAAGTAGCATGGCGCTCCTGCACCTTCTGGCCATATCCATTGCCACTTCAGCCCGCCTGTGCCGCCAGCTCCCTCTTGCTGCAACAATGCCATTAGTCCTGCCCAGCAAGGACTGTGCTTCTTTTTGCAGGTTTGTGCTCGGCTGAAGGGTGGGAGCCAGCGGGTGGGCGGGCTTTGGGGGGTGCTTTGGGGGGCATTTCTCTGCGGCCCACCAAAATTTTCTCATGGCCGCGGCCCACCAGTTGGCGACCACTGGTCTAAAGAGTATGATTTGGATACACTGTTGCCAAGTATCCTTAAATTCTTTCAGGGTTAAAATATTCTTCTTCATTCTATATTAGTGGGAATTCTCCTTTAAGTATAATCCTTATTTATTTCTGATTGCTTCCTTAACCAGTCTTCAAATTCTTTTCTTGTCATGTTTTTCTCTCATCCAGAACATTTCCCAGGAAAGGATTTCTTACACTAAAACTCAGATCCCCACATAGTTAAATAGGATTTTAGACAAACAACAAGCAATATTCTAACTTTTTCAAAGTCTTATTTCCATTCAATCTTGATCCAGTTAATTTCCTTCCAAAAATAACAGTCTAGTTGCCTTTAGCTCCTTAGTTTGAAATTTTTAAAAAGTTTTTCTTTAAGTTTCAAACTTATATTTTACTGTGGATTGGAAGAAGATCATCCAGTATAACAAAACATATACTTTTGAAAGTTCTTAAGGTCCAAAAAGTAATTTATAAGTCATTTCCAATAAAAGTGATTTAGAGGAGTGGTAAACAAACACAGCATTCTTATAAAATGCTGTTACTCCCTATTTGTAAAAGCAATGATCGACATGAAACTTGTAGAGATATGCTTGTACAAAATTAACGAAGTTCAAGATGAAAGGATATTTCTTTCAGTTGCTGCAGATGTTAACACAATTTGTTTTTAATATGCTAGGGAATAGTCTAAGAAATTACATATATTTGCTCCCCATGATTTTCATGTCTGAAGTTCACCTATAATCTTAAAAGAAATTAAAAGTTAGATCAACACCAAAGACTACAGGTGAAACTCGAAAAATTAGAATATCGTGCAAAAGTTCTTTTATTTCAGTAATGCAACTTAAAAGGTGAAACTAATATATGAGATAGACTCATTACATGCAAAGCAAGATAGTTCAAGCCGTGATTTGCCATAAATGTGATGATTATGTCTCACAGCTCATGAAAACCCCAAATCCAATCTCAGAAAATTAGAATATTGTGAAAAGGTGCAATATTCTAGGCTAAAAGTGTCCTACTCTAATCAGCTAATTAAGCCATAACACCTGCAAAGGATTCCTGAGCCTTTAAATGGTCTCTCAGTCTGGTTCAGTAGGAATCACAATCATGGGAAAGACTGCTGACCTGACAGTTGTGCAGAAAACCATCACTGACACCCTCCATAAGGAGGGAAAGCCTCAAAAGGTAATTGCAAAAGAAGTTGGATGTTCCCAAAGTGCTGTATCAAAGCACATTAATAGAAAGTTATGTGGACGGGAAAAGTGTGGAAGAAAAAGGTGCACAAGCAGCAGGGATGACCGCAGCCTGGAGAGGATTTGTCAGGAAAAGGCCATTCAAAAGTGTTGGGGACTTTCACAAGGAGTGGACTGAGGCTGGAATCAGTGCATCAAGAGCCACGACACACGGATGGATCATGGATAGTCAGCATAGTCTGTGTTGATTTGGGGAGCCATGTCATCTGCTGGTGTTGGTCCACTGTGCTTCATTAAGTCCAGGGTCAACGCAGCCGTCTACCAAGAGATTTTGGAGCACTTCATGCTTCCTTCTGCAGATGAGCTTTATGGGGATGCTGACTTCATTTTCCAGCAGGACTTGGAACCTGCCCACTGCCAAAAGCACCAAAACCTGGTTCAATGACCGTGGGATTACTGTGCTTGATTGGCCAGCAAGCTTGCCTGACATGAACCCCACAGAGAATCTATGGGGCATTGCCAAGAGACAGATGAGAGACATGAGACCAAACAATGCAGAAGAGCTGAAGACCGCTATTGAAGCATCCTGGTCTTCCATAACACCTCAGCAGTGCCACAGGCTGATAGCTTCCATGCCACGCCGCATTGAGGCAGTAATTGCTGCAAAAGGGGCCCAGACCAAGTACTGAGTACATATGCATGCTTGTACTTTTCAGAGGTCCGATATTGTTCTATGTACAATCCTTGTTTTATTGATTGCATGTAATATTCTAATTTTCTGAGATTGTGGGTTTGGGGTTTTCATGAGCTGTAAGCCATAATAATCACATTTATGGCAAATCATGGCTTGAACTATCTTGCTTTGCATGTAATGAGTCTATCTCATACATGAGTTTCACCTTTTAAGTTGCATTACTGAAATAAATGAACTTTTGCACGATATTCTAATTTTTCGAGTTTCACCTGTATTTTATGCTTTGTCAGCTTTAATAAAACACTCTAGTTAGACTAAAAGCATTGATAGTAGACAGAGAAAAGCATATGTAAGGTTTATAGCATTCTAGAGGGAGGAGGGGGAATATCTTTAACTTACTGGTATTTCAATTCTTGCTTTAAGATGTGGATGTTTCTTTATATTTTGAATGTGCAGAACTGGTCCAGTTAATATATTTTTGTCAGGACTGCTGAAATCTACTTTATATACAGGAAGGCCTGGAACTCCTAAAAACTAATATAATCAAGAATAATTTCCATTAAGTTTATGGCCCATTCAAGATGGCATAACTGTCTTAGAACTAAATTTTAATACAAGACTACAAACATGATGAAGTAACAATGGTTTATTCCTATAAAAAGGATAACATTCTCAGGAAATACATATGCTATTGGTTCACAGAATCATAGAATATTTCCATAATGTTATTTTCAGCAATATAAGCAATTGTATTTGAGAGAAACTGCCTACCTTGCATTGAACAAGTAGGTTTGGTTGAGCTGTTATGTTACCTACTTCATCCAATACCTCAACATGAAAAGAGAAAGCTGTTCCATTCTCAATTGTCAAGACATCAGAATCTGGTTTCACACTTAGCTGCTGAGGAAGGCCTGTTGGAGGTCAGAAACTGACATTTAATTTATTGCTACAAGTATTAAAAGAATTACCTTTTTAGCATTAAGTAAGATGGGAGGCCAATCAATTTTATAAATAAAAAATAAAATGTCCAAAAACAAACTAAAAACTTTGAAAATGTCAATATTTTAAATTATATCCATGCCATAAACAATACAACATACAAGATATGGATATGTAAGTCAATGCAGCCAATCTTCTATTTTTGTCAATGATTTTTATATAAGATAACCTAAAGTTAAAAAGAGGATTTCACATTTTCATTGTTATGTATTTTAGTAAAATTAATGTTTAAATTATATTTTGTGTTATTCTATTTTGCCAAAGTAAATTGGGGAGATGATTGTTTACCTTGCCACATACTTCAAAGCCATGAGGAAACACTATAGAAACCCTTTCTTTTCATACTGACAAGTACGATTATAGGCTGTGGACTTGTTTTATCTCATACCAGAGTTAAGAGGAAGGGCACCAGGTAAACACATCTTCTAAGCAGTTAGCGGTTACATTCAACCGTGAAAGAGAATGCTGAATGTTTATGATCATGTATTAGTTCACTTCAAATGGTCATATAAAATAACTGGAAAATTTTAGGGACCATTTGAAAATAAACAAAGCTTCCCTTTTAGTGAATGTTACCTGTTTCTTTTTTTTAATGTTTATATGGTGTTTAAGCATTTCAAAGTTCTATATGGTTCAACATTTTCCATTCTCTTCTCTCACAGTAATCCTGAACAAAGATAAGGCTTCTCATTGTCCAGGCACTGTCAAAGACATTTTTTTCAAAAAGTAAAAGGCCTAAGTTATTTGAAGGTCTAAGTCCAAAATATGTATGTGTGGGTGTGGGCATGTGTGTATGTATATGTGACGGCTAATAAATGTTGACTCCTAGCTTCTGCCTGGATAAATCCCTGATGTTTACTTAATAAAATTTAGGGATTATTTTTTTTTATCTGCTTCTTGAGATAAAAAAGTGTGACCGGCTCCAAAATCACTTAGTTGGGTTAGGGTTAGGGTTAGGGTTAGGGTTAGGTTAAGTTGGCTTTATGCCTGTGGCAGGATTAGAACTCATCTGTTGGTTTCTGCCTGATACCTTAACCACCACACCAGGCTGGCTCTCCTCTAAAACCCTTACACTATTTCCCCCCCTGAAATACGACAAATCAGAAATCTTCATTTTTCATATTCATCTTATTCTCCTGATATTCAGTATAGCTATATGTACTATGTTCATGTTAATCAACCAGGAAAATAATACCACAAAAGTTGATCTGATCTATGCCAAAACTGGATTCCAATATGTCTACAAAATGTACATCTCTTTATAAAACATTACACTAGTGTCATTTTCAACATATACTTAAATATATTCCAAATATTTTACTTACCTGGGAGAAGTTTAATTTTCAAAACTTTGGATTCTTCCTTTAGACCAGGAACAGTGATCTTTAGATTAAAGGACTGTTGAAATAATAAGATATAATAGTAATAAAACAACATTTCTGAATGTCAGGCCCTCAGGAAACATGAAATTCAGTATATTTAGCTGATTATGCAACCAATAATAATAGTACAACTGTGTTTGACTATTCAGTACTTATAGTGAATACTCTTGAAAAGCAATTACGTAAAAGTACAAAAAATTGTCAAAGTACATGTTTGCATCTTTACTTGTAGTGAATATTACGGAATATCCCCAACTATTGAATAGAGATTTTTTAGCTCCTTCCAAACCCTGCTTCAAATTATATTCAGATTATCCCATCATTTGAAAGGCACGCTGCTATTTCAGATTCATAATCTATCAAAATCAGTTTAACTAAACAAACAACTTTAAATGTTTTTAAAGCAAACAGCTTTAAATGTTTTATTAACAGAATAACAGGTTTGTTGTGATAGCTGCAAATTCTATTTTAAAACTATCCATTAATTGGATAATAAAAATTTTCATTTTGTATTGAAAAAGATTAACTTACCTTGCCTTGCCAATTATTTACAAGGCCTTTAGCAATTATGCCTGTAATGGCACATGTTGGTCCTCTTTTTATTTCTTCATACTGTAATGTTAGACCACTACAAAATAAAATCAATGGAAGACATCAATACGTTTTTAATTTTAGTTATCATTGACGAGATAAATGGTTGTTTCAGTAAGGATTTTTTCTTTCTAATTCATCTTAGAGACCAATCATACTGTAGCAGATAGCATGTGTGAGAGATGCATGTCCTCACAATTTGCATTATCTTACAGGCAATGAAAGGTAAAAATGAGAAAGAAATCTCCTGGCCTTGTAGTTGCTGGAAGTTTTAATTCATCCATTCTTCTTTAAAGAAACAGACCAATACCACAAAAATAAAAGCTTTATTTTACAGGAAGATACTATAAAAATACTAAATTTTAAACAGTCAAAGGGTAAACATTGAATGATTGAGCTGTAACTTGATAAAACAGCAAAAGAAAAATCTCATATGACAATGCCTGAATAGACCACAAGATGGCAATGATACATTACAAATGGGATTTTACTTAGTTATACTTATTCTTTATTTATTTGATTGATTACAACACCGAACTTGCAAAAGTGATTCTGTGTGGCTTATTCTTATCAGAACAAGAATCTTTTGTAGATAAAAATATCAAATCTTCTAAAACATGACTGATGTATGATTCAACACTGTCGAAAAGTATGATTACTGAGCTTAATGCAAGGAACACTGGATTTAAGCACATCTAGCAAAATATATTAGAATAGAATAGAATAGAATTCTTTATTGGCCAAGTGTGATTGGACACACAAGGAATTTGTCTTGGTGCAAATGCTCTCAGTATACATAAAAGAAAAGATACGTTCATCAAGAGTCAAGAATTATAAGGTATAACACTTAATGATAGTCATAGGGTACAATAAGCAATCAAATCATACTAGGAAACAGTCAATATAGATCATAAGGATACAAGCAACAAAGTTACACTCATTCAGTCACAAGTGGGAGGGGATGGTGATAAGGAGTGATGAGAAGATTAATAGTAATAGTAGTGTAGACTTTGTAAATAGTTGGACAATGTTGAGGGAATTATTTGTTTAGCAGAATGATGGCGTTAGGAAAAACAATGTTCTTGTGTCTAATTGTTCTGGTGTGCAATGCTCTATAGCGTCATTTTGAGGAAAGGACTTGAAAAAGTTTATGTCTGGGACATGAGGGGTCTGTAAATATTTTCACAGCCCTCTTTTGACTCGTGCAGTATACAGGTCCTCGATTGAAGGCAGGTTGGTAATAATTGTTTTTTTCTGCAGTCCTAATTATCCTCTGAAGTCTGTATCTGTCCTGTTGGGTTGCAGAACCAAACCAGACAGTTATAGAGGTGCAGATGACAGACTCAATAATTCCTCTGTAGAACTGGATCAGCAGCTCCTTGGCCAGACTGAGCTTTCTGAGTTGGCGCAGAAAGAACATTCTTTGTTGTGCTTATTGGATGGTGATTTTGATGTTAGGTGTCCATTTTAGGTCATGTGATATAATAGAACCTAGAAATCTGAAGGTCTCTACTGTTGATACTGTGTTGTCTAGTATTGTAAGAAGTGGTAACATGGGAGGGTTTCTTCTAAAGGCTACCACCATTTCTATGGTTTGAGTGTGTTCAGTTCCAGATTGTTCCAGTTACACCGCAAGGCAAGTTGTACAACCTCCTGTCTGTATGCAGATTCATCATTGTTTCGAATGAGACCAATCATTGTTGCGTCATCTGCAAACTTCAGTATTTTAACAGATGGATCATTTAAGATGCAGTCACTGGTATATAGGGAGAAGTGGAGAAAGCACACAGCCTTGGGGGCCCCCTGTGCTAATTGTACAGGTATCAGATGTGATTCTTCCTAGCTTCACCTGCTGCTTCCTGTCTGTTAGGAAGCTTATGATCCACTTACAAATGTGTTCAGGTACCGCTAACTGGTTTAATTTACTTAGAAGAATGTCTGGAATGATGGTATTGAATGCTGAACTGAAGTCTACAAAGAGGACCCTTGCGTAGGTATTTGGAGATTCAAGGTGTTGTAAGATGTAGTGCAGAGCCATATTAACAGCATCATCTGTCGATCTATTTGCTCGGTATACCAAACTGCATGGGATCTAACAGCGGATCCATGATGGTTTTCAGGTGGGACAGCACTAGCCTTTCAAAGATTTTCATAACTACAGATATTAGAGCAACTGGTTTGTAGTCATTCGGTTCCTTGATGGAGGGCTTCTTTGGCACTGGAATGATAGGAAAGCGTTTGAAGCAGGAAGGAACATAGCATATCTCTAGTGATTTATTGAAGATTCGGATGAAGATGGGGCCAATTGGTCAGCACAGACTTTTAAGCAAGAAGGAGTTATCTTGTCTGGCCCTGGTGCTTTTCCTGGCTTTTGTCTGTGAAATAGATCTTGCACTTCTTTTTCTGTGATCACCTGTTCTGACCCATGCCCTTTCCGACAAATCAAACACAATTCAAAAAGAAACAGAAACTCTGTAATGCTTTTACAAAATAATTAGCTGTGATAAGCACAAGCCTTGCCAAGCTGTGCAAGACTTGCCAAAAGATAACAGACAAGAAATAATTTGCAAAATAAGAATCTTCAAATACAAATTCAGGATACTGGAAATGTCCACGAGGCTGGGGTTTCAAACGTCTTTGCCTTCTGCAAAGAAGGTTAGTTTCACAGCTGGCTTTTATCTTCTTGAAGGAGGGTCCATTACCTTGCAGCCTTACTCCTGAGTCACCTGTGCTATTGTAACTGCTCTTTCCTCCGAGCAATCCTGCGCTCATGCGCACTTAGCACAGGCTCCTCAGAAACCTCATCACTGCTGCCAGCCCTCACAATCTCTGAAGGCAGCAGTCCACTCCCTAATGGTCCTGGCCCCTCATCTAAGTCCTCGTCTCCTCAGTTGTCCACACCTGCTGCCGGCTAACCACAACATCACCAGAGATTGTGAACCCAATGGATTGCGGTCAGTTGTAGGAGGCTTGGCTGTTGTTGGTATGTTTGAGATGGGGGTTGTGGAGATAGGTGGCTATAGTTTCCTTTCAAACCTGCAGTAAAACACATTCAGGTCATCTGCTAGTTGTTAATATCCTTCTGCCTGGGAAGGAGGTTTGCTGTAGCCAGTGATGTTTTTAAAAATTGTCCACATGTTTACTGGTTCATTTGTTGAGAACTGATTCCTTAACTTTTCAGAGTAGCTTCTTTTTGCCTCTCTGATCTTTCTTGTTACTGTGTTTCTGGCCTGATTGTATAGCATTAAGCTGTAATCAAGCTTCTACATAACATGTTTATCTATATTGTAGAGATAACCTGCCTCTGAAGCATAGTTCTTTACATTTCCCTCCCTTGGGCTTCATCATTCTATTGTAATTCCATGATTCCCTTTTTTATTGGAGCTCACATATCCTCAATATCTATTCATGAACTTTTGATCTCCACTGCCTTCTGATGATGATGCAAGAGAGATCTAATGTGTCTGAGGTGGTGCCACACCACTTTTCTCAGCCATTTAGTTCTAGATAGTTCTGGGAGAATCACTACTGCTAGTATTGCATGGCAACGTATCTAAAATGTAGGTGGGAAGGTGTACCATACCTCTCATAATGCTACTAGGCTTATTACTGCTGATTACTTCTGATTTATTGTTTCTCTGGCAACAAATGCAATGGCTGCCAACTAAATATGCATAGTGTATTGCTATCTAGGGATGCATCTGTTCAGACTGATTTACTCTGTCCAAGCAATGGAAAGAATTGGGAAAGAATTCTTATAATACTGGAGAAACATTCATATCACATAAAAGTGGGAAAGACTTTGGACTTGTTTCCCCCCCTAAGGCATCAATTCATAATGCAAGAAAACTACATGGATAGAAAATACAAAATGATGGATAATCTAGTGCTGTATGATCAGATGGGATGGCACTAAACATCCTACTGAGGAAGAGCTGAGAATTGTTTGGAGTACTCATGGTGTTTATGATGTGGCTAGATTAAAGCCTTTGGGACGTTTAATTCCATACAAGAAAAGATAATCTGAAGCTACAGAGATAGAACTGTAGTAGGAATATAGAATTTGAAAAGCATGAACACAGAAAAGCTCAGCACACTAAAGATGAAATGAAATGGCTATAAATTGATATTTTAGGCATCAGCAATTGAGATGGAGTAGGATAGGACACTTTCAGTTAGAAGAGCACTGTATTTTAATCAGGACATGAAAAACAAATAAGAAATAGTGTTGCTTTTATATAGCAAGAATAGCACTTAGCTACAGTACAATACATGACTGAACAATATTAGTTAAATTTTGAGGGAAACCTTTTAATATAAAGTAGCAATAGCAGTTAGACTTATATACAGCTCCACAATGTTTTAACAGCCCTCTGTAAGCAGTTTACAGAGTTTGCATATTGCTCCTAACAATCTGGGTCCTCATTTTACCAACCTCAGAAGGATGGAAGGTTGAGTCAACCTTGAGCCTGTCAGAATCAAACTCCTGGCAGTGGGCAGAGTCAGCCTACAGTACTGCATTCTAACCACTGTGCCACCAAGGCTCCTTAATATGATTATCAAGTTTAACTTCTAACCACCGATGCAGAAGAGGAGGTTGGTGATTTCTGTGATCAAATTCAGTTTGGAATCAATGGAACCTGTAAGTAAGAAGTCCTGTGATTGGTGACTAGTTGGAAACATAAAAGAGGAAAATGTAGTTAGACTGAATGGCTTAGGAAACCAAAATGGAGCTGGTGACCATCTTTTCAATTTCTGCACTCCAATGATTTTATCATAATAGCATTGTCAAACAACCAAAATGCCTCTATATATGGACATCCTCAGGTGGAGTGCATAGAAAGAAAATTGACTATGTTATTGTTGAAAGGAGGTGAAGGAGTTGAATTATAGCACCAAAGACATGGATGGGTACTGACTGTGTAACAGGTCAGGAACTGCTCATGTGCAGACTCCGGGTAAAGTTAAAGAAGAAGAAAGCCATTTAGGTTCCACAATATGATCTTCAACTTATTCCCACCATTCTAAAGGAGAAAATCGGAAATTGCTTTCAAATCCTGAATTTGATTGTTAGAGAAACAAATTATGGAATGAACTTAAATAAGTTGTTAAGAATGAATGTGAAAAAAGACTGCCCAAAATGAAGAAAGAGAAGAAAGCAAACTAGATATCAGAACAAAGAAAAGCCAAACCTAAGGGAGACAAAACTCTCAGGAATTTAACAAAGAGTTTCAGAGAACTATTAGAAGAGACAAGAAGCAGTATTTAAACAATGTTCATAAAGAGACTTAACAGAATGTGCAAACTATTGTACATACACACAGGAGTAAAATACTCCCAAATCTGTAATTGATTCAGGGATTTGTTTTGTTTTTTAAAAAAGGGAGACAAGAACGTAGAAGAAAAAGAAGAGGGAGCTATATTTGCTTGAAGAAAAAAGATAAAAGGAATCCTCAGCTAACTGTTTGCTCTATAGAACAGTGACACATGATATTATCAATTCATGCCTAAAAAAAACCCTGTTGTGACATCCATCATTTTATGTATTCTCATTTTATTAAGAGAGCAGAAAAAAATTAACAACGATAAAAGAAACATTTCCATTCCATTCCATTCCACTTTCCCTGTAATTAGTTGAAATATAAGGGATTTTAAAGGAAAATGTTATAATTTTATGACAACACATAGCAAATAAATAGTTATGAAATACAGAATGCCCAGCATTCACACCAAATTAGAATCATATGGTAGTTTTCTATATTATAAAAATGAAATAATAACTGTTACCTTGCTTGAAGGACAGGTTTCATATCTTCCATCAGTTGAGTGGTATGTCCAAATGCATCCTGGACATCTAGAGGAATACTGAATGGATGTCCTATCCGAAATGGAGGATCCAAGGTACCTATTGTAAACTTCTCAGCTTTGCCTTCTGAAGAAAAGAAAAGGAAAAGTCAACATCTTGGTGGAGAGTGGAATTTTTCAATCACACTGTTGATGGCTCTACTCACTTTTTGCTATCTTCATCAGCTTTCAATTATTAATTTTGTCATATATAAAATGAAAAAGAATTTCCCTGTTATCTGAATTAAAGGCTAATTTTATTTTATTAGGTAAAATTCTTGATGCATATCTGTAGAAATACTTTGTTTCCTTTATATATAAGGCTTCAAATGAGGACAAAACATTGATCTGCACAGTGATTTTAAAAATAAATATATATTTTGAAATAAGATATGTTCAGTACAATGAAAATTCTGCTATCAACAGAGTCAAATCTTCCATTCACTACATTAATGTACAGTTTAATGATATCCAGTTATTAATCACATTAAAAGATCTCCCATGGGTCAGCAAGTAATGATAGTTCCCTAATGATTTGGGCATATCTTACTTACAATATCATATCTCACTAATCTCAGTATACTTATCCTGGGTTAATGTTAATACTGGGATAAGTGTAAAGATGAATTGTGATGAACAGTTTAGTTTAGTTTAGTTTAGTTTATTGTCATTGCATCACATACAACAAAATCAAACACCATCTTCAGTGCACATCATGACCATGACCATGAAAATAAACACAAACACACATCCTTCACCCTTCACACATTGAACCGGAAACCCCTGACACCACACCAACACTGCACTATACAGCAGAATTCAAAAGAGCTACTGCCCTGGGATAGAAGCTGTTTTTCAGCCTATTTGTCCTTGTTTTTATTATTCTGTACCGTCTGCCAGATGGTAATAGCTCAAAAAAAGGGTTCCCAGGATGAGATGGATCTTTGAGAATGTTTTGAACTTTCTTAAGGCAGTGGGAGCTATAAAGCTCTTCCAAAGAGGGGAGAGGGCAACCAATGATCTTCTGGGCAATGACATTAACCCTCTGGAATGCTGTCCTATCTGCCACTGTGCATTTGGCAAACCATACAGAGCTGCAGTATGTTAAAATGCTCTCTATGGTGCAGTGGTAGAAGGTCACCAGCAGTTTTTCATTCAGTTGTTGTTTTCTGAGAAGTCTCAGGTAGTATAATCTCTGCTGGGCCCTTTTGACCAGGGCTGCAATGTGGGCACCCCAGGTCAGGTCCTCTTTTAGGGTAACACCCAGATACTTAAAACTGGCCAGTTGCTCCACTCGGGCTGGATGTCTGATCTGTTCATTCTATAATCCACTATAAGCTCCTTGGTCTTATTGGTGTTGAGGACCAAGTTACTGTCTCCACACCACGAAAGCAACCGGTCCACCAGAATTGTACCCAAGAGTTGTGGGGGTGGGGGGAAAATAATATTTTGGCATAGTGCTATGGATTTATTGTATTTCAGTGTCAACTTAATTGCCAAAATGTTTACAAAATTTATTTATTAAGAAAAACCTAAGCAATATAATGGAATTAATTATTTGTAATTTCTGATACTGCTCAGTTTTCTGCGGCTGCATTAAGTTAATTCTCCAAATAATATAACAGAGAGGCTCAAAGCTCACCTTACCCTTCGATGTTTGTGATTTTGGTTCACGAAGTATCATGTTTTTGTTAAATAAAATTTACTCAGGTTAAATAGCCTATGGTATTTTAAGGAATAGCAGTAACACATGGTACATGAAATGCATAATCGTAACAGTTGTTTAATGCAAGCTATATTTAAGGACAAATTCTGCAGTATATCGGCAAGTCAATGTCGGCTGGCGGTCCCCCGGCGACGAGCCTATTCTGTCGCGGCCCCTGACCTCTGGAACCAACTGCCCCTGGGGCTCCGCCTGGCCCCTGACCTCCGCACCTTCCGCCATGATTTGAAGACCTGGTTGTTTGACCAATCCGGGCTGTGACCCCTCCCTGGGGCGGGGGGGACGGGTTTTAAATTACTTAAATTATTGTAAATTTTAGTTTTGTAACTTTTTGGGCTTGTAAATGGTTTAATTCGTTTTTAATTATTTATTGTTGTTGTTTTTAGTTGTGAGCCGCCTCGAGTCTTTGGAGATGGGGCAGCATACAAGTCAAAAAAATAAATAAATAAAATAAATATATACTGATAGAATATTTAGCAATGTTTATTTTCTTCTTTGTTTTACAGAACAGAAATAGACTGTCAAGAGTAAAACATGGAGTTACTTTCACAATTCAACATCTTTAAATTGTAGCTTTTTTCTCCCTGGGATGAACTGAGATAAACAAAAATATGATAATACTATATATTTATTTTAGGGAAATTGTGTTTCACTTTTAGAATTAATAGTTCAAATGAAAGATAATACTATTTACATAATTATGCATATTCCCAAAAAGAACAAATTAATGCTAAAAACATTCAGTTGATCAGTTTTTCAAGTATTAATCATACTTTTAATATACATTCCTAATATTTCTATGTTGCTTTTTCTTTGGAAGCCACTCTTCTTACATAAATTAAAATGAAAGCTAAACGTTTTTTCTCCACTGACTGGAAGAATTATTATTTGGAGAACTGCCCAAATACTTAGCTCATTTATATTTTAGCAACATTTTCAAAAATGCTTTCAATGTATTACCAATAGTCTTTGCTTAGTGACTGAAGTTACAGCAGACCTCAGTAGAGCTACTTACAATCTATTTTCGACACACGCCTTCATAGGCAGATGATAGCATTTTGGAAGCTTGGTAACTGGCTTGCAGTTATGACCATTTGCAGTGTCCTGTGGTCACATGACTGCAATTTTCAGCATTTTTTTGCCAGTTTCCAGCATTTACTTACTGTTTCTGGCAAAAAATGCCCATTTCATACAATGGATTTCTTTTAATGACCATAGTGTTTCATTAATGACAGGCATAAAATCAGGCATGGTCAGGTGCTGAACCATTTAACAATTGTCACAACTTACAACCTTAATTCTGGACTCAGTTATGGCTGTAAGTTGAGGATTACCCACTGTACATCTCATTGCATAAAAATATGAAATCTGTTACATGTAAATAGAACACGTGAAAACAGAGTACATCAATTAAACTTGATTAAACCAAGGACCCCTCATTCCTGAGCTATAAATGTTTGCCTTTATTAGTGAAAACTATGAAGGGTCCTTGGTGCTGTCTGAGCTTGTTTTCTTGCAGATGTTTCATTACCCAAATGAACTAGCTAGCTAACATCATCAGTGCTAGTAAAGAATGCAATTTGCTATCAATTTATTCTAGAATATAATTCATAAAACGTTCTAGAATATAAACTGACAGCTAACTGCACTCTTTTCTAGTACAGATAATGCTATCTAGTTTGGGTAATGAAATGTCTGCAAGAAAACAAGCAAGCTCAGAGAGCACCAAGGACCCTTCATTCCTAAGCTATAAATATTTGCCTTTATTGGTAAAAACTTACCTATTACCCGAAATTCATATGTTTTAGATGGAAGACGGATTCCTGCATAAGTGTCTGCATTACTTTCATTCAACACCACTTGCAAATTTAGCGTGTAGGTTCCAAGGCCAATAATATTTTCTGTGTATAATCAGACATAAATGTTAAATTTAAGATATCAAATATTATTCAACTGTAGGATATACTAAAACAACAACAAAACTACTTGCCCGTTTTTTTGAACCAGTAAGAAGACCAGCTTCGTCCATATTGACTGGTATGAGAAATTAGTTTCTTCATTTGACCAGAAGCTTACAGAAAAACAAAGACATTATTATACTATAAATCAACCTGTTATTAATTCTAATGCATTTGGAAATTTTTTGAAGATAAATACACACATACTATATATATGTGTGTATGTATGTACCCATTTCCTCGAAAATAAGACCTAGTCTTATAATTTTGGGGGCCCCATCCCCCAGCGCATGCACAAGAGGCAGCAAGTGTGTGTCTTATTTTGGGGGAAATACGGTATGTATGTAAATATGTAGAAATAGATGGACAGACAGATAGATTTGGGTTGTTAAGCAAGACTATCTTTAATTAGCTGAAATAAAACCAATTCAAACATTTAACAATGGAAAATATAATCTATTTTCATTTAAGAACTAAAATAACAAATTTGTTCTTAAAGTGCATTAAAAAGCAGCAATAGGTTGATATTATCCTAGGAGGGGAACTTCACTGAATAGATAACGTAACTGTGAAAGCCTTTTTTGTAGAATTTGTGAGTGTTTACTATCCTTAGTAGCAGGTTAGTAAACAGAGCTTCTGATATTTCTTAACATGGGCTTGTTCATACAAAGATAAACTGTTTTTCAGTCCATTTTTTTAATTTGGGTCAATTTTTAAATTTAAAATATTTTTGGGGTAAGCTTTGACTTGCGGCGCCTCGGGGGATTGGGAGTGGGGGGCACTGTTTTGCAGTGGTTCTCCTCCTATCTCTCGGAGTGCTCGCAATCGGTGTTGGCAGGGGGGCAGAGGTCGACTCCGAGGGCTCTAACTTGTGGGGTCCCCCGGGGGTCGGTCCTCTCGCCCCTCTTGTTCAACATCTATATGAAGCTGTTGGGTGAGATCATCCGTGGTTTTGGGGTGAGGTATCATCAGTATTCTGATGTTACCCAGCTCTACATCTCCACCCCAACCATGTCAGTGATGCCCTCTCTGTGATATCCCGTTGTCTGGATGCGGTACGGACCTGGATGGATGGAAACATGCTTCAACTCAACCCGGCCCAGACTGAGTGGCTGTTTGTACCGGCATCTCGGTCCAGTCAGGAGATTCTACCATTGGTCATGGGGGGAGAGATATTGCCCCCTATGGAAAGGGCTCGGAACCTGGGGGTCCTTCTGGACTCACGGCTCAAGTTAGAGGAGCAGGTGGGAGCCGTGGCCAGGGGAGCCTTTGCCCAGGTCCGGCTGGTTCGCCAGGTACGTCCGTTTCTGGACTGAGATGCCCTGCACACAGTCACTCATGCTCTTGTGACCTCCCGACTCGACTACTGCAACGCTCTCTATTTAGGGCTGCCCTTGCATGTCATCTGGAGATTGCAGCTGGTGCAGAATGCAGCCACGCGGGTGATGATGGGGGTTTCCCGATTCTCCCACGTTACACCCCTCCTGCGCGACTTGCATTGGCTGCCGGTTGCCCTCCGGGTGAGATTCAAGGTTTTAGTATTAACATTCAAAGTCCTACAAGGCATAAGTCCGGGATATTTGAGGGAGCGTCTCCTGCCGATATCAAGTACCAACCGCCCTGTTCGAGCACACAGACAAGGGCTTCTCCGGATGCCGTCGGCGAGTCAATGCCGGCTGGCGGTGCCCCAGGGACAGGCCTACTCTGTGGCAGTTCCCGCCCTATGGAATCAACTACCCCTGGGGCTCAGCCTGGCCCCTGACCTTCGCACCTTCCGCCACAACCTGAAAACCTGGTTATTCGAACAGGCTGGGCTGGGCTGATCTCCTGGGGGGGGGGTGTTAAATTTTAAATGGTATACTGGGGTTTTAACTTAAATTAGACTTGTTACTGTTTAATATTGTTTTAAATTAATTTATTGTATGTTCTGGTTTTAATTGTGAGCCGCCCCGAGTCCTCGGAGATGGGGCGGCATACAAGTCTAAATAATAAATAAATAAATAAAATAAAATGAAAATGAATACAGGTAGTCCTAGACTTACAACTATTCATTTGGTGACTGTCTGAAGTTACAATGGCATTGAAAAACTAATGATGGTTTTTCACACACTTACAACTGTTGCAGCAACCCCATGGTTAGGTGATCAAAATTTGGATGATTAGCAATTGGCTCATATTTATAACAGCTGTTTCCTGGGTCATGGGATCACATTTTGTGACCTTCTGACAAGCAAAGTCAATGAGGAATTCAAGTTCACTATACAAACATGATACTAACTTAACAACTGAAGTCATTCATTGAACAACTTTGGCAAGAAAGATCATAAAATTTGATAAAACTCACTTAACTGTCTCACTTAGAAATTTTGGGCTCAATTGTGGTCGTAAGTTAAGGACTACCTCTATTTGTACAGTATATCTGCATCTTGTTCATTATATTAAAATTCTACAACATATTATCCTTTATTGGTTGATCATGGCTTTCCTCCTCCTCCTTTATTATTTATTTATTCAATTTATATGACCACCCACAAGTGATTCTGGGCAAGGTTTTTCTACACCTCCCAGAGTTAGGCTGCCACATACATGCCGACTTAAATAAATAATCAAAATTCAAGATGTTTTGCCCATGAGGTTCACTGTCGTAGAAGAGGCTACAATTTGAGTATCTTACTTTAATATATACTAATACATTAAAATAATGTAGGAAAAATACAACTTGCATGCTTACAGTGCAAAACAACCTTAAGTTGCACAAGTAATTTCTTTGATCCTCCACGATTTGATGGTGGAAGTCTTTGGATAGGCTTGCCTTTTTTATTCAGTATTTCAATTCTTAGATCTCCTAAGGGAAAAAACAGAGCAACCAACAAACATGAAAAACAAATAAATTTAATAATCAATCCACATATTTATAAGAAATAGGTTGCAATAAGCTATTTCTGAAATTAATACTAACCTATTGTAAATCCTGCATGCTTAATGTCACCTGAAAATAATTCATTTCCTTTAGGCCATGTTACTGACAGACTATCAGGAAATCTAGTAAGAAAAGAAGTGTTAAGAGTCCACTTTGGCGAAATAATTATTTATATAAATTGCATACATAAATAAACAAATCAAGTAAAACACTTATAAATTAAATTATCAAGACAATAAAAATGCATCTAATTACTTAGGCAATTTTCTTCTTCAAAAAATACTCAACAATATAGTAATTTGTTTAGCCACTGCAGGATATAGCAATGTGTCACCTCCACCTTAATTAAAATAGACTAAAGTGAGAATGATTGGATGAGAAGGCCTCAGGAAAATCTCAGGGGTAGAGGTAAGACTGGGAAGTTTAAAAAAAAATCTGTTAAGAGGCAATGGTAAGCTACTTATGTTTTATTGTCAAATAATGCTAATAGACATCTTTGTATTGTCACAAGGAATTGAGCTTGACTCAAAGGAGTCTTTAGTTTAGTCTTTATATGTATTATTAATATCAACCTATTACCAATTGTACAAAATACATAATCTTAGCAAGAATTATTTACCAAAATTCAAGAAATGTCATGTAAAATGGTACTTGCTTCAAGAAATAAAAAGTGCACCACATGGGAGAAAATATGTTCTCCCCTCAAAAGTATTATTTCAGATATAATCAAATTGTGTAGCTTAAGTCCATTAATTTTAATGAAATGAGTTTTAATGTAATGTTTAATTGGGTGACAGGCTAATATTTTTATTTGTGTTTACTTTTTATTTCTAAATTGATAAAATAATTTATTAGCTAAACGAACTTACTGAGCCATTTCCTCTTCAATTTGTTTTTTCAGTTCTGCTTGAGACACCGAATGATCAAGTTTGCATATTGGAATGATCTTTGTTCCATTGTAGAATGCTTGAGGCTCCTGAAAATTGATATATTTATATGGAACCTATATCTACATATATTTATGTATATCTCTTCTTATGAATATTTTGAAATTTGAATATATTTAAAATAAAGTTACATATATATAAAACTTTATATAAACATATATATATAAAGTTATACACACAGACATGCACATATTCCCTTGTAATTAAGAATACAAAAAGAAAATAATCCAGAATTAATATGAAAAACTATATAATCAAGAGAAGGTATCAGAAGAAAAAATAAAACAATACCTGGAGAAAGCTGAATTACCTCAAGTACCTGATACAGTGAAGATGAATGAAAAGATAATGATGATGGAACTAACAGAGGCAATCAAGACACACACACAAAAAAATAAAACACCTGGACCAGATGGACTACCAGCCGAACTTTATGTCTAGAAGATACTTTAGGTTTGCCAATGCTGTAAGTTTATAATGAAGTACTGTTAGAGGCCAAAATACCAAATACATGGATGGAGCAAATATAACTTTAATACCGAAAGAAGAATCAGATTTAATGCAGATAAAAATTTATAGGCCAATATCGCTACTAAATGCAGACGACAAAATTTATGCTTCAATAATTGCGGAGAGATTAAAAAGATTCTTGAATTAATTTATACACTCAGACCAGAATGGATTTTTACCTAAAAGGCAAATTAAGAATAATGTGAGAATTATTTTGAACATGTTGGATTATTATGAAATGCATCCTGAAAAACAAATGGCATTGATATTCTTAGATGCATAGAAAACATTTGATAATGTAAATTGGCAACGTATGTTATTACAATTAAAATATGTGGACTTTGGGGAGAAATTGATTAACATGATTGAGGCAATATACTCCAAACAAACTGCAAAAGTGATAGTTAATGGGGACATGACAGAGAATTTTAACATAAGAAAAGGCACGAGACAAGGATGTCCGCTGTCCCCCCTACTATTTATATTAACACTGGAAGTATTAAACAGAAATATTAGACAAGACTTAGAAATAAAAAGAATGGAAATAAAAACAGAAGAGTATAAGCTAAAGGCATTTGCAGATGACCTGGTATTTATTTTAGAAATCTAGACCAAGTTAATAAAAATGATAGCAGAGTACGGTGAAGTTGCAGGACTGAAAATGAATAAAGAGAAAACTAAAATACTAGTTAAAAATGATACAGAGAAACAAACAATAAAAAAAGAGTTGGTGGAGAATCCAGCTAACATCAAGATGCGCAACTATTAAAGAAGATAACTATATGAAACTGTTACAACAAATCAAATTAGATTTGGAGAAATGGAAAAACCTGCAGCTATCGTTGATAGGAAGGATAGTCACAATAAAAATGAATATTTTGCTGAGATTGTTATTCTTATTTCAAACAATCCTGATAAAATTAGAAAAACAATTCTTTGAAGAACTAAATAAAATGATATTAAAATATACCTGGCAAGAGAAAAAAACAAGAATAAGATTGCAACTGCTACAAGATACTAAACTTAAAGGGGGCTTTGGGTTGCCAGATTGGGAGCTATATTACCAGGCCTCTGCCCTTTTCTGGGTGAAAGAAATGGGTAAATCTGAGACATAAAAGACTATTAACTTTGGAGGGACATGACCTCCAATTGGGGTGGCATGCTTTTCTATGGCATGGGAACAATTAAATACATGGATATTTTCAAAGACACCTTGTTAGAAATGCACTATTGTCAGCATGGGGGAAAATGAAAGAAAGACATTACATGAAAATACCAGTCTGGCTCTCCATGATGGAGGCACTGATATATCCGAATATGATTAATATGGAAAAAATTGTAAGGTATAAGACATTTTCAATGATAAAGGGAACTTAAATCTAAACAAGAACTGACTAATCAAGGGATTGATTTAGCATGGTGGCCACATGTACAAATACAATTAAGATATGAGAAAGATGCAAGAATGTATGGTTTCTATAACGAACCAACAGAACTAGATCAGATATTACTAGGGACAGATGAAAAATTAATTTAAAAAATGTATAGGTGCTTACTGACTATTAAAATGGAAGAGCAAGTGAAAGAAACAATGATAAGATGGGCTAAAAACATTGGTTATGCAATAGAATTAGATAAATGGCAGAAATTGTGTGATACAGATTGTAAACTAACAATGTCAATAGCCTATAAGAAAAATTTATACAAAATGTTTTATAGGTGACATTTACCACCAGAGAGGTTGGCAAAGATGTTTGAAAATCTATCAGCTAAATGTTAGAAGTGTAATCAGATACCAGATTCATATTATTATATTTGGTGGACATGTCCAAAGGCAAAAAAATATTGGAGTAAAATACATACTTGGTTAGAAAAAATGATACAGCAACATATAGATTTGAAACCAGAAATATTCCTGCAGGGTATACTACCAGAATAATATAATAAAGGGAATACATATTTCATTTTGCATGTAGTACCAGCAACAAGAATAATGTTTGCATAACAATAAAAAAATGATGAAATCCTGACAGATGAAAGCATAATAAAAAATATTACTGCAGAATGTGCTGAGATGGATAGATTGATGCTTAAGATAAAAGAAAAGGAAGAAACAGAATATTTTTTAACATGGGATTTATTCTACCAATGGTTAACTAACAGAAACAGAAATTACAAACTAAACAGAATTTAGAAAGATAGTAAGAATTTGTATTGAAAATTTTGCAAGATGGATAAACTAATTGTATTACTATGCTGTGATTAATATTTATATGTTTATTAAGATTACCAGTATTACTTTGGTTATTGTATCTTTACTTAAAATTAATTGTGCCCAGACAACACACTGCTCAGACAAACATGATATTTTTTATGTTTTTAAAAAGAAAAATGTACCAATAAAACATATATTCAAAAAAAACCAAAAACCCTACAATATCAAATACAGCTTAATTTTTAAAATTCTGGTTTATAATCATTTGTAGTAAAAATTATATTCTAAGTCAATTTATTAATGTATTTTCTAATAAATATTTACAGATTTAAAAACTAAGTATTAACTGGTGAGGCATTTTAAAGTACTTCTTTCATTTCACTTACAACTTGTTTATGATTACTATTTTAATATTGTCTCTTTAAGAATTGACTAAAATAATAAGCAATAAAAAATCAAAATATTTCTGATGACAAGCACCAAGCACTATTTTGCTATTAAGTAGCATTTTTCTCTCACAGAATAATCAGTTTTTAAGAAGCTGCTTGTTACCATAGGTATGTACCACTTAAAGATCAAATGTTTTTGAGAGGTATTTTATTTTGTGAACATTTAATCTACAAACCCTCCTCTTCCTTATATTTTTTCAAGTTTCCTTTCAAAATTATTGTTTTCTGGAAAGACTTTGGATCAAGACCTGGCACCAATCTTATTGTAACTAATTCATTATTACATAATGCTACTGAATTGAATCTTTCCTTGTTTACCGTTTCTTCCACCTGCACTTTCTTCTGTATAGATAGTCCTCAACTTTGATCATAATTGAGCCCAGAATTAGGGTCATAAGTTGTTGCGATCATAAGTCACCAGAAATAATTTTCCAGCCTTTTAATTGCAGTGCTCACATGACTATGAGATACTGCTATGGTTGTGTACACTAGCTGGATGCCAAGTGCCTGAATTTTAATCACATGACCACAGAGTGCTGCCACAATTGTAAGTATAAAGACAGTTGTCAAGGTACTCTTTTAGTGCTGTCCTAATCTCGAGTGATTATTAAATAAGGCAGTTGGTAAGCAAAGACTATCTGTAATTTTGACTTATTCAATACTTGCACCATGCAACTCCATTTTGATTCTAGTGTAGTTCACTATGAAAAGTTGTGGCATTTTAGAATTGGAGTAGATAAATGTTTGGTGATTAAGGCTATTGATTCTAGTGGCTAAGTCTTCATAACAGACACATTTTTTTCTTAATATAGTTGCTTGGAAGTGGATAAGTGGAAATCCATGGGAATAGAATGTTGCATTACATAACACAATTCAGTACAGATCTTAGGTTACACTGTTTTTCTATTCAGGCTTGAATCAAAGATATAAATGGATTAATTAAAAATTTGAAACTATTTACTTACCAAAGCTATTTCAACATCTCCACCAGGAGCATAGACATCATCATATTTGTTATGATTTCCATATAAATAAAAATGTTGTATTTTGCCATAAAGTACTGGAGCTCTTTTAATTGATTTTACCTAACACATAAACAGCAGTTATTTTTTTACCTAAAGATTTAACTTAATCTAAAAATAATTTCTATGTGGTTATAATTTGTAAAAATATCTAACATTTTGTCATAAATGTCAATAATGAATAAAAACATTCATCATTATACTTCTATTACAGGTGAAACTCAAAAAATTAGAATATTGTGCAAAAGTTCATTTATTTCAGTAATGCAACTTAAAAGGTGAAACTAATATGATAGACTCATTACATGCAAAGCAACATAGTTCAAGCTGTGATTTGCCATAATTGTGATGATTATGGCTTACAGCTCATGAAAAGCCCAAATCCACAATCTCAGAAAATTAGAATATTGTGAAAAGGTGCAATATTCTAGGCTCAAAGTGTCCCACTCTAATCAGCTAATTAAGCCATAATACCTGCAAAATGTTCCTGAGCCTTTAAATGGTCTCTCAGTCTGGTTCAGTAGGAATCATAATCATGGGAAAGACTGCTGACCTGACAGTTGTGCAGAAAACCATCATTGACACCCTCCATAAGGAGGGAAAGCCTCAAAAGGTAACTGCAAAAGAGGTTGGATGTTCCCAAAGTGCTGTATCAAAGCACGTTAATAGAAAGCTATGTGGACGGGAAAAGTGTGGAAGAAAAAGGTGCACAAGCAGCAGGGATGACCGCAGCCTGGATTGTCAGGAAAAGGCCATTCAAAAGTGTTGGGGACTTTCACAAGGAGTGGACTGAGGCTGGAGTCAGTGCATCAAAGCCAACACACACAGACGGATCATGGATAGTCAACATAGTCAGTGTTGATTTGGGGAGCCATGTCATCTGCTGGTTTTGGTCCACTGTGCTTCATTAAGTCCAGGGTCAACGCAGCCGTCTACCAGGAGATTTTGGAGCACTTCATGCTTCCTTCTGCAGACGAGCTTTATGGGGATGCTGACTTCATTTTCCAGCAGGACTTGGCACCTACCCACACTGCCAAAAGCACCAAAACCTGGTTCAATGACTACTGTGCTTGATTGGCCAGCAAACTTGCCTGACATGAACCCCACAGAGAATCTATGGGGCATTGCCAAGAGAAAGATGAGAGACATGAGACCAAACAATGCAGAAGAGCTGAAGGTCACTATTGAAGCATCCTGGTGTTCCATAACACTTCAGCAGTGCCACAGGCTGATAGCTTCCATGCCACGCCGCATTGAGGCAGTAATTGATGCAAAAGGGGCCCAAACCAAGTACTGAGTATATATGCATGCTTATACTTTTCAGAGGTCTGATATTGTTCTATGTACAATCTTTGCTTATTGATTGCATGTAATATTCTAATTTTCTGAGATTGTGGATTTGGGATTTTCATCAGCTGTAAGCCATATCATCATCATCATCATCATCATCATCATCATCATTAATTGGATTTCTAAGCCTCCCCATCTCCCTAAGGACTAGGGGCAGCGTACAGTAAAAACGATACAAATATACAATTTAAAAAGAAATTAAATCTAGTAGAAACCCAAAATGTAATTAAAACACTAAAAACAATCCTTAAAACTCCCCATATAGCCCACCCTCAGTCCAGGTCAGCGAGTTGGAATAACCATGTTTTTAGGCCCCGGTGGAAGGAGCGGAGGTCAGGGGCCACCCGGAGCTCCAGGGGCAGCTGGTTCCAAAGGGTGGGTGCTCCCACAGAGAAGACCCTACCCCTAGGGGTTGCCAGCCGACATTGTCTGGCTGACGGAACCCTGAGGAGGCCCTGTCTGTGAGAGCGCACAGGATGATGGAAAGCAGTCGCTGGCAGCAGGGTCTCCCGTAAATATCCCGGTCCTAAGCCATGAAGGGCTTTTTAGGTCAAAACCAGCACCTTGAATCATCACAATTATGGCAAATCATGGCTTGAACTATCTTGCTTTGCATGTAATGAGTCTATCTCATATATTAGTTTCACCTTTTAAGTTGCATTACTGAAATAAATGAACTTTTGCACAATATTCTAATTTTTCAAGTTTCATCTGTATAAGCTATAAGAAAGCTATTCAGAAACAATTTTTGACAAAAATATTTTCTAATGCAGTTCCTAAAATCTCCTCTTGGGCAATAATACAAAGCATGGTTTTCTAGGGAGCAACTAGCTTTAATAATAGGGAGTTATACAGTAATTAATTTCTTTGTTTATTCTTTTGTAGTGGTTAGAAAGGTGATTGTTTCTAAAAAAAATCAATTTAAAATTATTTTAAGATTTTCTTTCCAGGACTTAAAAGTTTGTGAATGTTTTTTTAATTTTTTTTAAAGTTTTCTGCACATATATGACTAAAAACATGGTCTGTTCTCTACACAAATCCTAAAATCAAATAAAAAGAACTCGGACAAATGAAACTGAAACAAAAGTTTTGGTTTTATTACAGTTTTAATAATATTTTAATATGTGTAGTTTTTTTTAAAAAATATTTTTTTAACTTGTTTTATAACTTGTAAGTCAGCCATAGTCAACTTGCAGGGGAGATTTTCAGCATAAAAAAATTAATAAACAAATAAAATGAATAAAAAATATTACACTTAAGTTGCTAAGTATAGGGCCAACCTCTAGCAATTTTTTTTAGAAGTCTTCCAAGATACCCACTGACAATTTCCAAACTAAATATAGTAGAAATAGCTACATTTGCACAAATATGCACTTATCTTGCAAGGATAGCTACTGGGAAACATGCTGGGGAACGTGGTAGAAAACCAGGCAAATATAAGCAGTAACCTCTTCATCATGCCTTCAATAAGTAGATGGTTTACATCCACTATTAGAGCTATCTTACGAATATATAAATCTTGTAATGGCAACAATTTTTTTAATAGCACCAATGACATGCTCTCAAAAATCTTCTAGTGGATTTTTCCACTAGCTGAAAAAGGAAGTTATTATCATCGATGCCGGCATCGAATACCAACCGCCCTATATGAACGCACAGGCAGGGACTTCTTGGGGTGCCGTCTGCAACTCAGTGTCGGTTGGCAGTATCCCGGGGAAGGGCCTACTCTGTAGCGGCTCCCGCTCTCTGGAACCAACTACCTCTGGGGCTCCGCCTGGTCCCTGACCTCCGCACCTTCCATCGCGACCTAAAAACCTGGTTGTTTGAACAGGCTGGGCTGTGCTGACTCCTTGGGGAATGAGTGTTTTGTTTATTACAGGTTTTTTAGCTTAATTTGGCTTGTTGCAATTGAATCCTATTTTAGTTAATCTAATTTATTGTGCTGTTTTTATCTGTGAGCCGCCCCGAGTCCTTTTGGAGAGGGGGCGGCATACAAGTCGAATTAATAAATAAATACATAAATAAGTTAAACCCAAAATATGATTTCCATGCATTTAACAAACTTTATCAATTTGAGAAATGATTTAACTAACTTAAATCAACAAAGAAAATATAATTTAATTATATTAGATTATGTAGTATTCATAGCCCATCAAATATACATTATGCAATCTTTTCAAAAGTGCCTGTTTTTTCAAAAGTAATTAACTTACCAACTGCCCAGTTTCATATATTTTTCCATCCCATTCAATTGCCAAATATTTAGACCAAGGTGATGGTGTTCTTCTAGAAGCCGGATCAGTACGTGTAAATGTTCCTTCAAACCGAATAAAGTAGATTTCTTTATCATACGTTTCATGGCAATGCTTCAGCCATGATGTAAATTCCTTTTCAGCGTTCATTCTGTATTCCTGTAGAAAGTTGTATATATATATATATTACATGTATAATTTTTTTCAATTATTGAATGATTATTGTTGAACAAAGTTTACTCTTCTTGCATTATTCAGAATTGCAGCTTAAATGTGATTGGTTAATAATTTATACCTTTCCCAATGTATATCTTAAAAATGATACTCATAATTCTAATCCTATTTTTAAAAGATGCTGACAACAATAAAATTAAAGAGGCAGTGACATGTTCATTGTCTCTGATTAGGAATTTTGATTTATATTTCCTTATATCCATACAGGTAGACCTCGACATATGGTAATTTCTTCAGTGACCATTCAGCTACAACAGCGACTTATGACTGTTTTTCACACTTGACTATTTGCAGCATCCCCTTGGTCACATGATGCTTGGCAACTTATATTTATGATGGTTGCAGTGTCCAAGGGACTTGTGATCATCTTTTGCGATCTTCTGACAAGCAAAGTCAATGGGAAAGTCAAATTCATTTTACAGCTATGATATTAACTCACTAACTGCAGTGATTCACTTAACAAGTGTGGCAAGAAAGGTCATAAAATGGGGCAAAATTCACTTAATAACTGTCTTGCATAGTTAACAGAAATTTGGGGGTCAATTGTGGTAATAAATCCATGTTTACCTGTACTTAGTATTCTAGGGTTCAGAAATCATTACAATCCTCTTGTTGTTACACTCAACTCTTTTATACATATTTATAAAATATCACTGGATGCTTATTCATACTCAATATTCTTCAGCAGTAGGTTTAATGTGATCCAATAGTAATTTATTGCCTTAATAATTTTTTCTGATGTGATATTCACAGCAAAGGCAAGAAATTAGATAAAGACATTTTAAAAAAATTTGCAATGCCATTAATGAAACATCTTTGAACTTTGTGTCAAGAATAAGGATAAGTTGATGTATCACTTCCACTATAATTATAATAATCCTAGGGATCAACAAAAGGTACTTTACCTTCAAATCTCAGACTGTACTGAAACTGCAATGGATTATATTTTCTTACTATATAAAAGCACAAACCACAATAAAATTGACTAGATCTAATTATATTCTAAAGGCGTATACACAGTATTAAAAAACAAATAGATTCAATATTACCCTTCCTTTAATCACTCTTGTAAAAATTGTTCTTTTATCTTTTAACTTTGATTCCAAATCCATGAAAGTCAGTTTGTTTGTGGTGACTTCAAAGCTGCCATCTGTAAATAATACACCAGATATTCGGTTGTAACATTCAATTGGAGCGGCCGCCCCTCTCTTTTTGGGCAAAGCACACCAGTCAAAGCTTGGGGGAAAAAAGACAACATTTAGAAACACGGAAAGAAAAAATATGTATGTATATGTATAAACTTTAGAACTAATTCAATCTTACTCTGCTATAGTTGTATATGGGATTAATCTTCCATTCCAAAAACATTCAAAAATATCGTTTTCCCCTCTGGCTCCTTTTTCTACTATATTACATTCTTCTTCTTCATCTTCATTATCTTCATCTTCCTGTTCTAAATTTAAAAGTTATTTTCATATCACTGTATGCAGAAATGCAAAGTAGAAAATTTTTCCAAATTATGGAAAAGAAGTGCAAACAAGATGCCTACTTAAAATTCTTCTTTAAAAATTGGTCATAAAATTAATTTCTAATACAATCAAATGAGAAGTTTATGTATAAGGAGTGTATTGTATAACTGTGCTTGGTTCCTATAATTAAACTGTACGTTAGCCAACATTTTGGCTTGAAAAAGCTAGGTACTGTTGCTTTAGAGGCCAATGTATTATCAAGCACGTACTGTACATCCACCAATAGTTGTGGCTGGCTGCTAAAAACTGTCAACCTTGCAGGATCTAAACAAGAAGCACAACCAGATGAACTAAGCTTACTTTATTATAAGGTTACATTAACAGAATCTTTGAAATTATTTCCCTCCTTGTTTCTTTTTAGTCTCTGGAAAATGTGAAGATTCCTTCTGAAATGCTTTGCATGCATCTGTGGACTAAACTGCTTTATCAGACCATTATCCTGGCTGCGAGTGGGCTTCCTCATTCTCACATGCCATCACCCTTACTATCACTGGAGTCTTTTTTCTTATTTTTCTTTAAACTTGCAATCTCTCTGGCCAAGAGATCTCTCTAAGAAGTTTGTTACTATCATCAAATTCTTTCTTGATCTGGAAATTTCTACAATGCCCCCTAAAGCTAAGTAGTATAATATTTAAAATCATGAGAACATGATCAAATTTATCATATTAGTATGTGAATGATAAATACATTTATTCCAAGCAATTACTTACTTGAAAAGATAGGATAGGTTTCTTTGTCATATAAAGAAGGATGGTAACGTATAATTCCTTCCACTTTTCCATTTCCGTTAACAGAAGCTCTGAACTCAAAGCTTTCTGCGGCTGTATTTATATATAACGTCTGCATATCATCCTTGATTTCTCTAAGATTCACAGTCCGAGGTGTCTTCCCCTTTTCAAACAGTGAAACCTAAACAGATGACTGTTAATTTATCATTCTATGAATTACTTGACAAAAGGTGTCATGAATAATAAAATCCAAGGAAGATTAAATTAAATGCCTCAATTTATTCTTTAAAATTTGAATTTTATAACCAATAGTTCAAAGAACTGGTAAATCATATACCGTATTTTTCGGTGTATAAACCCCCCTCCCCCCCAAAAAAGTGGGTGGAAATGTCTGTGCATCTTATGCAGTGAATGTTGACAAATTCCTGCCCACCTGTCCCCACCCTTCGGCCTCTGCCTCCCAGCAATTGGCCTCTTTGCAGCAAACAGCCTGGTCAGCTTCAACACAGCCTGATTTAGCATGAGCAGCTGATTGTTGGTTGGATCGGCCTCCCGGAATTCCGACCATCAGCTGTTTCAGGCTTCAGGAATGGCCATAGCCTATCACTGTGTCCTTGCGCCACATTTTCGGCCTCCCACACTCTGTTTTCAGTCTCTGCGCATGCCCCATTTTCAGCCCGTTCTGATCAGTGCCACCTGGAATGGGCTGAAAATAGGGTGCCCAGAGGCCGAAAATGGGATGCGGAGGCTGAAAATGGGGTGCGCAGAGGCAGTGATAGGCGATGGCGATCCCTGCAGCCTGAAACAGCTGATCTTCAGTTTTCCGGGAGGCCGATCCAACCAATCAGCTGCTCATGCTAAATCAGGCTGTGCTGAAGCTGATCAGGCTGTTGCTGTTTGTTGCAAGAAGGCAAATTGCTGGGAGGCAGAGGCAGATTTTTTTTATTGTTATCCTCCTCTAAAGCTAATGTGCATCTTATAGTTCGGAGCATCTTGTAGTCCAAAAAATATGGTAATTATGACATGTTATTAATGAACTGAATCCAAAAAAAGGCACTTATTGAAACACGAGAATACTACAGGTAGTGCTCAACTTAGAACCACAATTGGGAATGGAACTTCTGTTATTAAATGATACAGAGGTGGGATTCTACTGGTTCTGTCTGGTCCTATAGAACCCCTTGTTAACTTTCTAAGCAGTTCGGAGAACCAGTAGTTAGAAGCAATCTCCTTTTGTTTTTTCCACCCTTATTACATTCTTGCCAGTATGCCTGGACTTCCTATCTCCGGAGCTTCTGAGGCTTGACTTTCTTAAAGGGGAAGGTTTGTTTTAAGATTTTTACACTGTTGGGTGGAAATACTTCCCGGACAACCAGCATTTTGAAGAAATAATTGAATAATGAAGCAAAACTTTTAGTGACAGGGAACCAAGATGAGTGACATTCAGCAAGGCTTCTTGGCTAGCTAGAAAGATTGGCATTCAAACGTGAGTTTACATACCGAGTTTTGGTCTAAAACTGGTTTTTGGTGAAGGTTAATTCTGTGCTTGGTGATTCCTGGAGGAGGAAGCCCCACTATGAAGACGCTGGGGAGGTGCAGGCCTGGAGCTCGAGGAGACCGGACTGTGGGCATTGTTGGTTTGGCCTGGGTTGGACAGACAGACGCCGGCCAGGCGGGGGTCAGCTGTGGACTTTACATCGGAGGAGAGACCCCTGCGGAAGGTTTGACGTCGGACTCTGGACCTGGGGCTGTGGTTTCGATCTTTTTTGCCACGCTGGACTTGCTTCTCTGGCTCCGAACTTGCTCTTCGGACTTGGCCGCACCTATTTCACTCTACTCCTAGACTGCAGATTACCTGCCTCCATGCGCTGCTGCTTCTGCCCTTTTGTGACATCTGGAATCCTCCTTCTGGCTGCCTTGGAGTCATTTTACCATCAATGACTATTCCCGTTTCTGTTTTTCACTCTTGGACTCTCTCCTCCCCTTTGGACCTGGCTCTTTCCCATTGCAGTGGGAGGGCAATGGAGGGCATATCCTCCCCCTGTTGTGAGGGGACAGGGGTTTTTTGTTTGCATCACCATCCCACCATAAGTCACTGCGGTGAGAGAGCAGTGGCTTGGCCATTTCAATCTTGGCCCTAGCACCGGTGAGAGAGCTGCTTGTTGGAGGGTTGGTTGATTGTCTGGGTTTGGCCTTGGATGCCGGGTCCTTTTTGTGTGTTCCATCTATGCTATATTCCGACTGTTTTGCCCTTCTTTCCCCCTTTTGAATGATAGATGCTAGCCTACTCATCGTTGGAGCTACGGGCCCTCCAGACTGTTCCCCTGTCTTTGGAGTGGCCCTTTGGGTTATCGGAGCCTACCTCAATGACGGATCTTGGGATCCGGAGAGGTGGCATGGCGCAACCAGAGGGCTAAATTTTAAATTTGGAATAAAGGGGAAGCTTTAAAAATTTTTAATTCGTTGTTTTAAGGGGTTAGGGAAGGGGGTGGGTGTTCGAATTGCGGGTCTATACAGCTCTTCCAGGCCGGCTTCTGGTCTCGGCGGGGTGGGGTGGGGGGGGGGGCCTCGGGGTCTGACGGGAGAGGGCAGGGTTGTCCATCGACAGGGTGATCGGTTATGGCAGGGGGGGAGGGGACAGGGGGCCAGACCATGTGCTGGGAGCGCGCCCCCGATGTCTACGTGCGGTGGCGCGCTCCGACCCCCAGGTCGCTTCCCGCTCCCCTGGGATCTTGGGAGACGTGGTCTCTGGGCTCAGACTGGTATATTTGAATGCCAGGTCCGTAGTCAATAAGTCATCCCTCCTCCGTGAACTCATAGAGGAGGAGGCTGCGGACCTGGCGTGCATTACTGAGACCTGGGTGGGCCCGGAGGGGGGTGTCCCTCTATGTGATTTGTGCCCCCCAGGCTTCCGGGTGCTGTACCGGTCTCGGGCCCAGGGACGGGGCGGAGGGGTAGCCATAATTGTTAGAGAGACCTTGTTTCCAAGGGAGGTCACTGTCCCGCAGATGGGCGGGTGTGAGACCCTCCTCGTGAGATTGGGCCCGGGTGGTCGGTTGGGTTTGCTGCTAACGTACTATCCCCAGCTGCGTGGGCGGGGCCTGCCTGGGCTGCTCGACGCCTCTCGGAGGTGGCGGTGGAGTTCCCTAGGCTTATAGTTCTGGGGGACTTTAATCTGCCGTCACTGGGGGGGGCGTCGGGTTTAGCTCAGGAGTTCATGGCATCCATGGCAGCCATGAACCTGACCCAGGTGATCCATGGACCCACCCACGAGGGGGGGAACACACTTGACCTGGTTTTTATCTCGGGGCAGTGGTGTAGTGATCTGGGGGAGGGTTCTCCATCTACCCTCCCTTTATCGTGGACTGATCACTATCTCCTGCGGCTGGTTTTTCAATTGGCTGTCCCTCGCTGCTGGGATGAGGAGCCTATACGATGGTTCCGCCCCAGGGCCTAATGGACCCGGATAGGTTTCAGACGGCGCTGGGGTTCTTGCCCGCCTCCTCGACCACAGAGCTCGGAGACGCTGACGGCCGCCTGGCAAAGGGCGGGTCGGAGGCGCTCGACCGGGTTGTCCCCTGCGGCCTCTTCCCGCCGTAGACCCCGATGGGCTCCCTGGTTCTCCGAGGAGCTCCGGGGATGAAACGGCGGAGAAGATGCCTGGAGAGCAGATGGAGGGCCAGCCACTCCGAATCCGACCGTGTCCAGTTGCGATCCTATATCAGGACCTATCTGGAAGCAATCAGGACGGCGAGGCGTGCTACTTCTCCGCTCTGATTGCGTCTGCCGATGATCGCCCTGCTGCCCTGTTTCGGGTGACCGCTCCCTCCTTCAATTGAGGGGGGGGATGACCCGTTGCAGGGCAGGGCAGAGGAATTTAGTATACATCTGGCGGATAAAGTCGCTCGAATTCGTGCTGGCTTGGACTCTGATTGGCAGTGGTCTGATGATGGGGTGGCGATGAGTCTGGTGGATTCTACCTGGGTTGAGTTTGACCTGGTCTCCCTCGATGAGGTGGACAGGATCATGCGGAGGCTGTCTTCCACCACGTGTTTATTGGACCCGTGCCCTTCCTGGTTGGTATATGCCTCCAGGGAGGTTACGTGCGGCTGGCTCCAGGCAGTTGTTAATGCTTCTTGAGTGAGGGAGTCTTTCCTGCCGCTTTGAAAGAGGCGGTGGTGAGGCCCCTCCTCAAGAAGCCTGCCTTGGACCCGGCCGTTTTGAACAACTATCGTCCTGTCTCCAACCTCCGCTTTTTAGCGAAGGTTGTTGAGAGCGTGGTGGTTCAGCAGCTTCCCTTGTTCCTGGAGGAAACTGAGTATTTAGATCCGTATCAGTCGGGCTTCAGGGCGGACACAGCACGGAGACAGCATTGGTCGCACTGGTGGATGATCTCTGGAGGGCTCGGGACAGGGGTTTTTCCTCTGTCCTAGTCCTTTTAGATCTCTCAGCGGCTTTCGATACCATCGACCATGGTATCCTTCTGCAGCGGCTTAGAGGTTTGGGGGTGGGGGGAACCGTTTTGCGTTGGTTCTCCTCCTTCCTTTCGGGCCGCTCGCAGTCGGTGTTGGCAGGGGGGCAGAGGTCGACCCCGAGACCCCTCACTTGTGGGGTGCCGCAGGGGTCTGTCCTTTGCCCCTCCTGTTCAATATCTACATGAAACCGCTGGGTGAGATCATCCGAGGTTTTGGGGTGAGGTATCATCAGTATGCTGATGATACCCAGCTTTATATCTCCACCCCAGGCCAGATCAGTGATGCTCTCTCCGTGATGTCCCGGTGCCTGGAGGCGGTACGGGTCTGGATGGGTAGTAACAGGCTTCAGCTCAACCCCACCAAGACGGAGTGGCTGTTCTTACCGGCATCTCGGTCTTTATTGGATGTACCATCTTTGGTCATGGGGGAGAGGTGTTGCCCCCCTGGATAGGGCGAGAAACCTGGGTGTCCTCCTGGACTCACAGCTCGGTTTGGAGGAGCATGTGGGAGCTGTGGCCAGGGGGCTTTTGCCCAGGTTCGGCTGGTTCGCCAGCTTCGCCCTTATTTGGACCGAGATGCCCTTCGAACGGTTACTCATGCGCTTGTCACCTCTAGGATTGACTACTGCAATGCTCTCTACATGGGGCTTCCCTTGCGGACGATCCGGAGGCTCCAGCTGGTGCAGAATGCAGCCGCGCGGGTTGTGATGGGGGTATCCCGATACTCCCATGTTACACCCCTCCTGCGCGGCTTGCATTGGTTGCCGGTTGCCTCCGGGTCGCCTTCAAGGTATTAGTTACAACTTATAAAGCCCTTAATGGCTTGGGTCCAGGGTACTTGCGGGAACGCCTCCTGCCAGCATCACTTTCCGATCGCCCTGTTCGCTCTCATAGGAGGGGCCTCCTTGGGGTGCCGTCAGTCAGATATTGTAGGCTGGCGGTCCCCAGGGCTAGGGCCTTCTCTGTGGGAGCACCTGCCCTCTGGAATCAGCTCCCCGTCGATCTCCGTTTGGCCCCTGACCTCCGCTCCTTCCGCCGGGACCTGAAGACTTGGTTGTTCCAACGGGCCGGCCTTGAATGACCCGGGGGGTGGGTGGGTTTATTTTAATTTATTTGGCTTGTTTACTGTTTAATCCTGTTTTATTGTAAATTTTCTCTGTTTTAATGTTCGCCGCCCTGAGTCCTTAGGGAATAGGGCGGCATACAAGTCGAATAAATAAATAAATAAATAATAAATGTTTAATCTTGTGTATATTGATGGAATAATGTTCCCTATTCAGCTTCAACAAGCAACAGCTACTGTTGTGATTTAATTATTTGTATTGTGTTTGAATTTTTCCTGCCTCATGGTTTCTTTTTCTATCTGGGGAGGGGAACTTCCTTCACTGCTTTAGTACTATGTGGAACTGTCCTTTTGGGGTATACTTCCAAGAGGCAGGATGCAAGCTTGGCACTGATTTTTTTACTGCCTTTCTGGGGGGCATGTGACCTTTCCTTACATCTGGATGATTAAGTGGTGCAAATGGATCTAAGGATTGCTTTTCCTGGGTGTGCTTTTTCTGGACAGCTCAAATAGCCTCTCTGCTAAAGGGTTTCACGTTATGAGCAAGAGATGGCTGCTTGATGGTTATCACTGCATTTTAACTATTTTCATTCCTCAAGGTGCTCTGGCACCCTGTCTGATTTGTAACTCTGGCTTGCAGGTATTTTTAATCTAATGATTGGTATTTAGGGCAGCTTTTTGCAAGCAAAGAAGCTTTTTATATTTTTGTATAGGTAATCTTTGACTCACAACAGTTCATTTAGTGACCGTTCAAAGTTACAATGGCACTGCAAAAAGTGACTTATGACCATTTTTCACACTTATGACCGTTGCAGCATCCCCACTGTCATGAGAGGCCAGGTGAGGAGAAGCACTCCTTGACATGAGTGATGTCGAGTTGGCCATGCCCAACCAGTCACATGACCACCAAGCCACAACCACCAACTAAGCCACGCCCACAGAACCGGTTGTTAAAAAAACTGAATCCCACCCATGAAGTGATACGGTCAGAGAGTGGCGCCCAATTTTATTATTGCCAATTGCTAAGACAATCCAGCTTTTCTATTTACTTTGTTTGCTGGAAGCCCCTTGAAAATATCAGAAATGGTGATTACACCACCCCAGGACACTGTAACTTTTAAAAATACCTGCTAGTTGCCAAGTGCCTGAATTCTGATCATGGTTGTTAAATGTGACAAGTAGTTGTTAGGTCACTTTTGTCAGTGCCATAACTTTGGTCATTAAATGAATGATCATAAATTGAGGACTTTATATACAATGTTTTCTATCTCTCTTTTTTATCCTGACCAGTAAAACATAGTTCATATTTTTAAGTGCATTTATATGGCATCCATTAACCAAAATTCTCAGACTTGGTTACAATAAAAAGAAAATATATTCTAATCATTAATCATTAATTATTTAGGACCCAATAGGGTCCTAAATCAATGGAGAGATTTTGGAGGGATATATTGGTGACTAGACTATGGAGGAAGAGGATGAAAACGCTCCACTCATCGTTAATATTGCTTAAGGTTATATAGGACAAGTAAAACAAGTATGTTCATTGATTTACTTCCAATATCGAGAGATCCTACCTCAATAATTATATTATTGAAAACCTGTTCTTCATTTATTGGCAGATCAGTCATGTTTCCTTTTGGTCCATGGATATAGTAATGATATATTTTTCTGTAATCATAAAATTCATTAACCAAACCGTAAATAAATAAACACTGCAGGACTTTTTAACAGGCCACTGAATACTTTAAAGATATAAAACAAAATATAACTTATATATAGAAGCCAGAAGGATTATATATAAATTCAAGGTTTAATAAAAAATATTCCCACTCCATGTCAACTAAAAGCAGAACAACAAAAATAGAATAAAACAAAAACCTTTAGTCTATTATTTAATATTCTAAAATACTATATACCATATAATGCAGTTTCTAGGTTTAAAAGTACAGGAGAAAATTCTAAGTATGATAAGATATGAGTGTCATCAATCAAATTACTTGAAAGCTTAGAGACATAAGATACTTACTTTAACTCTCTTACCCAATGGTGAAAATTATCTTTCAGGTATTTTACATGGTCAGGCTGCATTCCAGTAATGACAACAGCAGTAAAACTGTCTCTGCCTTTCTCTTCCTTAATAAGCGTGTGCAGAAATCGCTCATCAACTTTAACAATGTGTGAAGAATCAGATGGCTATTGGAATTTTTTTTAAAAGACATTAAATTAGACAAGGAATGATACTGATTAGCTTTCACTCATTTTGAAATCAGGAAAATGAAAGTTATGGTTTTATAAAATACTTTTGTTTCCTAAATCCTAGAAGGTTGTAAATGTGAAAGGACTGTTTCTAAGGTGACAGTAATCCAATGATTAAAATACTACTATTGTCTTACCTTTCTATTTCTTATATGGCTACTATATACAGGTTCTTTGTTTTTTTCTTTCTCTTCAAAATCTTCTTTTGAAAGGACAAGTTCATGAACATCTTGAAAATTTGCAGGTTTGCTTATCATCTAATATTTTTTGAAAAAAATGAAGTTACTTTGGAAGCAATTCTAGCACTCAACACTCAGTTACAGGCAATTATAACAGTCAACACTCAGATACAGGAAATTTACATCACCAAAACTGCACTGGATAAAGATTATGTACTTTCTCAAATATAACACTAAATGGAAAATAAACCTGGCTTTATAATTCTATGAAATATAAAAACATAGCAAGGGAAAGACTTACTACCCTATACCAGCAACGTAGTTTTCACACAAAGACTGCAGATGTTTTTTCAATACTATAACTTGACACTGAAATCTTCTTTACCACCCCAAATACAGCCTGGCATACTTAGTCTTCTACCACAAACAATTGGCCCATTCCCCATTTATTCACAATCTGTTCCTTTGAAGAAGGAATAGGTCAGCCTATTATTAATCCAGGTTAATTAAGCAATATTAAACTTTACTTACTCTAACAGACTGTCCAATAAAAAATACAGCTTGTTTACCACCAACCCCAAAATACGATATATCACTGTTTAAGCTGCAAGGTACAAATTCAGGACGTACATATCCTGAATGATCACTGATACAAAAAACAAATAGAAGAAAAAAATAGAAACTGTTAAGTGTACAGGTATAAAATGAAATTAAAAAGAATAATCAGTAATAATGCTTTGGACTGGTTAAAAAAGAGTTATATATACATTTTGTGAAATATCTTTTGATATCTAATTATAAAATACATATACCATATATTTATAGAAATGTTCAGGAACATCACAGTACTTTATGGAAACTACAAATGGAGAAATACATTTCTTTTTTAGCCTAAGGATATACTCTGTTAATAGGCTCTGCCCAAAGTTGACAAAGGAAATGACTGATGATGTAATCGGAGTGAGCTGACAATTTTAGACTTTGTGTTTTGGGGACAGTTTATTGGCAAAATGGGTGCTTTAACATATTCATTTTGTCCCGTAACCTCTCATAAGAAAAAGTAACCAAATCTGATTTTGTTAGGGATAAAACTTAAACCACACATTTGCCCCTCAAAACTCTGCAACTCTTTTCCTGAAAAAAGTCTGGGCAAAAAAGGGCGTTGGTACTTACCTGATATGCCCATTCTCTTTGAGCTGTGAAGAGCATCCAGTAGTAGTGGGAGGTGCTTCAGTCTCCTCCTAGTTAGGCTGGGCTTAATTATTAGGATGCTCCTCCTCCTCCACGGGACCCCTCCCTAGCGTCCCTAGTTTTTGCAAAGTCAAAGTGCTAAACCCTTCTATATTTCACCCTTTCTGAAAGAAACATTGGCTGGAACAGTGCCCCACCAGACAGGAAAAGGGTGGGGCTGGATGCTCTTCACAGCTCAAAGAGAACGGGGTATCAGGTAAGTACCAACGCCCTTTCTCCAATGAGCTGTTCACAGCATCCAGTAGTGGGACATACAAAAGCTGGAACTGTCCTCAAGGAGGGACTCCATCTGGTATAAAATCTACTCTTGGTCCCTATGTACCTGTTGTAAGACCCTTCTACCAAATGATGCCTCCACAGAGGCAAAGACATCAATTTTGTAGTTCCTAATAAAGGGCGATGGGGAAGCCCAAGTAGCCACTTTGCAAATTTCATCTATTGGGGCTTGAGTGGCCCAAGCAGCCGATGTTGCCGCATTGTGGAATGGGCTGTTATGTCTTCCGGTGCCGGTAGGGATTGAGATTCATATGATTTGGCTATTGAGGCCCTCAGTCATCGTCCAATGGTTGAAGAGGAAACCTTGCGACCTTAAGTCTTAGGTAGAAAGGAAACAAAGAGAGCCTCCATCTTTCGGAAGGGTGCCGTGCGTTGTAAGTAAATGCGCAAAGCCCTCCGTACATCGAGACGATGCACTGACGTTCCAGGTGATGAGCTGGCACCAAACAGAAATTTGGGAGCACCAATTCCTGCACCCTGTGGAAGGCTGAATTGACTTTTGGAACAAAGGTTGGGTCAGGCCTAAGGACAACTCCGCCCATATGGAATATACAAAGGTCCTTTTGCATGGACAATGCTGTCAATGGTGTATCCCTGGTCTTAGTTGCTCTGCATCTTGAACCCTGACCGGTAGCCATACTTGTAATTATTGAGTGAGGCAGCCGCTGTGGAAAAGGTGGGTGGCACACCTAAGGGCCTGCTCCCTGCAGGGACAGGGTGACCTTATCCTGGTTTCCCCCTACTTCCTATCTATTTTATTTTATTTTATTTTGTTTTGTTTTACACACACACACACACACACACACACACACTTTGAATTTGGGTGAGACTCCAATGTAAATTTGAGGAGGCCTTCAGGTCTAGAGTAGTTGGAGATCACCCACAGTCTGGCCTGGGGCCTACTGTATGGCAGCCTCATCTGACTGTTGTGAGACTTTGCCAACGATTATTTACCCTGGTCTCCAGGAAGGGAAACCTAAGGGTAAGTAGGGTAGATTGATCTTTTTTCCCTGGTCCCCAGGAAGGGAAACCTAAGGGTAAGTAGGGTAGATTGATCTTTTTTCCCTGGTCCCCAGGAAGGGAAACCTAAGGGTAAGAAGGGTGGATTAACTCTTTGCCCTGGACCCCAGGAAGGGAAACCTAGTGGGGCAAAAATTGCTCACAGGAGAGTCAGGCACTGCATCTCTCAAAATTGCCCCGCTCGCCTCATGGAGTCATGTTCAATGATCGAGGTAGGTCAACGGTCCCCAGGAAGGGAAACCGCCCAGGCCCACCTTTTGAGTTCGAGGGGGAAAGTAAGCCTATTTCGCCGCCTGTGCTCGGTAGATGGAGCGGCAGGCAGGCGATCAAAAGATAAGCGCTAATGGCGCTGAAAGGCTGTGATCGGGGAGAAGATAAGGCTGTGAGGCAGCCGCCTCAGAGCGCTTCTGTGCTCGTTCCCTGCGCTTTCTCTGTTCCTGCGCTGATCATAATAAAGGACAAGGCTCTGAGGCAGTCGCCTCAGAGAGCTCTTGTGCTCGCTCCCTGCGCTGATCAGGAAGAAGGATAAGGCTCTGAGACAGCCACAGAGCACTCCAGTACTTCTTCCGCTAACAAGGGGATCCCCCCAATGGAGATAAAACAACAAACCTGCTTTTAGGAAAAACTCTGTGATTTTTAGCTCTGTTCTGGCCAAGAATAACCTGCCTGTTCCTACGAAGGCTGAGCTAAAAACTGGAGACACTAGGGAGGAGTCCCATGGAGGAGAAGAAGCATCCTAATAATTAAGCTCAGCCTAACTAGGAAGAGACTGAAGCACCTCCCACTACTACTGGATGCTCTGAATAGCTCATGGGAGAAAATGTTAATCCTTCTCATTGGTGGAGCCCTATGGATCACTAATAGAGTGCCAGGGAACCATATGCAACTTGCATGCACTGATTGCCCATCTAAGTCTTACAGAATTTTACAGGATTGAAACAACGAGGAATATGAAAATATAATAGAACCTCAGGTCACGACCATAATCCGTTCCAGGACTTTGGCAGCAACCCGATTTGGTCATGACCTGAAGCATAACCATCTGCACATGTGCAGACAAACAAAAAACAAAACAAAAAAATGGCGCTGAAGGGGAAATCAGCGCAGAAAAGAAATCTTTCCACACCGATTTTGTTTGCCACCCAATTTTTGAATCGTGACCCGATTCAAAAATCGGTGGATTTTTGGTCGTCATCCAATTTGGTCACAAAAGAAGTGTTCCAGACCCAAGATTCCACTGTATCTCTGTATTTGCAAGTTAGGAGATGCACAGAAATCAACGTGCAAATTGATTAAAAGTATAAGATAAACTCTGAAATATCGAAATGTATTTGAACTTTTATTTGGATTTCTGAGTATTTAGAAATAACAGAAAGAGCTGGATCACAGAAAAGAGTGGGCTTTGTTGCATTATGTTGTATAGAAGAGTGGCAGAACCAGGGGCAGAGTTAAAAGGGGAATCAACCTAGAATCCCTATATACCCACAAGTGGACTAAGTCCAACTCCCTCCCTTGAATTCTGTAGACCCTTATTTAATTCCTAGCAGGTGCTAACCATTACCCGAGAAGATGCCTATGCATAGGCTGTGTAGCAATAAATCAGTTTAATTGGATCGGGTGTACCTGGTTATTTGCACCTGACATTCTGAGACCATACCTGAACTAAAAATTAAAGTAATGCACAATTAGCTAGGGTATATTTCATGGATATTTATTTTTTATTTTATTTATTAAATTTGTTTGCTGTCCATCTCACCACAAGGTAACTCTGGGCAGCTTACAATGTTAAAAAAAATGAACAAATATGAAAAAAATGAACATAATAATAATAAAACACTATTAAATACGAATTATCCACTATAACTAAAAGATGTGGTGGAAGGATTTTTTTATGCCTCAATAAATATTTAGAGACTGCATCAATAGATATATTTACAATTGTCACAAGAAATATTGTGCATTGAGTCATATATAACATTACATATATTTTCACTTACAATAACAGTCTAGCACGTTGGGAAAATGAACATTTCTTGTTCATTATTCCAAAATGCTAGATTGATTCAATGCATACATTTAATACTTAAACATAAATTGAAATTAGAATGTCCCAACCTTTCTGTATCGTCTTGTCGTATAAACTTTGACAATCGATACACAGCCCAGTTGTTTAGTTGTTTAGAAGTCATGCCTCTTCCATTATCAATCACAACAACAGCTGGTTTTCCTTGGGTATCATCAAATAACTGTTATAGAAAAAAGCAGGATATGAAAATACAAAAATAAAATCTGTCTATAAAACATTTTAAAGATTATTTGATATCTCACCAGTTTTAACTCTATGTGCCGATTTCCAGAATTTTGAGAAGTAGCTGATAAGGAGTTATCAATCAATTCTGCAAGAGCATAAGCTAAATAAAAAGAAAATTTTCTAAGAATTATCATTACTGAAAACAAATTAAATTACAATGCAAATGTTTATTCTGCTTCCAAAAGAAGCAGCATTGACAGGTATATTAGAAATCTATGCTTTGGCTTCTGGTGGTGAGGCATGGAAGAACAGAGGTGCTGAAGACTGCTCCCGGTTCTTCTCATCTCTTCTTGCTGTTGGAGCGATCCCATAGGGGTGCATGAATCCCAGAGAGAAGCGTGCTGGTGTGGGGTAAATCGAGCTGCAGTGAGGGGAAGGCAACTCCCATTGCAGCGAAGATAAATCCTCTAGAGCCAGACGAGCAAGAGACCACCGTTCTGCTAACGGCGGCCCCGAAGTCCGGTCTAACACCAATGAGAGGAAGAGAGTGAGTGACAGTCTGTGGTGAGCAAGAGTGAAAGCTGCGGGCGAAGAAGTTTGTGACGGTGACAGAACTGAGTGCTGTGGGATCACAGAAGGCTGTTGAAAGAATCTGATCAGAGCTCTAAAGCGAAGCGGCTAACAAATGGAGGTGAGGCGGGGTGAAAGTGAAAGGCCTTGACAGATAAAAAATAAGGACAGTAACAAACTAAGCAAAGAAAACTGGGAGGCTGGAGATAACGCGGTGCAAAAGGAAATATTTAGAAACCTTATAGAAACCTTTACAATACAATACAGTCTTTATTGATTAGCCGTTGGGCCATATCAAAGTTCCAGCAATAAATTGTTGTTAAAATTTGATAAAACAATTTTTATTTATTTGATGTATGCCGCCCCTCTCCAAAAGGATTCAGGGCGGCTCACAGCTAAAACACAACAATAAATAATTACCTAAAAACAAATTAAACAAGGTACAAGTCAAATAGAATTTAAAAACCCCAAGGTTAAAAGACTATCAACCCCCCCAGGAGGTCAGCACAGCCCGGACTGCGCAAATAACCAGGTCTTTAAATGTGGAAGAAGGTGTAGAGATCGGGGGCCAGCCGGAGCTCCGGCGGAAGCTGATTCCATAGAGTGGGAGCCGCCACAGAATAGGCCCTCCCCCGGGTCGCCACCAAACGACATTGAGTTGTGGATGGCACCCCGAGGAGCCCCCGTCTGTGTGCTCATACAGGGCGGTTGGTGTTCGATGCTGGCACGAGTCGTTCTCGTAAATACCCCGGACCCATGCCATGTAGGACTTTGAATGTTAGCACCAGAACCTTGAATCTCACCCGGAGGACGACCGGTAGCCAATGCAGGTTGCGCAGGAGGGGTGTAATATGGGAGTATGGGGAGGCTCTCATCACTACCCGCGCGGCTGCATTCTGCACCAATTCAAAATGGAATTTAGTAAAGTACAATTTAAAATGGAATTGGATAAAATACAATTTAAAATGGAATCAGAATAAAATACAATTTAGATAAAATAATAATAAAATACAATCTAAAATGAAGTTGTAATAATGTAGAATAATTTGAGATAAAGATAAAATATGACAGCATCATACTTCAGAGTCATCCCTACAATCCACCCCAATCAGTCCCACATATGCAGATCTCAACCGGATCATTTTGTTTAAGTACTGTGCTACGTTAAATGTTATTTTCAAGTTCTGGCTGGACATAAGGTAAGTTATTTTGATACGGGGATCCCAATGGGTCATTCATCTGGGATATAAACCAAGATACCTGTCTCTCACCCTCTTATATATGCAACAGTCAAATAGAATGTGAGCCAGGTCCTCTACCTCTGCGCTCCGTAAATGCAGAGACGCTCATTGTATGGTATAGCATGAAATATTAAAAAAAAATAATATTGCTTATTAGGATTATTTTGAACTTCCACATAGAGACTCAGTAACAAATTTTAGGCTATATACAAATTTATATCCCGCCTCGAGTTCCTGACGGGGAAGAGAGGTGGATATAAATTTAATAAATAAATAAAAATAAATAAATAAATTATACATGTGATATAGAACTTAGACTTGAAATTATATTGGGTCAATATTTTTATTTGCAAGAGACCCTACCCTATTAAGTATATAGAGAGTTCAGAGAGTTTTATCTCTCTCTAAGAGAGAGATAGATTAATCAATTGGACTACTGATCAATTTTAATATATAGGACATACTATTGACTGTTACCAGTGAATGTTAATTTGGGATAACATAACTAATATATTACAACAAAAACAAATCTTAAAAGAAATAATGTCTACAACAACTACAACTCTGAAAACTGGGAGAAAGGGTACCCGATGCTAACAACTATGTCTGTAACATCGTCGCCCATGACACAAAAGACAATTGAAGAAACAATATCACTGGAGAAACAAGCCACCAGTTTGAATGCCAATATTCAATCGATTCTGCTTACTCTACAAGAATCGATGCTGAAGCTGCAAGAAACAATGATGAAAAATCACAACAAGACTATAATTCATATAAATGAATTAAAAGAAGAGATGGGAAAACTAAGAGCAGAAATGAAAGTAGATATTTCTAAAGTAGAGGAGAAAGTTGGAATAATACAGCAGGCCTTGGAGAAAAATGAAGCAACAATAAAAGAAGTAGAGAAAAGGACAGAATGAACTGAAAGGAAATTGGAAAGGGTAGATGAACAGCTAAAGAATGTGAGTAAAGAAATGGAGGACTCACTGGTCTACCTAGAGATGGACAAGGCTGCTACATATTTGAGATTCCAGAATATAGTGGAATCAAGAGAAGAAGAACTGGAACAGGTAATGGCAGAAATATTGACGGGACTATTGGAAAAGGATGAAGACGACATTTTGAGAGAGTTTGACGAAGTTTACAGTTAGTACAAATTATGCGAGACGTCACAAATGCCCAAAAGAAGTCCACATACAATTTGCGAGAAGGAGCATCCGGGATATCGTATACAAGACATCAAGAGAAGAATCAATCACGTATAAAGGTAAAGAAGTCTTGGTTCTCAAACAAATACCAAGAAGAGTAAGAGAACAAAGATGAGATTATAAATTCCTAGCGGCGCATCTAAATCAAAAAGGAATTATATTTAAATGGCTAATCCCAGAGGGGATGTTAATTTCGTGGGAGGAAAGGAAAATTAAAATAGATTCTATGGAAAAGGCCCAGGAATTTTATGATCGGTTGGTAGGCCAGGAAGAACAGAGTAGTAAAGACAATTTGGAAACAAACTCTCAAGAAGACCGAGACCTTCTAAGAACCAGAGACAAATCTTTTGGAAACCAAGGAAATACGCAATCACAACAAGGAGAAGAGGGTAAGACGTTCTCTCAGTTACATAGAGAAACCAGAGCAATCACAAGACAAAGATCGAGACTTAACTAAATAATGGAAGAGGAGAGGAAAATACTCTCAATCAACATAAACGGCCTCAACTCTACAACAAAAAGGAGAAAGATACTAGCCAAATTAATTAAACAAAATGCAGATATAGTATGTCTACAAGAAACTCATATAAAAAAGTCAGATGAAAAATATTTAGAATGCCCAAAACTAGGAAAACTATATACCGCACCGCAGATTTGGGAAAAAGAAAGGAATTGCTGTGTATGTCAAAGATGATATGAAGGTAGACTTAATAAGCTCGGATCGAGGGAAGAACTCTGGTTATGCAAATCTGGATTAACTCCATTCCAATCATATTAGTGGTAATTTATGCTCCAAATGGAGATCAAAAGAGTTTTTAAACACCTATATGGAAAAATAGTAGGATTGGAAAAGAGAAATATCTGTATCTTAGGGATTTCAATGCCATTGTTGACTATCAAAAGACCACAGCGGAGGAGGAATACGAAGAAAAAAGACAGTTATCAAAAATGTATGGAAATGATGGACGGAATTAAATTTGATAGATATATGGAGAAGGCTAAACCCGATAAAAAGCAATTTACATTTTATTCAAACCAGCATCAAATATGGACACGATTGATATGGTATGGATGAACGGGAAATAGCAAATGAATTAAAAGGGATTGAAATCCTACCCAATGAATGGGCAGATCACAATCGATTCAGATACTCTGGAAGGGCAGGAGAAAACCAAAGAAAAGGTGGATGTTGAATACCCAGCTAATTAGAGAAAAAGGATATATGGATAGT
>CM019150.1:169492370-169599870 GCA_009733165.1 Naja naja
ATTTTTATTGATTCAGAGTCTAAAGCAGGTGTCAAACTGGCACTCCAGATGCGTCCACGCACAGGCCACATCCATCCCAGTTCCGCGAATGGGAAAAATGTCACAAAACGTCATGTGACGGCAAAATGATATGTTGAGTTTGACCCCATGGTCTAAAGCAGGGTCCCAACCTTTTTGACCTCGGGGACTCGTAATTTTAAACTCGTAATTTTAAATCCCAAGGACCACTAATACAAACTTTTAAAAAAAGATAACATATTTAATATAAAAATTTTATTTTTTATATTAAATATAAATTTAATATTAATTTTTTATTACACGCACACACACAAACAAATGGTTATTTAATTATAACAAAATCATAAATGCTTAAGCATAACTGTGGGACAGAGCGAAGGGAAAGGAGGGGCCTCTCTCTGTCATTGCGGGTTTTTTTGAGGTTTGTCTGCTAAGCTCTCCTATGCTAATATTATAGCAGGCAGGTGTCTGCTAGCTAGAACTGTGTTATCTTGTCTCCATAGTAATGAGATAAGAAAGTCTTGTGATGTCTGAGTTTACTGCATATGTCTTAAAAAGTTTTTACTTCACTTCCTGTAAGTTCCTTTGTTCTTTTCTGTATATGCTTTGGTGTGAGATTAAGCTGCCGGTATGTAGCTCGTTAGGATTTCTTATTTTATAAAATAAAAAATATTTCTTAGATTACTTTCCAGGTGTTATTTTATCAGAGTTGACAGCAAAGAAAAGCACCGTCTATCACCTCTAATTAACTGGGATGTTTTGGAAGATTTTTACTCCCTAACAAATGGTAGCAGAGGCAGGTTTTTTTCAAAGCCTGACACTCTCATCCTTTGGGGGGGAAAGAGGGAGGATTTAAGAAGCCACATGGTGCCTGGAGGCTGGAAGATCTGGACGGGGAGGAACCGGCTCCCCCTCAAACGGAAGAAAAGCAGAGCCATCTCATATCTCCCCCAAGTCAAAGGAAACCTCTCCTTCCTTTGCCAGATGTGGCTGCCTGGAGTTAGTTGGGGGAGGGAAGGAAGGCCGGGCTCAAATCGCTGATGGGCTCCTAATAACCAGGCAACACCCCCCCTTCAGCCTCCATATAAGAGGACTCCCCGGGGCTAAGCTCCAGGTTTCTCCTGTTGCTTCCAGCAAGAAGGATCCCTCCCTGTCTGGAGGCTGAAGGGAGGGTGTCAGAAAAGCTGGAGCTTTTGCCTGCAAACAGGCTGATTATTAGGAGCCCGTCTTCCTCAGTGCTTTTTTGGTCTGGGCATTTGGTCTCCCTCCACCACCCCATGCCAAAAGAAGGCCAGCCGGCTTCTCCTTCCTCCCTCCCTTCCCCCCACTGAATCTTACTTTGGACAGAGGAGAGCATGCTGGAAATGTGTGTTGGCTTTTCCATGCCTTTCTCCAGCGCTCGCTTGCAATTCTCCATGTTCCTCCAGGCCTGGCTGGCTGAGGGGGGAGAGCAGCCCTGACGTCTCTGCTGCCCCTCCCCCAGGAAAAGAAAGCAAGCAGAAACAGCTCTCACTGGGGCGAAAGAGCAGAGATCAGAAGGTACAGGCAATAGAAAGCAGTGCTTTTCAAAGGCAGCAGCTCCCGTCTTCTCTTGCCTGTGCCTTCCTCGACCTCAGATCTTTCGCCCCAGCAAGAGCTGTTTCTGCTCGCTTTTCCTGTGCTTTCCTCGGAGAGCGATGGCTTGGGACTTGGGGGGGTGGCAGCAAAGCAGAGCACCGAGAGGGACAAGGAAACTGATGCCAACCCCGCCACCCCATTCCAAACCTCTGAACTGGATGGTGAGCACAGACTTGCCCACTCTGCCCCCTCCCACCACCACCAGCCAGTACTTTTTCTGCCCCGGGCTGTCCCTACAGCCCACAGCCATCAAGGAAGAGCCCAGGCCAGGAGAGGCAAACTGGAAGATGCGGAAGTGCTAGCGCAATGCAAGTAGCATGGCTCCTGCACCTTCTGGCCATATCCATTGCCACTTCAGCCCGCCTGTGCCGCCAGCTCCCTCTTGCTGCAACAGCACCATTACCTAGTCCTGCCCAGCGAGGACTGCCCTTCTTTTTGCAGGTTTGTGCTCGGCTGAAGGGTGGGAGCCAGCGGGTGGGCGGGCTTTGGGGGGTGCTTTGGGGGGCATTTCTCTGCGGCCCACCAAATTTTTCTCATGGCCGCGGCCCACCAGTTGGCGACCACTGGTCTAAAGAATATGATTTGGATACACTGTTGCCAAGTATCCTTAAATTCTTTCAGGATTAAAATATTCCTTCTTCATTCTATATTAGTGGGAATTCTCCTTTAAGTATAATCCTTATTTATTTCTGATTGCTTCCTTAACCAGTCTTCAAATTCTTTTCTTGTCATGTTTTCTCTCATCCAGAACATTTCCCAGGAAAGGATTTCTTACACTAAAACTCAGATCCCCACATAGTTAAATAGGATTTTAGACAAACAACAAGCAATATTCTAACTTTTTCAAAGTCTTATTTCCATTCAATCTTGATCCAGTTAATTTCCGTCCAAAAATAACAGTCTAGTTGCCTTTAGCTCCTTAGTTCAAATTTTTAAAAGTTTTTCTTTAAGTTTCAAACTTATATTTTACTGTGGATTGGAAGAAGATCATCCAGTATAACAAAACATATACTTTTGAAAGTTCTTAAGGTCCAAAAGTAATTTATAAGTCATTTCCAATAAAAGTGATTTAGAGGAGTGGTAAACAAACACAGCATTCTTATAAAATGCTGTTACTCCCTATTTGTAAAAGCAATGATCGACATGAAACTTGCAGAGATATGCTTGTACAAAATTAACGAGTTCAAGATGAAAGGATATTTCTTTCAGTTGCTGCAGATGTTAACACAATTTGTTTTTAATATGCTAGGGAATAGTCTAAGAAATTACATATATTTGCTCCCCATGATTTTCATGTCTGAAGTTCACCTATAATCTTAAAAGAAATTAAAAGTTAGATCAACACCAAAGACTACAGGTGAAACTTGAAAAATTAGAATATCGTGCAAAAGTTCTTTTATTTCAGTAATGTAACTTAAAAGGTGAAACTAATATATGAGATAGACTCATTACATGCAAAGCAAGATAGTTCAAGCCGTGATTTGCCATAAATGTGATGATTATGTCTCACAGCTCATGAAAACCCCAAATCCAATCTCAGAAAATTAGAATATTGTGAAAAGGTGCAATATTCTAGGCTAAAAGTGTCCTACTCTAATCAGCTAATTAAGCCATAACACCTGCAAAGGATTCCTGCGCCTTTAAATGGTCTCTCAGTCTAGTTCAGTAGGAATCACAATCATGGGAAAGACTGCTGACCTGACAGTTGTGCAGAAAACCATCAGACACCCTCCATAAGGAGGGAAAGCCTCAAAAGGTAATTGCAAAAGAAGTTGGATGTTCCCAAAGTGCTGTATCAAAGCACATTAATAGAAAGTTATGTGGACGGGAAAAGTGTGGAAGAAAAAGGTGCACATGAAGCAGGGATGACTGCAGCCTGGAGAGGATTTGTCAGGAAAAGGCCATTCAAAAGTGTTGGGGACTTTCACAAGGAGTGGACTGAGGCTGGAATCAGTGCATCAAGAGCCACCACACACAGACGGATCCTGGACATGGGCTTCAAATGTTGTATTCCTCTTGTCAAGCTGCTCCTGAACAACGAACAACGTCAGAAGCATCTTACCTGAGCTAAAGAAAAACAGACCTGGTCTGTTGCTCAGTGGTCCAAAGTCCTCTTTGGAAACCAAGGACCCAGAGTCTGGAGGAAGAATGGAGAGGCACACACTGCAAGATGCTTGAAGTCTTGTGGAACCAACTCCCTTTGGAGCTCCGTTTGGCTCCTGATCTTCACTCCTTCTGCCGCGATCTGAAGACCTGGTTGTTTGAACAGGCCGGGCTGGACTGACCTCCAGGGTTTTTAAAATCATTTTAATTGGGTTTTAAAGATTGGGCTTGTTTGATTTAATTTTTCTTTTAAATATTTATGGTTTGTAGTACTGTGTTTTAATTGTGAGCCGCCCCGAGTCCTTGCGGAGAGGGGGCGGCATACAAGTCCAATTAATAAATAAATAAGTCCAGTGTGAAGTTTCCACAGTCTGTGTTGATTTGGGGAGCCATGTCATCTGCTGGTGTTGGTCCACTGTGCTTCATTAAGTCCAGGGTTAATGCAGTCATCTACCAGGAGATTTTTATATAAATCATGCTTCCTTTTGCAGACGTGCTTTATGGGGATGCTGACTTCATTTTCCAGCAGGACTTGGCACCTGCCTACACTGCCAAAAGCACCAAAACCTGGTTCAATGACCGTGGGATTACTGTGCTTGATTGGCCAGCAAACTCACTTGTCCTGAACCCCATAGAGAATCTGTGGGCCATTGCCAAGAGAAAGATGAGAGACATGAGACCAAACAATGCCATTCAAGTGTTGGGGACTTTCACAAGGAGTGGACTGAGGCTGGAATCAGTGCATCAAGAGCCACCACACATGGTGGATCATGGATAGTCAGCATAGTCTGTGTTGATTTGGGGAGCCATGTCATCTGCTGGTGTTGGTCCACTGTGCTTCATTAAGTCCAGGGTCAACGCAGCCGTCTACCAGGAGATTTTGGAGCACTTCATGCTTCCTTCTGCAGATGAGCTTTATGGAGATGCTGACTTCATTTTCCAGCAGGACTTGGCACCTGCCCACACTGCCAAAAGCACCAAAACCTGGTTCAATGACCGTGGGATTACTGTGCTTGATTGGCCAGCAAGCTTGCCTGACATGAACCCCACAGAGAATCTATGGGGCATTGCCAAGAGAAAGATGAGAGACATGAGACCAAACAATGCAGAAGAGCTGAAGGCCGCTATTGAAGCATCCTGGTCTTCCATAACACCTCAGCAGTGCCACAGGCTGATAGCTTCCATGCCACCCGCATTGAGGCAGTAATTGCTGCAAAAGGGCCCAGACCAAGTACTGAGTACATATGCATGCTTGTACTTTTCAGAGGTCCGATATTGTTCTATGTACAATCCTTGTTTTATTGATTGCATGTAATATTCTAATTTTCTGAGATTGTGGGTTTGGGGTTTTCATGAGCTGTAAGCCATAATAATCACATTTATGGCAAATCATGGCTTGAACTATCTTGCTTTGCATGTAATGAGTCTATCTCATACATGAGTTTCACCTTTTAAGTTGCATTACTGAAATAAATGAACTTTTGCACGATATTCTAATTTTTCGAGTTTCACCTGTATTTTATGCTTTGTCAGCTTTAATAAAACACTCTAGTTAGACTAAAAGCATTGATAGTAGACAGAGAAAAGCATATGTAAGGTTTATAGCATTCTAGAGGGAGGGGGGAATATCTTTAACTTACTGGTATTTCAATTCTTGCTTTAAGATGTGGATGTTTCTTTATATTTTGAATGTGCAGAACTGGTCCAGTTAATATATTTTTGTCAGGACTGCTGAAATCTACTTTATATACAGGAAGGTCTGGAACTCCTAAAAACTAATATAATCAAGAATAATTTTGATTAAGGTTATGGCCCATTCAAGATGGCATAACTGTCTTAGAACTAAATTTTAATACAAGACTACAAATATGATGAAGTAACAATGGTTTATTCCTATAAAAAGGATAACATTCTTAGGAAATATATATGCTATCGGTTCACAGAATCATAGAATATTTCCATAATGTTATTTTCAGCAATATAAGCAATTGTATTTGAGAGACACTGCCTACCTTGCACTGAACAAGTAGGTTTGGTTGAGCTGTTACGTTACCTACTTCATCCAATACCTCAACATGAAAAGAGAAAGCTGTTCCATTCTCAATTGTCAAGACATCAGAATCTGGTTTCACACTTAGCTGCTGAGGAAGGCCTGTTGGAGGTCAGAAACTGACATTTAATTTATTGCTACAAGTATTAAAAGAATTACCTTTTTAGCATTAAGTAAGATGGGTGGCCAATCAATTTTATAAATAAAAAATAAAAAATAAAATGTCCAAAAACAAACTAAAAACTTGAAAATGTCAATATTTTAAATTATATCCATGCCATAAACAATGCAACGTACAAGATATGGATATGTAAGTCAATGCAGCCAATCTTCTATTTTTGTCAATTAATGATTTTTATATAAGATAACCTAAAGTTAAAAAGAGGATTTCACATTTTCATTTTTATATATTTTAGTAAAATTAATGTTTAAATTATATTTTGTGTTACTCTATTTTGCCAAAGTAAATTGGGGAGATGATTTTTACCTTGCCACATACTTCAAAGCCATGAGGAAACACTATAGAAACCCTTTCTTTTTATACTGACAAGTACGATTATAGGCTGTGGACTTGTTTTATCTCATACCAGAGTTAAGAGGAAGGGCACCAGGTAAACACATCTTCTAAGCAGTTAGCGGTTACATTCAACAGTGAAAGAGAATGCTGAATGTTTATGATCATGTATTAGTTCACTTCAAATGGTCATATAAAATAACTGGAAAATTTTAGGGACCATTTGAAAATAAACAAAGCTTCCCTTTTAGTGAATGTTACCTGTTTCTTTTTTTAAAATGTTTATATGGTGTTTAAGCATTTCAAAGTTCTATATGGTTCAACGTTTTCCATTGTCTTCTCTCACAGTAATCCTGAACAAAGATAAGGCTTCTCACAATCCTGAACAAAGATAATTTTTTCAAAAAGTAAAAGGTCTAAGTTATTTAAAGGTCTAAGTCCAAAATATGTATGTGTGGGTGTGGGCATGTGTGTATGTATATGTGACGGCTAATAAATGTTGATTCCTAGCTTCTGCCTGGATGTTTACTTAACAAAATTTAGGGATTTTTTTTTATCTGCTTCTTGAGATAAAAAAGTGTGACTGGCTCCAAAATCACTTAGTTGGCTTTATGCCTATGGCAGGATTAGAACTCATCTGTCGGTTTCTGCCTGATACCTTAACCACCACACCAAACTGGCTCTCCTCTAAAACCCTTACACTATTTCTCCCCTGAAATACGACAAATCAGAAATCTTCATTTTTCATATTCATCTTATTCTCCTGATATTCAGTATAGCTATATGTACTATGTTCATGTTAATCAACCAGGAAAATAATACCACAAAAGTTGATCTGATCTATGCCAAAACTGGATTCCAATATGTCTACAAAATGCACATCTCTTTATAAAACATTACACTACTGTCATTTTCAACATATACTTAAATATATTCCAAATATTTTACTTACCTGGGAGAAGTTTAATTTTCAAAACTTTGGATTCTTCCTTTAGACCAGGAACAGTGATCTTTAGATTAAAGGACTGTTGAAATAATAAGATATAATAGTAATAAAACAACATTTCTGAATGTCAGGCCCTCAGGAAAGTATATTTAGCTGATTATGCAACCAATAATAATAGTACAACTGTGTTTGACTATTCAGTACTTATAGTGAATACTCTTGAAAAGCAATTATGTAAAGTACAAAAAATTGTCAAAGTATATGTTTGCATCTTTACTTGTAGTGAATATTACGGAATATCCCCAACTATTGAATAGAGATTTTTTAGCTCCTTCCAAACTCTGCTTCAAATTATATTCAGATTATCCCATCATTTGAAAGGCACGCTGCTACTTCAGATTCATAATCTATCAAAATCAGTTTAACTAAACCAACAACTTTAAATGTTTTATTAACAGAATAACAGGTTTGTTGTGATAGCTGCAAATTCTATTTTAAAACTATCCATTAATTGGATAATAAAAAATTTCATTTTGTATTGAAAAAGATTAACTTACCTTGCCTTGCCAATTATTTACAAGGCCTTTAGCAATTATGCCTGAAATGGCACATGTTGGTCCTCTTTTTATTTCTTCATACTGTAATGTTAGACCACTACAAAATAAAATCAATGGAAGACATCAATACGTTTTTAATTTTAGTTATCATTGATGAGGTTATGTTTCAGTAAGGATTTTTTCTTTCTAATTCATCTTAGACACCAATCATACTGTACCAGATAGCATGTGTGAGAGATGCATGTCCTCACAATTTGCATTATCTTACAGGCAATGAAAGGTAAAAATGAGAAAGAAATCTCCTGGCCTTGTAGTTGCTGGAAGTTTTAATTCATCCATTCTTCTTTAAAGAAACAGACCAATACCACAAAAATAAAAGCTTTATTTTACAGGAAGATACTATAAAAATACTAAATTTTAAACAGTCAAAGGGTAAACATTGAATGATTGAACTGTAACTTGATAAAACAGCAAAAGAAAAATCTCATATGACAATGTCTGAATAGACCACAAGATGGCAATGATACATTACAAATGGGATTTTACTTAGTTATACTTATTCTTTATTTATTTGATTGATTACAACACCGAACTTGCAAAGGTGATTCTCTGCGGCTTATTCTTATCAGAACAAGAATCTTTTGTAGATAAAAATATCAAATCTTCTAAAACATGACTGATGTATGATTCAACACTGTCAAAAAGTATGATTACTGAGCTTAATGCAAGGAACACTGGATTTAAGCACATCTAGCAAAATATATTAGAATAGAATAGAATAGAATTCTTTATCGGCCAAGTGTGATTGGACACACAAGGAATTTGTCTTGGTGCAAATGCTTTCAGTATATACAAAAAGAAAAGATACTTCATCAAGAGTCAAGAATTATAAGGTATAACACTTAATGATAGTCATAGGGTACAATAAGCAATCAAATCATACCAGGAAACAGTCAATATAGATTGTAAGGGTACAAGCGACAAAGTTACACTCATTCAGTCACAAGTGGGAGGGGATGGTGATAAGGAGTGATGAGAAGATTAATAGTAATAGTAGTGTAGACTTTGTAAATAGTTGGACAATGTTGAGGGAATTATTTGTTTAGCAGAATGATGGCGTTAGGAAAAACAATGTTCTTGTGTCTAATTGTTCTGGTGTGCAATGCTCTATAGCGTCATTTTGAGGAAAGGACTTGAAACAGTTTATGTCTGGGACATGAGGGGTCTGTAAATATTTTCACAGCCCTCTTTTTGACTCATGCAGTATACAGGTCCTCGATTGAAGGCAGGTTGGTAATAATTGTTTTTTCTGCAGTCCTAATTATCCTCTGAAGTCTGTATCTGTCCTGTTGGGTTGCAGAACCAAACCAGACAGTTATAGAGGTGCAGATGATAGACTCAATAATTCCTCTGTAGAACTGGATCAGCAGCTCCTTGGCCAGACTGAGCTTTCTGAGTTGGCGCAGAAAGAACATTCTTTGTTGTGCTTTTTGGATGATGATTTGGATGTTAGGTGTCCATTTTAGGTCATGTGATATAATAGAACCTAGAAATTTGAAGGTCGCTACTGTTGATACTGTGTTGTCTAGTATTGTAAGAAGTGGTAGCATGGGAGGGTTTCTTCTAAAGGCTACCACCATTTCTATGGTTTGAGTGTGTTCAGTTCCAGATTGTTGCAGTTACACCACAAGGCAAGTTGTACAACCTCCTGTCTGTATGCAGATTCATCATTGTTTGAATGAGACCAATCATTGTTCGTCATCTGCAAACTTCAGTATTTTAACAGATGGATCATTTAAGATGCAGTCACTGGTATATAGGGAGAAGTGGAGAAAGCACACAGCCTTGGGGGCCCCCTGTGCTAATTGTACAGGTATCAGATGTGATTCTTCCTAGCTTCACCTGCTGCTTCCTGTCTGTTAGGAAGCTTATGATCCACTTACAAATGTGTTCAGGTACCACTAACTGGTTTAATTTACTTAGAAGAATGTCTGGAATGATGGTATTGAATGCTGAACTGAAGTCTACAAAGAGGACCCTTGCGTAGGTATTTGGAGATTCAAGGTGTTGTAAGATGTAGTGCAGAGCCATATTAACAGCATCATCTGTCGATCTATTTGCTCGGTATACCAAACTGCATGGGATCTAACAGCGGATCCATGATGGTTTTCAGGTGGGACAGCACTAGCCTTTCAAAGATTTTCATAACTACAGATATTAGAGCAACTGGTTTGTAGTCATTCGGTTCCTTGATGGAGGGCTTCTTTGGCACTGGAATGATAGGAGAGCGTTTGAAGCAGGAAGGAACATAGCATATCTCTAGTGATTTATTGAAGATTCGGATGAAGATGGGGGCCAATTGGTCAGCACAGACTTTTAAGCAAGAAGGAGTTATCTTGTCTGGCCCTGGTGCTTTTCCTGGCTTTTGTCTGTGAAATAGATCTTGCACTTCTTTTTCTGTGATCACCTGTTCTGACCCACGCCCTTTCCCGACAAATCAAACACAATTCAAAAAGAAACAGAAACTCTGTAATGCTTTTACAAAATAATTAGCTGTGATAAGCACAAGCCTTGCCAAGCTGTGCAAGACTTGCCAAAAGATAACAGACAAGAAATAATTTGCAAAATAAGAATCTTCAAATACAAATTCAGGATACTGGAAATGTCCACGAGGCTGGGGTTTCAAAACGTCTTTGCCTTCTGCAAAGAAGGTTAGTTTCACAGCTGGCTTTTATCTTCTTGAAGGAGGGTCCATTACCTTGCAGCCTTACTCCTGAGTCACCTGTGCTATTGTAACTGCTCTTTCCTCCGAGCAATCCTGTGCTCATGCGCACTTAGCACAGGCTCCTCAGAAACCTCATCACTGCTGCCAGCCCCCACAATCTCTGAATGCAGCAGTCCACTCCCTAATGGTCCTGGCCCCACATCTAAGTCCTCGTCTCCTCAGTTGTCCACACCTGCTGCCGGCTAACCACAACATCACCAGAGATTGTGAACCCAATGGATTGCGGTCAGTTGTAGGAGGCTTGGCTGTTGTTGGTATGTTTGAGATGGGGGTTGTGGAGATAGGTGGCTATAGTTTCCTTTCAAACCTGCAGTAAAACACATTCAGGTCATCTGCTAGTTGTTAATATCCTTCTGCCTGGGAAGGAGGTTTGCTGTAGCCAGTGATGTTTTTAAAAATTGTCCACATGTTTACTGGTTCATTTGTTGAGAACTGATTCCTTAACTTTTCAGAGTAGCTTCTTTTTGCCTCTTTTTGTATCTAAAATGTAGGTGGGAAGGTGTACCATACCTCTCATAATGCTACTGGGCTTATTACTGCTGATCACTTCTGATTTATTGTTTCTCTGGTAACAAATGCAATGGCTGCCAACTAAATATGCATAGTGTATTGCTATCTAGGGATGCATCTGTTCAGACTGATTTACTCTGTCCAAGCAATGGAAAGAATTGGGAAAGAATTCTTATAATACTTTTATATAATCATATATAAAAGTGGGAAAGACTTTGGACTTGTTTTCCCCCCTAAGGCATCAATTCATAATGCATGGGAGAAAACAATGATAAACCACTCCTGTATTTTAGCAAGAAAACTACATGGATAGAAAATACAAAATGATGGATAATCTAGTGCTGTATGATCAGATCAGGTGGCACTAAACATCCTACTGAGGAAGAGCTGAGAATTGTTTGGAGTACTCATGGTGTTTATGATGTGGCTAGATTAAAGCCTTTGGGACGTTTAATTCCATACAAGAAAAGATAATCTGAAGCTACAGAGATAGAACTGTAGTAGGAATATAGAATTTGAAAAGCATGAACACAGAAAAGCTCAGCACACTAAAGATGAAATGAAATGGCTATAAATTGATATTTTAGGCATCAGCAATTGAGATGGAGTAGGATAGGACACTTTCGGTTAGAAGAGCACTGTATTTTAATCAGGACATGAAAAACAAATAAGAAATAGTGTTGCTTTTATATAGCAAGAATAGCACTTAGCTACAGTACAATACATGACTGAACAATATTAGTTAAATTTTGAGGGAAACCTTTTAATATAAAGTAGCAATAGCAGTTAGACTTATATACAGCTCCACAATGTTTTAACAGCCCTCTGTAAGCAGTTTACAGAGTTTGCATATTGCTCCTAACAATCTGGGTCCTCATTTTACCAACCTCAGAAGGATGGAAGGTTGAGTCAACCTTGAGCCTGTCAGAATCAAACTCCTGGCAGTGGGCAGAGTCAGCCTACAGTACTGCATTCTAACCACTGTGCCACCAAGGCTCCTTAATATGATTATCAAGTTTAACTTCTAACCACCAATGCAGAAGAGGAGGTTGGTGATTTCTGTGATCAAATTCAGTTTGGAATCAATGGAACCTGTAAGTAAGAAGTCCTGTGATTGGTGACTAGTTGGAAACATAAAAGAGGAAAATGTAGTTAGACTGAATGGCTTAGGAAACCAAAATGGAGCTGGTGACCATCTTTTCAATTTCTGCACTCCAATGATTTTATCATAATAGCATTGTCAAACAACCAAAATGCCTCTATATATGGACATCCTCAGGTGGAGTGCATAGAAAGAAAATTGACTATGTTATTGTTGAAAGGAGGTGAAGGAGTTGAATTATAGCACCAAAGACATGGACAGGTACTGACTGTGTAACAGGTCAGGAACTGCTCATGTGCAGACTCGGGTAAAGTTAAGAAGAAGAAAGCCATTTAGGTTCCACAATATGATCTTCAACTTATTCCCACCATTCTAAAGGAGAAAATCAGAAATTGCTTTCAAATCCTGAATTTGATTGTTAGAGAAACAAATTATGGAATGAACTTAAATAAGTTGTTAAGAATGAATGTGAAAAAAGACTGCCCAAAATGAAGAAAGAGAAGAAAGCAAACTAGATATCAGAACAAAGAAAAGCCAAACCTAAGGGAGACAAAACTCTCAGGAATTTAACAAAGAGTTTCAGAGAACTATTAGAAGAGACAAGAAGCAGTATTTAAACAATGTTCATAAAGAGACTTAACAGAATGTGCAAACTATTGTACATACACACAGGAGTAAAATACTCCCAAATCTGTAATTGATTCAGGGGTTTGTTTTGTTTTTTAAAAAAGGGAGACAAGAACATAGAAGAAAAAGAAGAGGGAGCTATATTTGCTTGAAGAAAAAAGATAAAAGGAATCCTCAGCTAACTGTTTGCTCTACAGAACAGTGACACATGATATTATCAATTCATGCCTAAAAAAACCTGTTGTGACATCCATCATTTTATGTATTCTCACTTTATTAAGAGAGCAGAAAAAAATTAACAACGATAAAAAAAAAAAATTTTCATTCCATTCCATTCCACTTTCCCTGTAATTAGCTGAAATATAAGGGATTTTAAAGGAAAATGTTCTAATTTTATGACAACACATAGCAAATAAATAGTTATGAAATACAGAATGCCAAGCATTCACACCAAATTAGAATCATATGGTAGTTTTCTATATTATAAAAATGAAATAATAACTGTTACCTTGCTTGAAGGACTGGTTTCATATCTTCCATCAGTTGAGTGGTATGTCCAAATGCATCCTGGACATCTAGAGGAATACTGAATGGATGTCCTATCCGAAATGGAGGATCCAAAGTACCTATTGTAAACTTCTCAGCTTTGCCTTCTGAAGAAAAGGAAAAGTCAACATCTTGGTGGAGAGTGGAATTTTTCAATCACACTGTTGATGGCTCTACTCACTTTTTGCTATCTTCATCAGCTTTCAATTATTAATTTTGTCATATATAAAATGAAAAAGAATTTCCCTGTTATCTGAATTAAAGGCTAATTTTATTTTATTAGGTAAAATTCTTGATGCATATCTGTAGAAATACTTTGTTTCCTTTATATATAAGGCTTCAAATGAGGACAAAACATTGATCTGCACAGTGATTTTAAAAATAAATATATATTTTGAAATAAGATATGTTCAGTACAATGAAAATTCTGCTATCAACAGAGTCAAATCTTCCATTCACTACATTAATGTACAGTTTAATGATATCCAGTTATTAATCACATTAAAAGATCTCCCATGGGTCAGCAAGTAATGATAGTTCCCTAATGATTTGGGCATATCTTACTTACAATATCATATCTCACTAATCTCAGTATACTTATCCTGGGTTAATGTTAATACTGGGATAAGTGTAAAGATGAATTGTGATGAATAGTTTAGTTTAGTTTAGTTTACTTTATTGTCACTGCACCTCATACAACAAAATCAAACACCATCTTCAGTGCACATCATGACCATGACCATGAAAACAAACACAAACACACATCCTTCACCCTTCACACATTGAACCGGAAACCCCTGACACCACACCAACACTGCACTATACAGCAGTGGTAGAAGGTCACCAGCAGTTTTTCATTCAGTTGTTGTTTTCTGAGAAGTCTCAGGTAGTATAATCTCTGCTGGGCCCTTTTGACCAGGGCTGCAATGTGGGCACCCCAGGTCAGGTCCTCTTTTAGGGTAACACCCAGATACTTAAAACTGGCCAGTTGCTCCACTCGGGTTGGATGTCTGATCTGTTCATTCTATAATCCACTATAAGCTCCTTGGTCTTATTGGTGTTGAGGACCAAGTTACTGTCTCCACACCACGAAAGCAACCGGTCCACCAGAATTGTACCCAAGAGTTGTGGGGGTGGGGGGAAAATAATATTTTGGCATAGTGCTGTGGATTTATTGTATTTCAGTATCAACTTAATTGCCAAAATGTTTACAAAATTTATTTATTAAGAAAAACCTAAGCAATATAATGGAATTAATTATTTGTAATTTCTGATACTGCTCAGTTTTCTGAGGCTGCATTAAGTTAATTCTCCAAATAATATAATAGAGAGGCTCAAAGCTCACCTTACCCTTCGATGTTTGATTTTGGTTCACGAAGTATCATGTTTTTGTTAAGTAAAATTTACTCAGGTTAAATAGCCTATGGTATTTTAAGGAATAGCAGTAACACATGGTACATGAAATACATAATTATAACAGTTGTTTAATGCAAGCTATATGTAAGGACAAATTCTGCAGTATATCGGCAAGTCAATGTCGGCTGGCGGTCCCCCGGCGATGAGCCTATTCTGTCGCGGCCCCTGACCTCTGGAACCAACTGCCCCTGGGGCTCCGCCTGGCCCCTGACCTCCGCACCTTCCGCCATGATTTGAAGACCTGGTTGTTTGACCAATCCGGGCTGTGACCCCTCCCTGGGGGGGGACGGGTTTTAAATTACTTAAATTATTGTAAATTTTAGTTTTGTAACTTTTTGGGCTTGTAAATGGTTTAATTCGTTTTTAATTATTTATTGTTGTTGTTTTTAGTTGTGAGCCGCCCCGAGTCTTCGGAGATGGGGCAGCATACAAATCAAAAAAATAAATAAATAAAATAAATATATACTGATAGAATATTTAGCAACGTTTATTTTCTTCTTTGTTTTACAGAATAATATAATAGAGAGGCTCAAAGCTCACCTTACCCTTCGATGTTTGTGATTTTGGTTCACGAAAGTATCATGTTTTTGTTAAATAAAATTTACTTAGGTTAAATAGCCTATGGTATTTTAAGGGATAGCAGTAACACATGATACATGAAATGCATAATTATAACAGTTGTTTAATGCAAGCTAGACGTAAGGACAAATTCTACAGTATATACTGATAGAATATTTAGCAACGTTTATTTTCTTCTTTGTTTTACAGAACAGAAATAGACTGTCAAGAGTAAAACATGGAGTTACTTTCACAATTCAACATCTTTAAATTGTAGCTTTTTTCTCCCTGGGATGAACTGAGATAAACAAAAATATGATAATACTATATATTTATTTTAGGGAAATTGTGTTTTACTTTTAGAATTAATAGTTCAAATGAAAGATAATATTATTTACATAATTATGCATATTCCCAAAAAGAACAAATTAATGCTAAAAACATTCAGTTGATCAGTTTTTCAAGTATTAATCATACTTTTAATATACATTCCTAATATTTCTATGTTGCTTTTTCTTTGGAAGCCACTCTTCTTACATAAATTAAAATGAAAGCTAAATGTTTTTTCTCCACTGACTGGAAGAATTATTATTTGGAGAACTGCCCAAATACTCAGCTCATTTATATTTTAGCAACATTTTCAAAAATGCTTTCAATGTATTACCAATAGTCTTTGCTTAGTGACTGAAGTTACAGCAGACCTCAGTAGAGCTACTTACAATCTATTTTCGACACACGCCTTCATAGGCAGATGATAGCATTTTGGAAGCTTGGCAACTGGCTTGCAGTTATGACCATTTGCAGTGTCCTGTGGTCACATGACTGCAATTTTCAGCATTTTTTTGCCAGTTTCCAGCATTTACTTGCTGTTTCTGACAAAAAATGCCCATTTCATACAATGGATTTCTTTTAATGACCATAGTGTTTCATTAATGACAGGCATAAAATCAGGCATGGTCAGGTGCTGAACCATTTAACAATTGTCACAACTTACAACCTTAATTCTGGACTCAGTTATGGTTGTAAGTTGAGGATTACCTACTGTACATCTCATTGCATAAAAATATGAAATCTGTTACATGTAAATAGAACACGTGGAAACAAGAGTACATCAATTAAACTTGATTAAACCAAGGACCCCTCATTCCTGAGCTATAAATGTTTGCCTTTATTAATAAAAACTATGAAGGGTCCTTGGTGCTGTCTGAGCTTGTTTTCTTGCAGATGTTTCATTACCCAAACTAGCTAACATCATCAGTGCTAGTAAAGAATGCAATTTGCTATCAGTTTATTCTAGAATATAATTCATAAAAGGTTCTAGAATATAAACTGACAGAAAACTGCACTCTTTTCTAGTACAGATAATGCTATCTAGTTTGGGTAATGAAATGTCTGCAAGAAAACAAGCAAGCTCAGAGAGCACCAAGGACCCTTCATTCCTAAGCTATAAATATTTGCCTTTATTGGTAAAAACTTACCTATTACCCGAAATTTATATGTTTTAGATGGAAGATGGATTCCTGCGTAAGTGTCTGCATTACCTTCATTCAACACCACTTGCAAATTTAGCGTGTAGGTTCCAAGGTCAATAATATTTTCTGTGTATAATCAGACATAAATGTTAAATTTAAGATATCAAATATTATTCAACTGTAGGATATACTAAAACAACAACACTACTTACCCATTTTTTTGAACCAGTAAGAAGACCAGCTTCGTCCATATTGACTGGTACAAGAAATTAGTTCCTTCTCTTGATCAGAAGCTTACAGAAAAACAAAGACATTATTATACTATAAATCAATCTGTTATTAATTCTAATGCATTTGGAAAATTTTTGAAGATAAATACACACATACTATATATATGTGTATGTATGTACCCATTTCCTCGAAAATAAGACCTAGTCTTATAATTTTGGGGGCTCCAAAATAAGTCCAAGGGCTTATTTTTGGGGAAACAAGATTTCAGCATGATCAGCCTGGCTCGGTGCCCCATCCCACAGCGCATGCACAAGAGGCAGCAAGTGTGTGTCTTATTTTGGGGGAAATACAGTATGTATGTAAATATGTAGAAATAGATGGACAGACAGATAGATTTGGGTTGTTAAGTAAGACTATCTTTAATTAGCTGAAATAAAACCAATTCAAACATTTAACAATGGAAAATATAATCTATTTTCATTTAAGAACTAAAATAACAAATTTGTTCTTAAAGTGCATTAAAAAAGCAATAGGTTGATATTATCCTAGGAGGGGAACTTCACTGAATAGATAACGTAACTGTGAAAGCCCTTTTTTGTAGCATTTGTGAGTGTTTACTATCCTTAGTAGCAGGTTAGTAAACAGAGCTTCTGATATTTCTTAACATGGGCTTGTTCATACAAAGATAAACTGTTTTTCAGTCCATTTTTTTATTTGGGTCAATTTTTAAATTTAAAATATTTTTGGGGGTAAGCTTTGACTTGCTGCCTCGGGGATTGGGAGTGGGGGCACTGTTTTGCAGTGGTTCTCCTCCTATCTCTCGGGTGCTTGCAATCGGTGTTGGCAGGGGGCAGAGGCGACTCGGGGCTCTAACTTGTGGGGTCCCCCGGGTGGTCCTCTCGCCCCTCTTGTTCAACATATATGAAGCTGTTGGGTGAGATCATCCGTGGTTTTGGGGTGAGGTATCATCAGTATGCTGATGATACCCAGCTCTACATCTCCACCCCAAACCATGTCAGTGATGCCCTCTCTGTGATATCCCGTTGTCTGGATGCGGTACGGACCTGGATGGATGGAAACATGCTTCAACTCAATCCGGCCAAGACTGAGTGGCTGTTTGTACCGGCATCTTGGTCCAGTCAGGAGATTCTACCATTGGTCATGGGGGGAGAGGTATTGCCCCCTATGGAAAGGGCTCGGAACCTGGGGGTCCTCCTGGACTCACGGCTCAAGTTAGAGGAGCAGGTGGGAGCCGTGGCCAGGGGAGCCTTTGCCCAGGTCTGGCTGGTTCGCCAGGTACGCCCGTTTCTGGACTGAGATGCCATGCGCACAGTCACTCATGCTCTTGTGACCTTCCGACTCGACTACTGCAAAGCTCTCTATTTAGGGCTGCCCTTGCATGTCATTCGGAGATTGCAGCTGGTGCAGAATGCAGCCGCGTGGGTGGTGATGGGGGCTTCCCGATACTCCCACATTACACCTCTCCTGCGTGACTTGCATTGGCTGCCGGTTGCCCTCTGGGTGAGATTCAAGGTTTTAGTATTAACATTCAAAGTCCTACAAGGCATGGGTCCGGGATATTTGAGGGAGCGTCTCCTGCCAATATCTAGTACCAACCGCCCTGTTCAAGCACACAGACAGGGGCTTCTCCGGGTGCCGTCGGTGAGTCAATGCCGGCTGGCGGCATCCCGGGGACGGGTCTACTCTGTGGTGGTTCCCGCCCTATGGAATCAACTATCCCTGGGGCTCCGCCTGGCCCCTTACCTTCGCACCTTCCGCCACGACCTGAAAACCTGGTTATTCGAACAGGCTGGGCTGGGCTGATCTCCTGGGGGGTTAAATTTTAAATGGTATACTGGGGTTTCAACTTAAATTAGACTTGTTACTGTTTAATATTGTTTTAAATTAATTTATTGTGTGTTCTGGTTTTAATTGTGAGCCACCCCGAGTCCTTGGAGATGGGGCGGCATACAAGTCTAAATAATAAATAAATAAATAAAATAAAATGAAAATGAATACAGGTAGTCCTAGACTTACAACTATTCATTTAGTGACTGTCTGAAGTTACAATGGCATTGAAAAACTAATGATGGTTTTTCACACTTACAACTGTTGCAGCAACCTCATGGTTAGATGATCAAAATTTGGATGATTAGCAATTGGCTCATATTTATAACAGCTGTTTCCTGGGTCATGGGATCACATTTTGTGACCTTCTGACAAGCAAAGTCAATGAAGAATTCAAGTTCACTATACAAACATGATACTAACTTAACAACTGAAGTCATTCATTGAACAACTTTGGCAAGAAAGATCATAAAATTTGATAAAACTCACTTAACTGTCTCACTTAGAAATTTTGGGCTCAATTGTGGTCGTAAGTTAAGGACTACTTCTATTTGTGCAGTATATCTGCATCTTGTTCATTATATTAAAATTCTACAACATATTATCCTTTATTGGTTGATCATGGCTTTCCTCCTTTTACTTTATTATTTATTTATTCAATTTATATGACCACCCACAAGTGATTCTGGGCAAGGTTTTTCTACACTTACCAGAGTTAGGCTGCCACATACATGCCGACTTAAATAAATAATCAAAATTCAAGATGTTTTGCCCATGAGGTTCACTGTCGTAGAAGAGGCTACAATTTGAGTATCTTACTTTAATATATACTAATACATTAAAATAATGTAGGAAAAATACAACTTGCATGCTTACAGTGCAAAACAACCTTAAGTTGCACAAGTAATTTCTTTTGTCCTCCACGATTTGATGGTGGAAGTCTTTGGATAGGCTCGCCTTTTTTATTCAGTATTTCAATTCTTAGATCTCCTAATGGAAAAAACAGAGCAACCAACAAACATGAAAAACAAATAAATTTAATAATCAATCCACATATTTATAAGAAATAGGTTGCAATAAGCTATTTCTGAAATTAATACTAACCTATTGTAAATCCTGCATGCTTAATGTCATCTGAAAATAATTCATTTCCTTTAGGCCATGTTACTGACAGACTATCAGGAAATCTAGTAAGAAAAGAAGTGTTAAGAGTCCACTTTGGTGAAATAATTATTTATATAAATTGCATACATAAATAAACAAATCAAGTAAAACACTTATAAATTAAATTATCAAGACAATAAAAATGCATCTAATTACTTAGGCAATTTTCTTCTTCAAAAAATACTCAACAAAATAGTAATTTGTTTAGCCACTGCAGGATATAGCAATGTGTCACCTCCACCTTAATTAAAATAGACTAAAGTGAGAATGATTGGATGAGAAGGCCTCAGGAAAATCTCAGGGATAGAGGTAAGACTGGGAAGTTTAAAAAAAAAATCTGTTAAGAGGCAAAGGTAAGCTACTTATGTTTTAATGTCAAATAATGCTAATAGACATCTTTGTATTGTCACAAGGAATTGAGCTTGACTCAAAGGAATCTTTAGTTTAGTCTTCATATGTATTAATTAATTATTAATATCAACCTATTACCAATTGTACAAAATACATAATCTTAGCAAGAATTATTTACCAAAATTCAAGAAATGTCATGTAAAATGGTACATGCTTCAAGAAATAAAAAGTGCACCACATGGAAGAAAATATGTTCTCCCCTCAAAAGTATTATTTCAGATATAATCAAATTGTGTAGCTTAAGTCCATTAATTTTAATGAAATGAGTTTTAATGTAATGTTTAATTGGGTGATAGGCTAATATTTTTATTTGTGTTTACTTTTTATTTCTAAATTGATAAAATAATTTATTAGCTAAACGAACTTACTGAGCCATTTCCTCTTCAATTTGTTTTTCCAGTTCTGCTTGAGACAACGAACGATCAAGTTTGCATATTGGAATGATCTTTGTTCCATTGTATAATGCTTGAGGCTCCTGAAAATTGATATATTTATATGGAACCTATATCTACATATATTTATGTATATCTCTTCTTATGAATATTTTGAAATTTGAATATATTTAAAATAAAGTTTTATATATATAAAACTTTATATAAACATATATATATAAAGTTATACACACAGACACGCACATATTCCCTTGTAATTAAGAATACAAAAAGAAAATAATCCAGAATTATTATGAAAAACTATATAATCAAGAGAAGGTATCAGAAGAAAAAATAAAACAATACTTGGAGAAAGCTGAATTACCTCAAGTACCTGATACAGTGAAGATGAATGAAAAGATAATGATGATGGAACTAACAGAGGCGATCAAGACACACACAAAAAATAATAAAACACCTGGACCAGATGGACTACCAGCCAAACTTTATGTCTACAAGATACTTTAGGTTTGCTGATGCTGTAAGTTTATAATGAAGTACTGTTAGAGGCCAAAATGCCAAATACATGGATGGAGCAATTATTATTATTATTATTATTATTATTATTATTAATTAATTTATTTATTTATTTAGACTTGTATGCCGCCCTTCTCCCAAAGGACTCAGGGCGGCGAACATACAAAAAACATATACAATAAAAATAAATAAATAAAAACAAGTCCAAATTACAAAAACAGCTAAAACAATAAAATTACAAAATAAACAAACTCTTAAAACTACCCACCCCCCGTGGTCAATCCAGGCCGGCCTGCTGAAACAGCCAGGTCTTCAGGTCTCGACGAAAGGAGCGGAGATCAGGGGCCAAACGCAGATCCGCAGGAAGCTGATTCCATAGGGCGGGCGCTCCCACAGAAAAGGCCCTAGCTCTGGGAGCCGCCAGCCGACAATGCCTGACCGACGGTATTCCCAGGAGGCCCCTCCTATGGGAGCGCACGGGGCGATTGGACTGTGATGCGGCAGGAGGCGATTCCCGCAAGTACCCTGCACCAAGCCATTTAGGGCTTTATAAGTTGTTACTAACACCTTGAAGGAAACCCGGAAGGCAACCGGCAACCAATGCAAGTCGCGCAGGAGGGGTGTAACATGGGAGTATCGGGATACCCCATCACAGCCCGTGCGGCCGCATTCTGCACCAGCTGCAACCTCCGAGTAATCCGCAAGGGTAGCCCCATGTAGAGAGCGTTGCAGTAGTCGATTCTGGAAGTGACGAGCGCATGGGTGACCGTTCGAAGGGCATCTCGGTTCAGGTAAGGGCGAAGCTGGTGAACCAGCCGAACCTGGGCAAAAGCCCCCCTGGCCACAGCTCCCACCTGCTCCTCCAAACTGAGCTGTGCATCCAGGAGGACACCCAGATTCCTCGCCCTATCCACGGGGAACACCTCCCCCATGACCAAAGATGGCACATCCACTGAACACCGAGATGCCGTAAGAACAGCCACTCAGTCTTGGCGGGTTGAGCCTGAGCCTGTTACTCCCCATCCAGGCCTGCACTGCCTCCAGGCACCGGGACATCACCAAGAGAGCATCACTGATCTGGTCTGGGGTGGAGATATACAACTGGGTATCATCCGCATATTGATGATACCTCACCCCAAAACCACGGATGATCTCGCCCAGCGGTTTCATGTAGATATTAAACAGGAGAGGTGAGAGAACCGACCCCTGAGGTACCCCACAACTAAGGGGCCTCGGGGAGGATCTCTGCTCTCCTGCCAACACCGACTGCGAACGGTCCGAAAGGTAAGAGGAGAACCACCATAACACGGTGCCCCCCACTCCCAACCCCTGGAGCCGCCGCAGAAGGATACCATGGTCGATGGTATTGAAAGCCGCTGAGAGATCTAAAAGGACCAGGACAGAGGAAAAACCCCTGTCCCGCCCCTCCAGAGATCATCCACCAATGCGACCAATGCTGTCTCGGTGCTGTGTCCGGGCCTGAAGACCGATTGGTACAGGTCAAGGTAATCAGTTTCCTCCAGGAACAGCGGAAGCTGCTGAACCAACACGCTCTCAACAACCTTCGCTAAAAGCGAAGTTGGACTGGACGATAGTTATTCAAAACGGTTGGGTCCAGAGCAGGCTTCTTAAGGAGGGGTCTCACCACCGCCTCTTTCAAGGCGGCGGGAAAAACCCCTTCACTCAAAGAAGCATTGATAACTGCCTGGAGCCAGCTGCGTGTAACCTCCCTGGAGGCATAAACCAACCAGGAAGGACACGGGTCCAATAAACACATGGTGGAGGACAGCCTCTGCATGATCCTGTCCACTTCATCCAGGGAGACAGAGTCAAACTCAACCCAAATAGGATCCACAAGACTCATCGCCACTCCATCGTCAACATCCTGCCAGTCGGAGTCCAAGCCAGCCCGAATCTGAGCGACCTTATCTGCTAGATGTAAACTAAAGTCCTCTGCTCTGTCCCGCAGGGGGTCCCCTCCCTCCCTCAATTGCAGGAGGGAGCGAGTGACCCTAAACAGGGCCGCAGGGCGATCATCTGCAGACGCGATCAGAGCGGAGAAGTAAGCACATCTCGCTGCTCTAATCGCTTCCAGGTAAGTCCTAATATAGGCCCTTAGCTGGAGACGGTCAGACTCAGAGCGACTAGTCCTCCACCTGCTCTCTAGGCGTCTCCTCTGCCGCTTCATTCCCCGAAGCTCCTCTGAAAACCAAGGAGCCAAACGAGGTCTACGGCAAGGGAGAGGCCGCAAGGGGACAACCTGGTCGAGCGCTGCCGAGGCCAGCCTCTGCCAGGCGCCACCAAAGTCTCGGCCAGGCTGTGGACAAGGGAGGTGGGCAAGAACCCCAGGGCCGTCTGAAACCTCTCCGGTCCATCAGGCCTGGGGCGGAACCATCGTATCGCTCCTCATCCCAGCAGCGAGGAGCAGCAGATTGGAAGACCAGCCTCAGGAGATAATGATCTGTCCATGATAGGGGTAGAATAACCGGAGATCCACCCCCCAGATCACTACACCACTGCCCCGAGATAGAAACCAGGTCGAGTGCGTTCCCCCCCTCATGGGTGGGCCCCTGAATCACCTGGGTCAGGTCCATGGCTGTCATGGATGCCAAGAACTCCCGAGCCAGTCCAAACGCCACCCCCAGGGAGGCAAGTTGAAGTCCCCAGGACAATAAGTCTGGGAAACTCCACCACCACTCCCGAGAGGGCATCCAGCAGCTCGGGAAGGGCCGTTGCAACGCAGTTGGGGGACAGGTACGTCAACAACAGGCCCAACCGACCACCTGGGCCCAACCTCAGAAGGAGGGACTCGCAACCGCCAATCTGCGGGACAGTGGCCTCCCTTGGAAACAGAGTCTCCCTAATAACAATAGCTACTCCTCCAGCCCTTCCCTGGGCTCGTGGCCGGTGCAACACCCGAAACCTGGGGACATAGATCACACAGAGGGACACCTCCCTCAGGCCCCAACCAGGTCTCCGTGATATATGCCAGATCCGCAGCCTCCTCCTCAATGAGTTCACGGAGGAGGGGAGCCTTATTAGCTACGGATCTGGCGTTTACATACACCAGCCTGAGCCCAGGGACCACACCGCCCAAGGACCCAGGGGAGCGGGCAGAGACCTGAGGGTCGGAGCGCACCACCGCTCGTAAATAGCGGGGCGCCCCAATACATGATATGGCCCTCTGTCTCGTCCCCCCCTGCCATAACCAATCGCCCTGGGGATTGTCAATCCCACCCTACTTGATGTGGACCCCGTGGCCCCCTCACCCCCCCCCTCCACTATGAGACCCCCCACCGGCCCGGGCAAACCAGACTCTACCGAAAAAGGCAGAGCCCCCTCCCTCCTCCCTAACCCATTAAAACAACGAATTAAAATTTTTAAAAGTCGTCCCTTTCCCAATTTAAAATTTAACCCCTCGGCTGCGTCATGCCACCTCTCGGGATCCCAGTATCCGTCATTGAGGTAAGCTGTCGATAACCCCACGGGCCAATTCATGGACAAGGGCACAGTCCTGAAGGCCCATAACTCCGCTAGCGAGTAAACCACCATAAACAGTAGATCACAAAATTCATAATGGGTAGAATGAAAATGTCACGGCAAAAAAAGGTGATAGATGTTGCACTGATGCCAAGAGTGCCTAGGTGGAGAATAAACGGTCCAGGTATCAGTGTCCAAAAGTCCCATGCCACAACAGGCCTCTCACACCTGTTCGGGCCAGAGTCACAATAGGCAGCACACCACTCTCTCACCGCGGTGGTCGGGGTGAAATTGGAACTGATGGCACGATGGTTCCACTCCTCTATTCTCTCACAGTAGAGGGGGTAGTCCTCCCATTGTCCTCACACCACAATGGGACCCAGCCTGAAACCGCATCCTGAAGAAGGAAAAGGTTGAGATGGATGGAAGACCATGGCGGCTGGAACAAAGATGACACTGCACTGACAAGAGTGCAAATAAGGGAGTCCAGGCAACCCAAGGGCAGCCAAAGACAGACATAGTAGACGAGCCCAGAATAGTAGAAAAAATAGGCAGTCAAGAGTGGCACAAAAAATAGGCAGGAGGACCAGGGAAAGAATCCAAGAATAGCGTAGCTGTTAAAATCGCCAGCGGCCAAGATCCCGAGATGAAAAAACCGGCCAACCGTGGGGGTCTCGCCTATGACAGACTCCGACCCCCCACCAGGCCAGCGCCGACTCAGCCACAACATCCACCTGGGCCCCCACCGAGGCTGACAGAGTCTTCTGAACAGTTGGGCCGAAGGGGCCGCCCAGGGGACTGGGCCGACGAGAACGCCACTGTGTAACCGGGGCATCCTCAGGCAACCCAGGAGCCAACAGCAGCAGCAGCACCAGGCCGCTACAACCAGGCTGCTGCCACCAACAGCATAGCCCCGGCCGCCATACCCTTCATAGCCAACAAGGCTGCCCAAAGTATTAAGATGTTCGCTGCAGCCAGAGCCTCCATGGAGCAGCCACCTTCTCCGCTGTCCCCATTGACTCCGCCACCGCCACAGCAGTCTCCACCGCCAAAGCCGTTCTGCTGCCTCGGCAGCCTCTGCCGCTGCAGCCTCTCCGGCAGAGGAAGCCATCGCTGCGGTCGGGGCCTCCGCTGAAGCAGCCCTCACCGCCGCTGCCTCCGCCTCCCCAGTCGCCGCAGCCGTCGCCTCCATCGCCTTCAACGCCTCCATCGCTGCAGCCTCTCCGGCAGAGGAAGCCACCGCTGCGGTCGGGGCCTCCGCTGAAGCAGCCGTCACCGCCACCTCCGCCGCCCCAGTCGCCGCAGCCGTCGCCTCCATCGCCTTCAACGCCCCCATCGCCGGAAAGGCAGCCACCGCTGCCATCAGCCTCGCCACCGCCTCCGCAGTCAATAAGAAAGCTGCCGAGGCACTCAATGCCGTCCGGGCCCCCCCATCAGAACAGCCGCCATTTTCACCACCGGGACCAGCGCCGGGAACAAACTCCCAGCGGCAAAACTCACCGGTGGATTCAACCGAGCCTGAAACAGCTCAAACTCACACCTGAGCTCTCCTAAAAGAAGACCCGAAGAGCTCAGCAACGACAGGAGAGTCTCCACCGCCACAAGCCGTCCAGACAAAAAACTACCCAGGGAGATTACTCAGCCAGCAGCCATCATGCTGGGCATGCGCAAACTAACCTAAACTAAATATAACTTTAATACCGAAAGAAGAATCAGATTTAATGCAGATAAAAATTTATAGGCCAATATCGCTACTAAATGCAGACGACAAAATTTATGCTTCAATAATTGCGGAGAGATTAAAAAGATTCTTGAATTAATTTATACACTCAGACCAGAATGGATTTTTACCTAAAAGACAAATTAAGAATAATGTGAGAATTATTTTGAACATGTTGGATTATTATGAAATGCATCGTGAAAAACAAATGGCATTGATATTCTTAGATGCATAGAAAACATTTGATAATGTAAATTGGCAACGTATGTTATTACAATTAAAATATGTGGACTTTGGGGAGAAATTTATTAACATGATTGAGGCAATATACTCCAAACAAACTGCAAAAGTGATAGTTAATGGTGACATGACAGAGAATTTTAACGTAAGAAAAGGCACGAGACGAGGATGTCTGCTGTCCCCCCTACTATTATATTAACACTGGAAGTATTAAACAGAAATATTAGACAAGACTCAGAAATAAAAAGAATGGAAATAAAAACAGAAGAGTATAAGCTAAAGGCATTTGCAGATGACCTGGTATTTATTTTAGAAATCTAGACCCAAGTTAATAAAAATGATAACAGAATATGGTGAAGTTGCAGGACTGAAAATGAATAAAGGGAAAACTAAAATACTAGTTTAAAATGATACAGAGAAACAAACAATAAAAAAAGAGTTGGTGGAGAATCCAGCTAACATCAAGATGCGCAACTATTAAAGAAGATAACTATATGAAACTGTTACAACAAATCAAATTAGATTTGGAGAAATGGAAAAACCTGCAGCTATCGTTGATAGGAAGGATAGTGACAATAAAAACGAATATTTTGCTGAGATTGTTACTCTTATTTCAAACAATCCTGATAAAATTAGAAAAACAATTCTTTGAAGAACTAAATAAAATGATATTAAAATATATCTGGCAAGAGAAAAAAGCAAGAATAAGATTGCAACTGCTACATGATACTAAATTTAAAGGGGGCTTTGAGTTGCCAGATTGGGAGCTATATTACCAGGCCTCTGCCCTTTTCTGGGTGAAAGAAATGGGTAAATCTGAGATATAAAAGACTATTAACTTTGGAGGGACATGACCTCCAATTGGGGTGGCATGCTTTTCTATGGCATGGGAAGAATTAAATACATGGATATTTTCAAAGACACTTGTTAGAAATGCACTATTGTCAGCATGGGGGAAATGAAAGAAAGACATTACATGAAAATACCAGCCTGGCTCTCCATGATGGAGGCACTGATATATCCGAATATGATTAATATGGAAAAAATTGTAAGGTATAAGACATTTTCAATGATAAAGGGAACTTAAATCTAAACAAGAACTGACTAATCAAGGGATTGATTTAGCATGGTGGCCACATGTACAAATACAATCAAGATATGAGAAAGATGCAAGAATGTATGGTTTCTATAAAGAACCAACAGAACTAGATCAGATATTACTAGGGACAGATGAAAAATTAATTTAAAAAATGTATAGGTGCTTACTGACTATTAAAATGGAAGAAGAGCAAGTGAAAGAAACAATGATAAGATGGGCTAAAAACGTTAGTTATGCAATAGAATTAGATAAATGGCAGAAATTGTGTGATACAGATTATAAACTAACAATGTCAATAGCCTATAAGGAAAATTTATACAAAATGTTTTATAGGTGACATTTACCACCAGAGAGGTTGGCAAAGATGTTTGGAAATCTATCAGCTAAATGTTAGAAGTGTATTCAGATACCAGATTCATATTATTATATTTGGTGGACATGTCCAAAGGCAAAAAACTATTGGACTAAAATACATACTTGGTTAGAAAAAATGATACAGCAACATATAGATTTGAAACCAGAAATATTCCTGCTGGGTATACCATCAGATTAATATAATAAAGGGAATACATATTTCATTTTGCATGTAGTACCAGCAACAAGAATAGTGTTTGCATAACAATAAAAAAATGATGAAATCCTGACAAATGAAAGCATAATAAAAAATATTACTGAAGAATGTGCTGAGATGGATGGATTGACACTTAAGATAAAAGAAAAGGAAGAAACAGAATATTTTTAACATGGGATTTATTCTACCAATGGTTAACTAACAGAAACAGAAATTACAAACTAAACAGAATTTAGAAAGATAGTAAGAATTTGTATTGAAAATTTTGCAAGATGGATAAACTAATTGTATTACTATGCTGTGATTAATATTATATGTTTATTAAGATTACCAGTATTACTTTGGTTATTGTATCTTTACTTAAAATTAATTGTGCCCAGACAACACACTGCTCAGACAAACATGATATTTTTTATGTTTTTTAAAAGAAAAATGTACCAATAAAACATATATTCAAAAAAACCAAAAACCCTACAATATCAAATACAGCTTAATTTTTAAAATTCTGGTTTATAATCATTTGTAGTAAAAATTATATTCTAAGTCAATTTATTAATGTATTTTCTAATAAATATTTACAGATTAAAAAACTAAGTATTAACTGGTGAGGCATTTTAAAGTACTTCTTTCATTTCACTTACAACTTGTTTATGATTACTATTTTAATATTGTCTCTTTAAGAATTGACTAAAATAATAAGCAATAAAAAATCAAAATATTTCTGATGACAAGCACCAAGCACTATTTTGCTATCAAGTAGCATTTTTCTCTCACAGAATAATCAGTTTTTAAGAAGCTGCTTGTTACCATAGGTATGTACCACTTAAAGATCAAATGTTTTTGAGAGGTATTTTATTTTGTGAACATTTAATCTACAAACCCTCCTCTTCCTTATATTTTTTCAAGTTTCTTTTCAAGAGTATTGTTTTCTGGAAAGACTTTGGATCAAGACCTGGCACCAATCTTATTGTAACTAATTCATTATTACATAATGCTATTGAATTGAATCTTTCCTTGTTTACCGTTTCTTCCACCTGCACTTTCTTCTGTATAGATAGTCCTCTACTTTGACCATAATTGAGCCCAGAATTAGGGTCATAAGTTGTTGCGATCATAAGTCAAGGCCCCTACATGACCAGAAATAATTTTCCAGCCTTTTAATTGCAGTGCTCACATGACTATGAGATACTGCTATGGTTGTGTACACTAGCTGGATGCCAAGTGCCTGAATTTTAATCACATGACCACAGAGTGCTGCCACAATTGTAAGTATAAAGACAGTTGTCAAGGTACTCTTTTAGTGCTGTCCTAATCTCGAGTGATTATTAAATAAGGCAGTTGGTAAGCAAAGACTATCTGTAATTTTGACTTATTCAATACTTGCACCATGCAACTCCATTTTGATTCTAGTGTAGTTCACTACGAAAAGTTGTGGCATTTTAGAATTGGAGTAGATAAATGTTTGGTGATTAAGGCTATTGATTCTAGTGGCTAAGTCTTCATAACAGACACATTTTTTTCTTAATATAGTTGCTTGGAAGTGGATAAGTGGAAATCCATGGGAATAGAATGTTGCATTACATAACACAAGTCAATACAGTTCTTATGTTACACTGTTTTTCTATTCAGGCTTGAATCAAAGATATAAATGGATTAATTAAAAATTTGAAACTATTTACTTACCAAAGCTATTTCAACATCTCCACCAGGAGCATAGACATCTCCATCATGATTTCCATATAAATAAAAATGTTGTATTTTGCCATAAACTACTGGAGCTCTTTTAATTGATTTTACCTAACACATAAACAGCAGTTATTTTTTACATAAAGATTTAACTTAATCTAAAAACAATTTCTATGTGATTATAATTTGTAAAAATATCTAATATTTTGTCATAAATGTCAATAATGAATAAAAACATTCATCATTATACTTCTATTACAGGTGAAACTCAAAAAATTAGAATATCATGCAAAAGTTCATTTATTTCAGTAATGCAACTTAAAAGGTGAAACTAATATATGAGATAGACTCATTACATGCAAAGCAAGATAGTTCAAGCCGTGATTTCCCATAATTGTGATGATTATGGCTTACAGCTCATGAAAACCCCAAATCCACAATCTCAGAAAATTAGAATATTGTGAAAAGGTGCAACATTCTAGGCTCAAAGTGTCCCACTCTAATCAGCTAAATTAAGCCATAACACCTGCAAAAGGTTCCTGAGCCTTTAAATGGTCTCTCAGTCTGGTTCAGTAGGAATCATAATCATGGGAAAGACTGCTGACCTGACAGTTGTGCAGAAAACCATCACTGACACCCTCCATAAGGAGGGAAAGCCTCAAAAGGTAATTGCAAAAGAAGTTGGATGTTCCCAAAGTGCTGTATCAAAGCACATTAATAGAAAGTTATGTGGACGGGAAAAGTGTGGAAGAAAAAGGTGCACAAGCAGCAGGGATGACCGCAGCCTGGATTGTCAGGAAAAGGCCATTCAAAAGTGTTGGGGACTTTCACAAGGAGTGGACTGAGGCTGGAATCAGTGCATCAAAAGCCAACACACACAGACGGATCATTGATAGTCAACATAGTCTGTGTTGATTTGGGGAGCCATGTCATCTTCTGGTGTTGGTCCACTGTGCTTCATTAAGTCCAGGGTCAACACAGCCGTCTACCAGGAGATTTTGGAGCACTTCATGCTTCCTTCTGCAGACGAGCTTTATGGGGATACTGACTTCATTTTCCAGCAGGACTTGGCACCTGCCCACACTGACAAAAGCACCAAAACCTGGTTCAATGACCGTGGGATTACTGTGCTTGATTGGCCAGCAAACTCGCCTGACACGAACCTCACAGAGAATCTATGGGGCATTGCCAAGAGAAAGATGAGAGACATGAGACCAAACAATGCAGAAGAGCTGAAGGCCGCTATTGAAGCATCCTGGTCTTCCATAACACCTCAGCAGTGCCACAGGCTGATAGCTTCCATGCCATGTCGCATTGAGGCAGTAATTGATGCAAAAGGGGCCCAAACCAAGTATTGAGTATATATGCATGCTTATACTTTTCAGAGGTCTGATATTGTTCTATGTACAATCCTTGTTTTATTGATTGCATGTAATATTCTAATTTTCTGAGATTGTGGATTTGGGGCTTTCATCAGCTCTAAACCATAATCATCATCATCATCATCATCATCATCATCATCATCATCATTATTAATTGGATTTCTAAGCCTCCCCATCTCCCTAAGAACTCGGGGCGGTGTACAGTAAAAATGATACAAATATACAATTTAAAAAGAAATTAAATCTAGTAGAAACCCAAAATGTAATTAAAACACTAAAAACAATCCTTAAAACTCCCCGTACAGCCCACCCTCAGTCCAGGTCAGCGAGTTGGAATAATCATGTTTTAAGGCCCCGGCGGAAGGAGCGGAGGTCAGGGGCCACCCGGAGCTCCAGGGGCAGGTGGTTCCAAAGGGTGGGTGCTCCCACAGAGAAGACCCTACCCCTAGGGGTTGCCAGCCGACATTGTCTGGCTGACGGAACCCTGAGGAGGCCCTGTCTGTGAGAGCACACAGGATGATGGGAAGCAGTCGCTGGCAGCAGGATCTCCCGTAAATATCCCGGTCCTAAGCCATGAAGGCCTTTATAGGTCAAAACCAGCACCTTGAATCACCACAATTATGGCAAATCATGGCTTGAACTATCTTGCTTTGCATGTAATGAGTCTATCTCATATATTAGTTTCACCTTTTAAGTTGCATTACTGAAATAAATGAACTTTTGCACAATATTCTAATTTTTCAAGTTTCATCTGTATAAGCTATAAGAAAGCTATTCAGAAACAATTTTTGACAAAAATATTTTCTAATGCAGTTCCTAAAATCTCCTCTTGGGCAATAATACAAAGCATGGTTTTCTAGGGAGCAACTAGCTTTAATAATAGGGAGTTATACAGTAATTAATTTCTTTGTTTATTCTTTTGTAATGGTTAGAAAGGTGATTGTTTCTAAAAAAAAATCAATTTAAAATTTAAGATTTTCTTTCCAGGACTTAAAAGTTTCTGAATGTTTTTTTAATTTTTTAAAAAGTTTTCTGCACATATATGACTAAAAACATGGTCTGTTCTCTACACAAATCCTAAAGTCAAATAAAAAGAACTCAGTTGGACAAATGAAACTGAAACAAAAATTTTGGTTTCATTACAGTTTTAATAATTTCTATGGGGTCCATCTTTGTCCACTGTCCTTATGCCGGTTAATGTCATGCTGGACTTGTTTGGCACCATTTGGCACCATTGAGGGTGCCCGGTTCATCTTCACCACCTACCCGGACTTGGATTCTACCTCTTCTCTCTGGGACCTGGCTGCCTCCCATTGCAGTGAGAGGGCAATGGGAGGATTTAATCCCCTTGCAGTGAGAGGGCAGGGGGCTGCTCAGGACTTTTGCCCCAAGTCACTGTGGAGAGAGCTGCTGATTGTGGACTGTTTCCTGACTACTATCACTGCCTGTTCCTTGCAATTGTTCCATCTTTCAACTTCCTCCTGTATCCTCAGACCTGCCCTGAGATGCATTTATCATGCCTGCCTACTCCCCACTGGAGCTACGGGCCCTCCAGGCGGTTCCCCTGTCTGTGAAGTGGCCCCTCGCGCTGTCAAGAGCTTACCTTAATGACGGATCCTGGGATCCTGAGAGGTGGCATGCCACGACTAAGGGGCTAAATTTTAAATTCGATAGGAAGGGGAAACTTTTAAAATTTTAATTGCTCGTCTTAAGGGGTTAGGGAGGGGGATAAATGGGTCTTTTTGCAGCCCGGTTTATGGGGGGGGCGGGGGTTGGGGGCCGGTGGGGCTCGGGGTCCGAGGTGGGGACCGGGATTCCCAGGGTGGTTGGGGTTGGCAGGAGACGTCGAGGCATAGGGCCATATCATGTGCTGGGAGCACGCACCCGCCATCTCTGCGTGGTCGCTCGCTCTGACCCTATGGCCTCCTCCCAAGGGGGCACAGGAACTGGGACCCCTGGGCTTAGGCTGGTGTATTTTAATGCCAGGTCCGTGGCTAATAAGTCCACCCTCCTCGGTGAGGTTATTGAGGAGGAGGCTGCGGACCTGGCTTGTATTACGGAGACCTGGTTGGGCCCAGAGGGCGGTGTCCCTCTGGTAGATTTGTGCCCTCCAGGTTTCTGGGTCGTGCACTGGCCGCGGGCCCAGGGAAGGGATGGTGGGGTGGCCGTGGTTATTCGGGAGACCCTGTTTCCAAGGGACGTCACTGTCCCAGAGATAGGTGGGAGTGAGACCCTCCTCCTGAGGTGGGGGCCCAGTGGTCAAGTAGGCTTGCTGCTCGCATACCTTTCACCCAGCTGTGTGACAGTAGCCCTGCCTGGGCTCCTTGACGTCCTCTCAGGGGTGGCGGTGGAGTTCCCGGGCCTTATAGTCCTGGGGGACTTCAATCCGCCCTCCCTGGGGGAGATGTCAGGTTTGGCCCGGGAATTCATGGCTTCTATGGAAGCCATGGGCCTGACCCAATTAATTCTGGGCCCGACTCATGAGGGGGGAAACACTCTTGACCTAGTTTTTGTCTCTGAGCAGTGGCGTAATGACAGAGGGCAAGCCACTGTTGCGGCAATGCCTGTTCCATGGTCTGATCACTATCTCCTATGGCTGGTCTTCCAACAGGCCACCCCCCCACTGCTGGGATGAGGAGCTGCTTAGATGGTTCCGCCCTAGATGCCTTATGGACCCTGAGAGGTTCCAGGCGGAACTGGGGTTTCTTCCCCCTTCCCTTGCCCACAGCTCTGTCGAGGATCTGGCGTCTGCTTGGCAACAGGCTGCGTCGGATGCCCTTGACAGGGTTGTCCCCATGCGACCCCTCACATGCCGTGGATCCTAGATGGCTCCTTGGTATACAGAGGAGCTCCGGGAGATGAAACGCCGTTGGAGGGGCTTAGAGAGCAGGTGGAGGTCCACCTGTTCCCAGTCCGACTGAGCCCAGCTAAGAGCCCATATTAGGACTTACCTGGTGGCTATGAGAGAGGCGAGAAAGTCTTATCTCTCCACTCTCATAGCGTCCGCAGATAACCGCCCACCTGCCCTGTTTCGGGTTACCCGCTCCCTCCTTTGTCCGGAGGGGGGGGTGCACCCATTGTGGGGAAGGGCTGAGGAATTTGGTCAATATCTGTTGGATAAGATTGCTCGGATTCGGGACGGGTTGACGGTTGCAGTGGTCTGAGGAAAGGGGTGCAGGTAGTCTGGCCAGTGTGATCTGGGATGAGTTTGACCCTGTTTCTGAGGATGAAGTGGACAGGACTAGGCGGCGCCTGAGTTCCACCACATGTTTGTTGTACCCGTGCCCCTCCTGGCTGTCTTATGCCGCCAGGGAGGTCACCTGCGGTTGGCTCTGGGCAGTTGTCAATGCTTCATTGAGAGAGGGTGTTTTTCCCTCCGCCTTGAAGGAGGCAGTGGTGAGACCCCTCCTGAAGATGCCTGCCCTGGACCCGACCGTGTTAGACAACTTCCGTCCAGTCTCCAACCTTCGCTTCTTGGTGAAGGTTGTTGAGAGTGTGGGGCTCGGCAGTTTCCACTTTTCCTGGATGAAGCGGACTACCTGGATCCGTATCTATTGGGCTTCCGACCTGGTTTCAGCACGGAGACGGCATTGGTCGCGCTGATGGGTGATCTCTGGAGGGCCCAGGACAGGGGTTTTTCCTCTGTCCTGGTCCTATTAGACCTCTCAGCGGCTTCTGATACCATTGACCATGGTATCCTTTTGTGGCGCCTCGAGGGGTTGGGACTGGGGGGCACTGTGCTTCAGTGGTTCACCTCCTACCTCTCGGGGTGGTCACAATCGGTACTGGCGGGGGGGCAGAGGTCAACCCCGAGGATGCTCTCTTGTGGGGTTCCTCAGGGGTCAGTTCTCTCCCACCTACTATTTAACATCTATATGAAGCCGCTGGGTGAGATCATCCATCAGAACGCTGATGATACTCAGCTGTACATCTCCACCCCGAACCAAATCAGCGATACGGATTTGGATGAGCGGGAACATGCTTCGACTCAACCCGGCCAAGACTGAGTGGCTGTGCATACCGGCATCTCGGGAATATCCATCTTTGGCCATAGGGGGAGCGTTGTTGCCCCCTGTGGATAGCGCACGGAACCTGGGGGTCCTCCTGGATGTTCGGCTCCAGTTGGAGGAGCAGATGGGAGCCGTCGCCAGGGGGGCCTTTGCCCAGCTCCGCCTTGTACGTCAACTACGCCCATTTCTGGACCGAGATGCCCTGCGCACAGTCACTCATGCCCTTGTTACCTTTAGACTCGACTACTGCAACGCTCTCTATTTGGGACTGCCCTTGCATACCATCCGGAGACTGCAGCTGGTGCAGAATGCGGCGGCGCGCGGGTGGTGATGGGAGTTTCCCCGATTCTCCCATGTTACCCCCCTCCTGCGCTGCTTGCATTGGTTGCCGGTTGCGCTCCGGGTGAGATTCAAGGTCTTAGTTTTAACATACAAAGTCCTTCATGAGATGGGTCCTCAATATCTAAGGGAGCGACTCCTGCCGACATCGAATGCCGGCCGCCCTGTGCGAGCGCATAGGCAAGGACTCCTTGGGTTCCCGTCTGCCAGCCAATGCCGGCTGGCGGTCCCTCGACAACAAGCCTACTCTGTCGCGGCCCCTGACCTCTGGAACCAACTGCCCCTGGGGCTCCACCTGGCCCCTGACCTCTGCACCTTCCACCATGATCTGAAGACCTGGTTGTTTGACCAATCCGGGCTGTGACCCTTTCTGGGTGGGGTGGTTTTATTTTTTTCCATTTTAATATTTAAATTGTCTTTTGGGCTTGTTTGGTTTAATTCTCTTTTAATTATTCATTGTTGTTATCTATTGTTGTTGTTTTAACTGTGAGCCAGTCTTGGAGATGGGGCGCATACAAGTCCCAAAAATAAATAAATAAATAAATAAATAAATAAATAAATAAATAAAAATATTTTAATATGTGTAGTTTTTTAAAAAAATAATTATTTTTTTAACTTGTTTTATAACTTGTAAGTCAGCCATAGTCAACTTGCAGGGGAGATTTTCAGCATAAAAAAAATGAATAAACAAATAAAATGAATAAAAAACATTACACTTAAATTGCTAAGTATAGGGCCAATCTCTAGCAATTTTTTAAAAGAAGTCTTCCAAGATACCCACTGACAATTTCCAAACTAAATATAGTAGAAATAGCTACATTTGCACAAATATGCACTTATCTTGCAAGGATAGCTACTGGGAAACATGCTGGGGAACATGGTAGAAAACCAGGCAAATATAAGCAGTAACCTCTTCATCATGCCTTCAATAAATAGATGGTTTATATCCACTATTAAAGCTATTTCATGAATATATAAATCTTGTAATGGCAACCATTTTTTAAAAGCACCAATGACATGCTCTCAAAAATCTTACTGATTTTTCTACTAGCTGAAAAAGGAAGTTAAACCCAAAATATTATTTCCATGCATGTAACAAACTTTATCAATTTGAGAAATGATTTAACTAACTTATTTAATCAACAAAGAAAATATAATTTAATTATATTAGATTATGTAGTATTCACAGCCCATCAACTATACATTATGCAATCTTTTCAAAAGTGCCTGTTTTTTCAAAAGTAATTAACTTACCAACTGCCCAGTTTCATACATTTTTCTATCCCATTCAATTGCCAAATATATAGACCAAGGTGACGGTGTTCTTCTAGAAGCCGGATCAATACGTGTAACTGGTCCTTCAAACCGAGTAAATTTTATTTCTTTATCATACATTTTATGGCAATGCTTCAGCCATGATGTAAATTCCTTTTCAGCATTCATTCTGGCTTCCTGTGGAAAGTTGTATATATATATTACATGCATATTTTTTTTCAATTATTGAATGATTATTGTTGAACAAAGTTTACTCTTCTTGCATTATTCAGAATTGCAGCTTAAATGTGATTGGTTAATAATTTATACCTTTCCCAATGTATATCTTAAAAATTATACTCATAATTCTAATCCTATTTTTAAAAGATGCTGACAACAATAAAATTAAAGAGGCAGTGACATGTTCATTGTCTCTGATTAGGAATTTTGATTTATATTTCCTTATATCCATACAGGTAGACCTCGACATATGGTAATTTCTTCAGTGACCATTCAGCTACAACAGCGACTTATGACTGTTTTTCACACTTGACTATTTGCAGCATCCCCTTGGTCACATGATGCTTGGCAACTTATATTTATGATGGTTGCAGTGTCCCAGGGACTTGTGATCATCTTTTGCGATCTTCTGACAAGCAAAGTCAATGGGAAAGTCAAATTCATTTTACAACTATGATACTAACTCACTAACTGCAGTGATTCACTTAACAAGTGTGGCAAGAAAGGTCATAAAATGGGGCAAAATTCACTTAATAACTGTCTTGCATAGTTAACAGAAATTTGGGGGTCAATTGTGGTAATAAATCCATGTTTACCTGTACTTAGTATTCTAGGGTTCAGAAATCATTACAATCCTCCTTTTGTTACACTCAACTCTTTTATACATATTTATAAAATATCACTGGATGAGTATTCATACTCAATATTCTTCAGCAGTAGGTTTAATGTGATCCAATAGTAATTTATTGCCTTAATAATTTTTTCTGATGTGATATTCACAGCAAAGGCAAGAAATTAGATAAAGACATTTAAAAAAAATTTGCAATGCCATTAATGAAACATCTTTGAACTTCGTGTCAAGAATAAGGATAAGTTGATGTATCACTTCCACTATAATTATAATAATGTTAGGGACCAACAAAAGGTACTTTATCTTCAAATCTCAGACTGTCCTGAAACTGCAATAGATTATATTTTCTTACTATATAAAAGCACAAACCACAATAAAATTTACTCGATCTAATTATTTTCTAAAGGCGTATACACAGTATTAGAAAACAAATAGATTCAATATTACCCTTCCTTTAATCACTCTTGTAAAAATTGTACTTTTATCTTTTAACTTTGATTCCAAATCCATGAAAGTCAGTTTGTTTGTGGTGACTTCAAAGCTGCCATCTGTAAATAATACACCAGATATTCGGTTGTAACATTCAATTGGAGCGGCCCCTCTCTTTTTGGACAAAGCACACCAGTCAAAGCTTGGGGGAAAAAAGACAACATTTAGAAACACGGAAAGAAAAAATATGTATGTATATGTATAAACTTTAGAACTAATTCAATCTTACTCTGCTATAGTTGTATATGGGATTAATCTTCCATTCCAAAAACATTCAAAAATATCGTTTTCCCCTCTGGCTCCTTTTTCTACTATATTACATTCTTCTTCTTCATCTTCATTATCTTCATCTTCCTGTTCTAAATTTAAAAGTTATTTTCATATCACTGTATGCAGAAATGCAAAGTAGAAATTTTTCCAAATTATGGAAAAGAAGTGCAAACAAGATGCCTACTTAAAATTCTTCTTTAAAAATTGGTCATAAAATTAATTTCTAATACAATCAAATGAGAAGTTTATGTATAAGGAGTGTATTGTATAACTGTGCTTGGTTCCTATAATTAAACTGTACGTTAGCCAACATTTTGGCTTGAAAAAGCTAGGTACTGTTGCTTTAGAGGCCAATGTATTATCAAGCACGTACTGTACATCCACCAATAGTTGTGGCTGGCTGCTAAAACTGTCAACCTTGCGGGATCTAAACAAGAAGCACAACCAGATGAACTAAGCTTACTTTCTTATAAGGTTACATTAACAGAATCTTTGAAATTATTTCCCTCCTTGTTTCTTTTTAGTCTCTGGAAAATGTGAAGGATTCCTTCTGAAATGCTTTGCATGCATCTGTGGACTGAACTGCTTTATCAGACCATTATCCTGGCTGTGAGTGGGCTTCCTCATTCTCACATGCCATCACCCTTACTATCACTGGAGTCTTTTTTCTTATTTTTCTTTAAACTTGCAATCTCTCTGGCCAAGAGATCTCTCTAAGAAGTTTGTTACTATCATCAAATTCTTTCTTGATCTGGAAATTTCTACAATGCCCCCTAAAGCTAGGTAGTATAATATTTAAAATCATGGGAACATGATCAAATTTATCATATTAGTATGTGAATGATAAATACATTTATTCCAAGCAATTACTTACTTGAAAAGATAGGATAGGTTTCTTTGTCATATAAAAAAGGATGGTAACGTATAATTCCTTCCACTTTTCCATTTCCGTTAACAGAAGCTCTGAACTCAAAGCTTTCTGCGGCTGTATTTATATATAACGTCTGCATATCATCCTTGATTTCTCTAAGATTCACAGTCCGAGGTGTCTTCCCCTTTTCAAACAGTGAAACCTAAACAGATGACTGTTAATTTATTATTCTATGAATTACTTGACAAAAGGTGTCATGAATAATAAAACCCAAGGAAGATTAAATTAAATGCCTCAATTTATACTTTAAAATTTGAATTTTATAACCAATAGTTCAAAGAACTGGTAAATCATATACCATATTTTTCGGTGTAAAAAACGCACCCCCCCTCCCTCCAAAAGTGGGTGGAAATGTCTGTGCATCTTATGCAGTGAATGTTGACAAATTCCTGCCCACCTGTCCCCGGCCTCTGCCTCCCAGCAATTGGCCTCTTTGCAGCAAACAGCCTGGTCAGCTTCAACACAGCCTGATTTAGCATGAGCAGCTGATTGTTGGTTGGATCGGCCTCCCAGAATACTGACCATCAGCTGTTTCAGGCTTCAGGAATGGCCATAGCCTATCACTGTGTCCTTGCGCACATTTTCGCCTCCCACACTCTGTTTTCAGTCTCTGCGCATGCCCCATTTTCAGCCCGTTCTGATCAGTGCCACCTGGAACGGGCTGAAAATAGGGTGCCCAGAGGCCGAAAATGGGATGCGGAGGCTGAAAATGGGCGCAGTGAGTGATAGGCGATGGCGATCCCTGCAGCCTGAAACAGCTGATCTTCAGTTTTCCGGGAGGCCGATCCAACCAATCAGCTGCTCATGCTAAATCAGGCTGTGCTGAAGCTGACCAGGCTGTTGCTGTTTGTTGCAAGAAGGCAAATTGCTGGGAGGCAGAGGCAGATTTTTTTTATTGTTATCCTCCTCTAAAGCTAATGTGCATCTTATAGTTCGGAGCATCTTGTAGTCCAAAAAATATGGTAATTATGACATGTTATGAATGAACTGAATCCAGAAAAAGGCACTTATTGAAACACGAGAGTACTACAGGTAGTGCTCAACTTACAACCACAATTGGGAATGGAACTTCTGTTATTAAGTGATACAGAGGTGGGATTCTACTGGTTCTGTCTGGTTCTATAGAACCCCTTGTTAACTTTCTAAGCAGTTCGGAGAACCAGTAGTTAGAAGCAATCTCCTTTTGTTTTTTCCACCCTTATTACATTCTTGCCAGTATGCCTGGACTTCCTATCTCCGGAGCTTCTGAGGCTTGACTTTCTTAAAGGGAAGGTTTCTTTTAAGATTTTTACACTGTTGGGTGGAAATACTTCCCGGACAACCAGCATTTTGAAGAAATAATTGAATAATGAAGCAAAACTTTTAGTGACAGGGAACCAAGATGAGTGACATTCAGCAAGGCTTCTTGGCTAGCTAGAAAGATTGGCATTCAAACGTGAGTTTACATACCGAGTTTTGGTCTAAAACTGGTTTTTGGTGAAAGTTAATTCTGTGCTTGGTGATGTTTAATCTTGTGTATATTGATGGAATAATGTTCCCTATTCAGCTTCAACAAGCAACAGCTACTGTTGTGATTTAATTATTTGTATTGTGTTTGAATTTTTCCTGCCTCATGGTTTCTTTTTCTATCCGGGGAGAGGGTCTTCCTTCACTGCTTTAGTACTATGTGGAACTATCCTTTTGGGGTATACTTCCAAGAGGCAGGATGCAAGCTTGGCACTGATTTTTTTACTGCCTTTCTGGGGGGCATGTGACCTTTCCTTACATCTGGATGATTAAGTGGTGCAAATGGATCTAAGGATTGCTTTTCCTGGGTGTGCTTTTTCTGGACAGCTCAAATAGCCTCTCTGCTAAAGGGTTTCACTTTATGAGGAAGAGATGGCTGCTTGATAGTTATCACTGCATTTTAACTATTTTCATTCCTCAAGGTGCTCTGGCACCCTGTCTGATTTGTAACTCTGGCTTGCAGGTATTTTTAATCTAATGATTGGTATTTAGGGCAGCTTTTTGCAAGCAAAGAAGCTTTTTGTATTTTTGTATAGGTAATCTTTGACTCACAACAGTTCATTTAGTGACCGTTCAAAGTTACAATGGCACTGCAAAAAGTGACTTATGACCATTTTTCACACTTATGACCGTTGCAGCATCCCCACTGTCATGAGAGGCCAGGTGAGGAGAAGCACTCCTTGACATGAGTGATGTTGAGTTGGCCATGCCCAACCAGTCACATGACCACCAAGCCACAACCACCAACTAAGCCACGCCCACAGAACCGGTTGTTAAAAAAACTGAATCCCACCCATGAAGTGATACGGTCAGAGAGTGGCGCCCAATTTTATTATTGCCAATTGCTAAGACAATCCAGCTTTTCTATTTACTTTGTTTGCTGGAAGCCCCTTGAAAATATCAGAAATGGTGATTACACCACCCCAGGACACTGTAACTTTTAAAAATACCTGCTAGTTGCCAAGTGCCTGAATTCTGATCATGGTTGTTAAATGTGACAAGTAGTTGTTAGGTCACTTTTGTCAGTGCCATAACTTTGGTCATTAAATGAATGATCATAAATTGAGGACTTTATATACAATGTTTTCTATCTCTCTTTTTTATCCTGACCAGTAAAACATAGTTCATATTTTTTTAAGTGCATTTATATGGCATCCATTAACCAAAATTCTCAGACTTGGTTACAATAAAAAGAAAATATATTCTAATCATTAATCATTAATTATTTAGCACCCAATAGGGTCCTAAATCAATGGAGATATTTTGGAGGGATATATTGGTGACTAGACTATGGAAGAAGAGGATGAAAACGCTCCACTCATCGCTTAAGGTTATATAGGACAAGTAAAACAACTTTGTTCATTGATTTACTTCCAATATCGAGAGATCCTACCTCAATAATTATATTATTGAAAACCTGTTCTTCATTTATTGGCAGATCAGTCATGTTTCCTTTTGGTCCATGGATATAGTAATGATATAGTTTTCTGTAATCATAAAATTCATTAACCAAACCGTAAATAAATAAACACTGCAGGACTTTTTAACAGGCCACTGAATACTTTAAAGATATAAAACAAAATATAACTTATATATAGAAGCCAGAAGGATTATATATAAATTCAAGGTTTAATAAAAAATATTCCCACTCCATAACATGTCAACTGAAAGCAGAACAACAAAAATAGAATAAAACAAAAACCTTTAGTCTATTATTTAATATTCTAAAATACTATATACCATATAATGCAGTTTCTAGGTTTAAAAGTACAGGAGAAAATTCTAAGTATGATAAGATATGAGTGCCATCAATCAAATTACTTGAAAGCTTAGAGACATAAGATACTTACTTTAACTCTCTTACCCAATGGTGAAAATTATCTTTCAGGTATTTTACATGGTCAGGCTGCATTCCAGTAATGACAACAGCAGTAAAACTGTCTCTGCCTTTCTCTTCCTTAATAAGCGTGTGCAGAAATCGCTCATCAACTTTAACAATGTGTGAAGAATCAGATGGCTATTGGAATTTTTTTTTAAAAAGACATTAAATTAGACAAGGAATGATACTGATTAGCTTTCACTCATTTTGAAATCAGGAAAATGAAAGTTATGGTTTTATAAAATACTTTTGTTTCCTAAATCCTAGAAGGTTGTAAATGTGAAAGGACTGTTTCTAAGGTGACAGTAATCCAATGATTAAAATACTACTATTGTCTTACCTTTCTATTTCTTATATGGCTACTATATACAGGTTCTTTGTTTTTTTTTTTTCAAAATCTTCTTTTGAAAGGACAAGTTCATGAACATCTTGAAAATTTGCAGGTTTGCTTATCATCTAATATTTTTTGAAAAAAATGAAGTTACTTTGGAAGCAATTCTAGCAGTCAACACTCAGATACAGGAAATTTACATCACAAAAACTGCACTGGATAAAGATTATGTACTTTCTCAAATATAACACTCAATGGAAAATAAACCTGGCTTTATAATTCTATGAAATATAAAAACATAGCAAGGGAAAGACTTACTACCCTATACCAGCAATGTAGTTTTCACACAAAGACTGCAGATGTTTTTTCAATACTATAACTTGACACTGAAATCTTCTTTACCACCCCAAATACAGCCTGGCATACTTAGTCTTCTACCACAAACAATTGGCCCATTCCCCATTTATTCACAATCTGTTCCTTTGAAGAAGGAATAGGTCAGCCTATTATTAATCCAGGTTAATTAAGCAATATTAAACTTTACTTACTCTAACAGACTGTCCAATAAAAATACAGCTTGTTTACCACCAACCCCAAAATACGATATATCACTGTTTAAGCTGCAGGTACAAATTCAGGACGTACATATCCTGAATGATCACTGATACAAAAACAAATAGAAGAAAAAATAGAAACTGTTAAGTGTACAGGTATAAAATGAAATTAAAAAGAATAATCAGTAATAATGTTTTGGACTGGTTAAAAAAGAGTTATATATACATTTTGTGACATATCTTTTGATATCTAATTATAAAATACATATACCATATATTTATAGAAATGTTCAGGAACATCACAGTACTTTATGGAAACTACAAATGGAGAAATACATTTCTTTTTTAGCCTAAGGATATACTCTGTTAATAGGCTCTGCCCAAAGTTGACAAAGGAAATGACTGATGATGTAATCGGAGTGAGCTGACAATTTTAGACTTTGTGTTTTGGGGACAGTTTATTGGCAAAATGGGTGCTTTAACATATTCATTTTGTCCCGTAACCTCTCATAAGAAAAAGTAACCAAATCTGATTTTGTTAGGGATAAAACTTAAACCACACATTTGCCCCTCAAAACTCTGCAACTCTTTTCCTGAAAAAAGTCTGGGCAAAAAAGGGCGTTGGTACTTACCTGATATGCCCATTCTCTTTGAGCTGTGAAGAGCATCCAGTAGTAGTGGGAGGTGCTTCAGTCTCCTCCTAGTTAGGCTGGGCTTAATTATTAGGATGCTCCTCCTCCTCCACGGGACCCCTCCCTAGCGTCCCTAGTTTTTGCAAAGTCAAAGTGCTAAACCCTTCTATACTTCACCCTTTCTGAAAGAAACATTGGCTGGAACAGTGCCCCACCAGACAGGAAAAGGGTGGGGCTGGATGCTCTTCACAGCTCAAAGAGAACGGGTGTATCAGGTAAGTACCAACGCCCTTTCTCCAATGAGCTGTTCACAGCATCCAGTAGTGGGACATACAAAAGCTGGAACTGTCCTCAAGGAGGGACTCCGTCTGGTATAAAATCTACTCTCGGTCCCTATGTACCTGTTGTAAGACCCTTCTACCAAATGATGCCTCCACAGAGGCAAAGACATCAATTTTGTAGTTCCTAATAAAGGGCGATGGGGAAGCCCAAGTAGCCACTTTGCAAATTTCATCTATTGGGGCTTGAGTGGCCCAAGCAGCCGATGTTGCCGCACTCCTTGTGGAATGGGCTGTTATGTCTTCCGGTGCCGGTAGGGATTGAGATTCATATGATTTGGCTATTGAGGCCCTCAGTCATCGTCCAATGGTTGAAGAGGAAACCTTGCGACCTTGAGTCTTAGGTAGAAAGGAAACAAAGAGAGCCTCCATCTTTCGGAAGGGTGCCGTGCGTTGTAAGTAAATGCGCAAAGCCCTCCATACATCGAGACGATGCACTGACGTTCCAGGTGATGAGCTGGCACCAAACAGAAATTTGGGAGCACCAATTCCTGCGCCCTGTGGAAGGCTGAATTGACTTTTGGAACAAAGGTTGGGTCAGGCCTAAGGACAACTCCGCCCATATGGAATATACAAAGGTCCTTTTGCATGGACAATGCTGTCAATGGTGTATCCCTGGTCTTAGTTGCTCTGCATCTTGAACCCTGACCGGTAGCCATACTTGTGGCTTAACTGTAATTATTGAGTGAGGCAGCCGCTGTGGAAAAGGTGGGTGGCACACCTAAGGGCCTGCTCCCTGCAGGGACAGGGTGACCTTATCCTGGTTTCCCCCTACTTCCTATCTATTTTATTTTATTTTGTTTTGTTTTGTTTTATACACACACACACACACACACACACACACACACTTTGAATTTGGGTGAGACTCCAATGTAAATTTGAGGAGGCCTTCAGGTCTAGAGTAGTTGGAGATCACCCACAGTCTGGCCTGGGGCCTACTGTATGGCAGCCTCATCTGACTGTTGTGAGACTTTGCCAACGATTATTTACCCTGGTCTCCAGGAAGGGAAACCTAAGGGTAAGTAGGGTAGATTGATCTTTTTTCCCTGGTCCCCAGGAAGGGAAACCTAAGGGTAAGAAGGGTGGATTAACTCTTTGCCCTGGACCCCAGGAAGGGAAACCTAGTGGGGCAAAAATTGCTCACAGGAGAGTCAGGCACTGCATCTCTCAAAATTGCCCCGCTCGCCTCATGGAGTCATGTTCAATGATCGAGGTAGGTCAACGGTCCCCAGGAAGGGAAACCGCCCAGGCCCACCTTTTGAGTTCAGGGGAAAGTAAGCCTATTTCGACGCCTGTGCTCGGTAGATGGAGCGGCAGGCAGGCGATCAAAAGATAAGCGCTAATGGCGCTGAAAGGCTGTGATCGGGGAGAAGATAAGGCTGTGAGGCAGCCGCCTCAGAGCGCTTCTGTGCTCGTTCCCTGCGCTTTCTCTGTTCCTGCGCTGATCATAATAAAGGACAAGGCTCTGAGGCAGTCGCCTCAGAGAGCTCTTGTGCTCGCTCCCTGCGCTGATCGGGAAGAAGGATAAGGCTCTGAGACAGCCACAGAGCACTCCAGTACTTCTCCCGCTAACAAGGGGATACCCCCAATGGAGATAAAACAACAAACCTGCTTTTAGGAAAAACTCTGTGATTTTTAGCTCTGTTCTGGCCAAGAATAACCTGCCTGTTCCTACGAAGGCTGAGCTAAAAACTGGAGACACTAGGGAGGAGTCCCATGGAGGAGGAGGAGCATCCTAATAATTAAGCTCAGCCTAACTAGGAAGAGACTGAAGCACCTCCCACTACTACTGGATGCTCTGAATAGCTCATGGGAGAAAATGTTAATCCTTCTCATTGGTGGAGCCCTATGGATCACTAATAGAGTGCCAGGGAACCATATGCAACTTGCATGCACTGATTGCCCATCTAAGTCTTACAGAATTTTACAGGATTGAAACAACAAGGAATATGAAAATATAATAGAACCTCAGGTCACGACCATAATCCGTTCCAGGACTTTGGCAGCAACCCGATTTGGTCATGACCTGAAGCATAACCATCTGCACATGTGCAGACAAACAAAAAACAAAACAAAAAAATGGTGCTGAAGGGGAAATCAGCGCAGAAAAGAAATCTTTCCACACCGATTTTGTTCGCCACCCAATTTTTGAAGCGTGACCCGATTCAAAAATCGGGTGGATTTTTTGGTCGTCATCCAATTTGGTCACGAAAAGAAGTGTTCCAGACCCAAGATTCCACTGTATCTCTGTATTTGCAAGTTAGGAGATGCACAGAAATCAACGTGCAAATTGATTAAAAGTATAAGATAAACTCTGAAATATCGAAATGTATTTGAACTTTTATTTGGATTTCTGAGTATTTAGAAATAACAGAAAGAGCTGGATCACAGAAAAGAGTCGGCTTTGTTGCATTATGTTGTATAGAAGAGTGGCAGAACCAGGGGCAGAGTTAAAAGGGAATCAACCTAGAATCCCTATATACCCACAAGTGGACTAAGTCCAACTCCCTCCCTTGAATTCTGTAGACCCTTATTTAATTCCTAGCAGGTGCTAACCATTACCCGAGAAGATGCCTATGCATAGGCTGTGTAGCAATAAATCAGTTTAATTGGATCGGGTGTACCTGGTTATTTGCACCTGATATTCTGAGACCATACCTGAACTAAAAATTAAAGTAATGCACAATTAGCTAGGGTATATTTCATGGATATTTATTTTTCATTTTATTTATTAAATTTGTTTGCTGTCCATCTCACCACAAGGTAACTCTGGGCAGCTTACAATGTTAAAAAAATGAACCAATATGAAAAAAATGAACATAATAATAATAAAACACTATTAAATACGAATTATCCACTATAACTAAAAGATGGGGTGGAAGGATTTTTTTATGCCTCAATAAATATTTAGAGACTGCATCAATAGATATATTTACAATTGTCACAAGAAATATTGTGCATTGAGTCATATATAACATTACATATATTTTCACTTACAATAACAGTCTAGCACGTTGGGAAAATGAACATTTCTTGTTCATTATTCCAAAATGCTAGATTGATTCAATGCATACATTTAATACTTAAACATAAATTGAAATTAGAATGTCCCAACCTTTCTGTATCGTCTTGTCGTATAAACTTTGACAATCGATACACAGCCCAGTTGTTTAGTTGTTTAGAAGTCATGCCTCTTCCATTATCAATCACAACAACAGCTGGTTTTCCTTGGGTATCATCAAATAACTGTTATAGAAAAAAGCAGGATATGAAAATACAAAAATAAAATCTGTCTATAAAACATTTTAAAGATTATTTGATATCTCACCAGTTTTAACTCTATGTGCTGATTTCCAGAATTTTGAGAAGTAGCTGATAAGGAGTTATCAATCAATTCTGCAAGAGCATAAGCTAAATAAAAAGAAAATTTTCTAAGAATTATCATTACTGAAAACAAATTAAATTACAATGCAAATGTTTATTCTGCTTCCAAAAGAAGCAGCATTGACAGGTATATTAGAAATCTATGCTTTGGCTTCTGGTGGTGAGGCATGGAAGAACAGAGGTGCTGAAGACTGCTCCCGGTTCTTCTCATCTCTTCTTGCTGTTGGAGCGATCCCATAGGGGTGCATGAATCCCAGAGAGAAGCGTGCTGGTGTGGGGTAAATCGAGCTGCAGTGAGGGGAAGGCAACTCCCATTGCAGCGAAGATAAATCCTCTAGAGCCAGACGAGCAAGAGACCACCGTTCTGCTAACGGCGGCCCCGAAGTCCGGTCTAACACCAATGAGAGGAAGAGAGTGAGTGACAGTCTGTGGTGAGCAAGAGTGAAAGCTGCGGGCGAAGAAGTTTGTGACGGTGACAGAACTGAGTGCTGTGGGATCACAGAAGGCTGTTGAAAGAATCTGATCAGAGCTCTAAAGCGAAGCGGCTAACAAATGGAGGTGAGGCGGGGTGAAAGTGAAAGGCCTTGACAGATAAAAAATAAGGACAGTAACAAACTAAGCAAAGAAAACTGGGAGGCTGGAGATAACGCGGTGCAAAAGGAAATATTTAGAAACCTTATAGAAACCTTTACAATACAATACAGTCTTTATTGATTAGCCGTTGGGCCATATCAAAGTTCCAGCAATAAATTGTTGTTAAAATTTGATAAAAACAATTTATTTATTTATTTATTTGACTTGTATGCCGCCCCCTCTCCAAAAGGATTCAGGGCGGCTCACAGCTAAAACACAACAATAAATAATTACCTAAAAACAAATTAAACAAGGTACAAGTCAAATAGAATTTAAAAACCCCAAGGTTAAAAGACTATCAACCCCCCCAGGAGGTCAGCACAGCCCGGACTGCGCAAATAACCAGGTCTTTAAATGTGGAAGAAGGTGTAGAGATCGGGGGCCAGCCGGAGCTCCGGCGGAAGCTGATTCCATAGAGTGGGAGCCACCACAGAATAGGCCCTCCCCCGGGTCGCCACCAAACGACATTTGAGTTGTGGATGGCACCCCGAGGAGCCCCTGTCTGTGTGCTCGTACAGGGCGGTTGGTGTTCGATGCTGGCACGAGTCGTTCTCATAAATACCCCGGACCCATGCCATGTAGGACTTTGAATGTTAGCACCAGAACCTTGAATCTCACCCGGAGGACGACCGGTAGCCAATGCAGGTTGCGCAGGAGGGGTGTAATATGGGAGTATGGGAGGCTCTCATCACTACCCGCGGCGCATTCTGCACCAATTCAAAATGGAATTTAGTAAAGTACAATTTAAAATGGAATTGGATAAAATACAATTTAAAATGGAATCAGAATAAAATACAATTTAGATAAAATAATAATAAAATACAATCTAAAATGAAGTTGTAATAATGTAGAATAATTTGAGATAAAGATAAAATATGACAGCATCATACTTCAGAGTCATCCCTACAATCCACCCCAATCAGTCCCACATATGCACATCTCAACCGGATCATTTTGTTTAAGTACTGTGCTACGTTAAATGTTATTTTCAAATTCTGGCTGGACATAAGGTAAGTTATTTTGATACGGGGATCCCAATGGGTCATTCATCTGGGATATAAACCAAGATACCTGTCTCTCACCCTCTTATATATGCAACAGTCAAATAGAATGTGAGCCAGGTCCTCTACCTCTGCCGCTCCGTAAATGCAGAGACGCTCATTGTATGGTATAGCATGAAATATTTAAAAAAAATAATATTGCTTATTAGGATTATTTTGAACTTCCACATAGAGACTCAGTAACAAATTTTAGGTTATATACAAATTTATATCCCGCCTCGAGTTCCCTGATGGGGGAAGAGAGGCGGGATATAAATTTAATAAATAAATAAAAATAAATAAATAAATTATACATGTGATATAGAACTTAGACTTGAAATTATATTGGGTCAATATTTTTATTTGCAAGAGACCCTACCCTATTAAGTATATAGAGAGTTCAGAGAGTTTTATCTCTCTCTCTAAGAGAGAGATAGATTAATCAATTGGACTACTGATCAATTTTAATATATAGGACATACTATTGACTGTTACCAGTGAATGTTAATTTGGGATAACATAACTAATATATTACAACAAAAACAAATATTAAAAGAAATAATGTCTACAACAACTACAACTCTGAAAACTGGGAGAAAGGGTACCCCGATGCTAACAACTATGTCTGTAACATCGTCGCCCATGACACAAAAGACAATTGAAGAAACAATATCACTGGAGAAACAAGCCACCAGTTTGAACGCCAATATTCAATCGATTCTGCTTACTCTACAAGAATCGATGCTGAAGCTGCAAGAAACAATGATGAAAAATCACAACGAGACTAGAGCAGATATAAATGAATTAAAAGAAGAGATGGGAAAACTAAGAGCAGAAATGAAAGTAGATATTTCTAAAGTAGAGGAGAAAGTTGGAATAATACAGCAGGCCTTGGAGAAAAATGAAGCAACAATAAAAGAAGTAGAGAAAAGGACAGAACGAACTGAAAGGAAATTGGAAAGGGTAGATGAACAGCTAAAGAATGTGAGTAAAGAAATGGAGGACTCACTGGTCTACCTAGAGATGGACAAGGCTGCTACATATTTGAGATTCCAGAATATAGTGGAATCAAGAGAAGAAGAACTGGAACAGGTAATGGCAGAAATATTGACGGGACTATTGGAAAAGGATGAAGACGACATTTTGAGAGAGTTTGATGAAGTTTACAGTTAGTACAAATTATGCGAGACGTCACAAATGCCCAAAAGAAGTCCACATACAATTTGCGAGAAGGAGCATCCGGATATCGTATACAAGACATCAAGAGAAGAATCAATCACGTATAAAGGTAAAGAAGTCTTGGTTCTCAAACAAATACCAAGAAGAGTAAGAGAACAAAGATGAGATTATAAATTCCTAGCGGCGCATGTAAATCAAAAAGGAATTATATTTAAATGGCTAATCCCAGAGGGGATGTTAATTTCGTGGGAGGAAAGAAAAATTAAAATAGATTCTATGGAAAAGGCCCAGGAATTTTATGATCGGTTGGTAGGCCAGGAAGAACAGAGTAGTAAAGACAATTTGGAAACATACTTTCAAGAAGACCGAGACCTTCTAAGAACCAGAGACAAATCTTTTGGAAACCAAGGAAATACTCAATCACAACAAGGAGAAGAGGGTAAGACGTTCTCTCAGTTACATAGAGAAACCAGAGCAATCACAAGACAAAGATCGAGACTTAACTAAATAATGGAAGAGGAGAGGAAAATACTCTCAATCAACATAAACGGCCTCAACTCTACAACAAAAAGGAGAAAGATACTAGCCAAATTAATTAAACAAAATGCAGATATAGTATGTCTACAAGAAACTCATATAAAAAAGTCAGATGAAAAATATTTAGAATGCCCAAAACTAGGAAAACTATATACCGCACCGGCAGATTTGGGGAAAAAGAAAGGAATTGCTGTGTATGTCAAAGATGATATGAAGGTAGACTTAATAAGCTCGGATCCCGAGGGAAGAACTCTGGTTATGCAAATCTGGATTAACTCCATTCCAATCATATTAGTGGTAATTTATGCTCCAAATGGAGATCAAAAAGAGTTTTTTAAACACCTATATGGAAAAATAGTAGGATTGGAAAAGAGAAATATCTGTATCTTAGGGGATTTCAATGCCATTGTTGACTATCAAAAAGACCACAGCGGAGGGAGGAATACGAAGAAAAAAAGACAGTTATCAAAAATATGTATGGAAATGATGACGGAATTAAATTTGATAGATATATGGAGAAGGCTAAACCCCGATAAAAAGCAATTTACATTTTATTCAAACCAGCATCAAATATGGACACGAATTGATATGGTATGGATGAATGGGGAAATAGCAAATGAATTAAAAGGGATTGAAATCCTACCCAATGAATGGGCAGATCACAATCCGATTCAGATACTCTGGAAGGGCAGGAGAAAACCAAAGAAAAGGTGGATGTTGAATACCCAGCTAATTAGAGAAAAAGGATATATGGATAGACTTACGGAGGAATTAGCCTAGTTCTTAAAGGAAAATAACAATGAAGAAACCACAAAACAAAACATATGGGACACAATGAAGGCAGTAATCAGAGGTATAACAATCTCGTATACTGTCAAGAGAAATAAAGAAAAACATGCCCAACAAAATAAACTACAACAAATAATTAAGGAGTTAGAAACTCAATTACAGAATACCCCAAAGGATCTAAGATTACAAAATCAGATGATAGTAACTAAACACAAATTAAATTTAATTGAACAAGGGGGAATGATCATAAATTTGAACACAACTAGACAAATATATTTTGAATATGCCAATAAGCCAGGGAGATGGCTGTCATATAAACTTAAAAAAGGGAAAGAAAAAAGACTAATTTACCAACTAATAGATGGAAATGGTGATGCCCAACATGGGATAGAACAGAAAAAAGAAATCGCCCATAAATATTTTAAAGATCTATATGAAAAAGAGGGAGTAAATGAGGATATGATAAGAAATTACTTGGACAAAGCAAAGGATAAAACAATTAGGGAAGAGATGAGAGAACTATTAAATAAAGATATTACTTGGGCGGAACTGAAAATAGCAATAGAAAATTAAAAAAACAGTAATCCCCGGGACCAAATGGGATTCCTGGGGAACTTTATTAGGCATTAGGAGAACAAATAGGACCCCTCACGGTGGAAGTTTGTAACGATGTTTTGCTTGCAGCCAGGATGCCGGAGTCATGAAGGGGAGAATTGATTTCGCTGATTCTGAAGGAGGACTTGGACCCCAGAAACATACAAAATTACAGGCCAATTTCCCTGCTAAATACTGATTATAAGATATTTGCAACCATTATAGCAAATAGATTAAAGAGAATTTTGAATGAATATATACACAAAGATCAAAACGGATTCCTCCCAAACAGGCAAATTAGGAATAACTTAAGAATAGTTTTAGATGTTTTGGAATTTTATGAAGCCCATCCTGAAAAACAAATAGCCCTTATGTTTCTAGATGCTCATAAGGCTTTTGACAATTTAAAGGGGGTTAGACAGGGCTGTCCTCTCTCACCCCTGCTCTTCATATTAGCCCTGGAAACATTACTAACTCGAATTAGACAAAACTCAGGTATAAAGGGATTAAAGGTTAAGAAAGAAGAGTATAAGTTCCAAATATTCGCTGATGACATGGTTTCTTTTATTGAGGAACCAATAGAGAATGGACAAGAACTGATGAAAGAATTAGAACAATTTGGAGCAGTGGCAGGACTTAAAATCAATAGAAAGAAAATGAAATTAATGACCAAAAACTTAACAGAAAAACAGAAATTAGAATTAGAAAAGGAGATGGGAATTCAAGTGACAAAAGAAAATCAAATACTTAGGAATATAGTTGACAGCACACTGCAAGACGTTAAAGGAAAACAATTATGATAAATTAATGCAACAGGTTAAGACTTAGAAATATGGGGTAAGCTACAACTTTCGCTATTAGGTAGGATTGCTGCCATCAAAATGACTATTCTCCCATAATTCCTTTACATATTTCAGATGATACCAATTAAAATTCATAAAAAATACTTTGTGGAACTCAATAAAATTCTTAAAATTCTTAAAATTCATTTGGCAAGGGAAAACACAGAGAATAAATTTAAAGGCAATGCAGGATATGAAGAACAGGGGAGGGATGGCACTCCCAAATTGGGAGCTGTACCACAGTGCAGCCTCCCTGGTATGGTTGAAAGAATGGGTGAATTTAAAGAACAAGAGAATATTAGTCCTAGAAGGCCATGATTTACAGAGGGGGTGGCACGCCTTTTTATGGGATATAGGGAAAACTAGTCAGAAATACTTTCATAGACATCTAATTAGAGATGCCCTCCTGATCAACTGGAAGAAAGTAAGAAAAAAACATTATTTAAAGATCCCAATCTGGATTTCAACTATGGAGGCGATGATACACCCTAACAATTTGGATATTACTAAGATGATTAAATATAAGGATTTGCAAGGATATTAAATATATAGGATTTGCAAGGAAATTTGAAATCATGGCAGGACCTCCAAGATCAGGGACTACAAACTGACTGTTGGGCATATCTCCAAGTTCAAAACAGATATAGACAGGTCAAGAAAGAATTCAGAATTTACAATAAACCTCAGCAATTGGACAAAATTCTCTTACGCCTGGACAAAAAAAATATAACAAAATTTTATAATTATTTATTAGAGACAGAATTAGAGAAAGAAATAGTTAAAGGAAATATGATAGCCTGGAGTAGGAACACAGGACATAGTATTACATTAACAGAATGGGAGAAGGTCAGGAATAGAAATAATAAAATCACAAAATCGGCATCTTACAATGAAAACGCTTACAAAATGTTTTACAGGTGGCACCTTCCCCCTTTGAGATTAGCGAAGATGTACCCCAATATGAGTCCGAATTGCTGGAAATGCAAAAAAAGGAGGGATCATACTTCCACATGTGGTGGTCCTATACAGAAACACAAAAATACTGGCAGAGAATTAAAACATGGCTGGAGAAAATAACGAAAGAACAGATCGAATTCAAACCAGAGTTCTTCCTATTAGGGATCCTTAACAAACAATTCCCCAAAAAAGCAAAGTATATAATGTTATATATATTGACAGCAGCTAGATTGGTTTTTGCACAATGTTGGAAACAACCTCATACACCATCAGAGGAAATGATTATTCAAAAAATAACAAATTGTGCAGAAATGGATAAATTAACCCTAGCATTAAAAGATAAAGAAACATTAATGTACTATGAGAGCTGGAACTGCTGGAACGAATGGGTAGACCAAAGATGGGCAATATAACATTATATAGAAGAGGACAATTTTTAATGGAAGTGTTAATCATATACGCGTATTAAGGATTATTAGTGAATATGGCATAAAATAAGGATAGAAATAATAACCCACAGACTGTCGAGGACGAAATTGTTTTTTGATTTTTTTCTTTATTCTTATTGCTTTTTTTTCTTTTTATCTTCTTTACTTCTTTATTCTGTTTCTCTTCTTCCTCTCTACATTTGTGTACATATTGTTTGTTTATTTTAATTGTAAAATTATTAGTCTTTAAAAAAAAAGAAAAAGAAATCTATGCTTCTATAGCTGAAATCCAACAGTATATGTAGTATACATATCCTCTCTCTCTCTCTCTCTCATATCTATATATGTATGCATGTTGACATAGAAGGGTTGTGCAGGGCTTATGATCTGATTCTAAAAATATGCTTTAGAGGAAATGAAAAACAGTAATTTAATCTCAAGAAAAAATATAATTGCTTTAAAAGTTACACAAATGCCAAGTTCATGCTTATAGAGCATCTTTTTGGAATTAAATTGCAAACATTGCATATGCTGCATTTTAGTATTGTTACAGTGCAGTGGTGGGATTCAAATTTTTTTACTACCGGTTCTTTGGGCATGGCTTGGTGGGCGTGGCAGGGGAAGGATAGTGTAAAATCTCCAGAGTTGGTATTTGCCGGTTCTCCAAACTTCTCAAAATTTCTGCTACTGGTTCTCTAGAACTGGTCAGAACCTGCTAAATACCACCTCTGTTGCAGTGTATCACAACACTTTTATTTATAACTCTGTAACTTATGAGTTAGAAAATACTCAAATAGTTACAATCCCTTTGGGGGCTCTGTTCATTTTGGCAAATCATTGTATTAGTCAACATGATCTAACAAAAGTAATAGTACCTTGGCATCCTTAGTTCAATATGTCTCAGGAATAATTTCTTCTTCACTTTACTTTTCATATTACAGTAGAATTTCTGGTCATAACTATAATTCGTTCCATAACTTTGGTCGCAACCTGATTTGGTTGTGACCCAAACCTAATTTTGAAAATTTGGTGCTTTAAAAAAATGGCATGGAAGCAGAAATCGGCCGTGAAAAAAAATTGTGATTTTTTTTGGTTGGAACCCGATTTGGTCATGGTCAGAAAAGTGGACCAGAGTTTCTACTCTACTGTACTGGATAGATAAAAAGAATTGGAAGATGAATTTAATCAAATAAAAATGGAAGATTCTAGTATATCTTATGGTGTTTCTTAAGAATCGGATTTCATTCTTGACATTTCTCTCTTTGGAAAAGAGTAGGAGAATGGCAAGATCGATGTCAGCCATCCCAGGTAAGCCAAACAGGAAACAAGACTAGATAAACTGATTCTATTTTGTTATAAGGGTTCATTCAGGGGTAGGATTTTACCGGTTCGGACCAGTTCTATAGAACCGGTTGTTATGATTCTGCGCAGTTCAAAAAACCGGCAAATCGTGCCCCTGGCTGGCAACAGATCATGGGAATTCAAGCCAAAATTAGTGCAAAAGCTTTGAAGATTTTCTTCACCCCAAACTCATAATTCCCTGATTGAAAATAGATGATGAATGAACTAGAAGTGAAACAGACCTGAAATAAATAAAACTGAATTTAAAAAATCGCAAACTGCAGGGCATGTCAAGCTTAGTAACCCAGTTGATAAGGATGGTCTAGCAAGAGAGCTTAACTATTATGAGAATAGAAAGAAAGAAATCTGTTCTTTCACAGAAAAAGAAAAGCTTCCATTCTATCTGCCTTTTAAAAGGATATTTAAAACAACAGAACTTGATTAAACAATCTAAACACAATCAATGTGTTGACTTCCAGATATCCTCCTCCTCTTTTAATAACCCCATAATCTCTTGCGGGGTGGAGTCTGTGCAACTGAATGGATCTAGCAGAGTGTTTACTGGCCGGATGTCCTTCCTGTTGTCAATGTGGAGTTTTTTTCAGCAGATATGTTCTCATTGTGCCCAAAAAGAGAGACCTGCCTCTACCTAGGATTGAACTCACAGCCTCCTGATTGTGAGGTGAGAGATCCACCTCTAGGCCACCGCATTACTCATTGACTTCCAGATACACTGTTAATATTTAAATACTTACGAAGAGGATTTTGCCTTTTGCTGGCATAGTATTCATACGTTCCACTTTTCAGAAGTGTGTCATAATGTGGACAAAAGTCAATGCGTTCCTTTGTTGGTGAAGTGAGTGTCTGATTAAGTCTTTGTAGTAAGTAGAGAGTCATCTTGTCTTTAACAATGTGACCTACAAGATACATATGGAACTTTAAATAAGGAAAATTTTATTACTAGAATGTAATATTGCTTTACAATCTTCCAGTTGCCCTATTGCCACCTACTACTCCCTTACTCATATTTAAAGTGATCTCACTCATATTTTTTCCTCCATTCCCAAAATAATTTTCTGTTATTTCACCTTAAATGGAAGTAGTCGCCAACTTACAGCCATTCATTTAATGACCATTCAAAGTTACAACAGCACTGAAAAAAGTGACTTACAACTGGTCCTTGCACTTATGACCATCACAGCACACATACCTCCATTACATGATCAACTTTCGGGCACTTGGCAACTGGCATGGATTTACAACAGTTGCAGTGTCCAAGTCATATGATTGTTATTCATGACCTTCCCAGCTGGTGTTCAACAAGCAAAGGCAAATGAAGGAGGCCAGATTTGCTTAACAACCACAATTCACTTAACAATTGTAGTGAATCCCTTAACAACAATGGCAAAAATGGTTGTAAAATTGGGCACTCACTGAAGCACCATCTTGCTTATAAATGGAAATTCTTGTCTCAAATATGGTTGTAAGTCGAGGACTACCTGCAAATCACCTGCTACTTTGCAGAAGGACTGACCCTTCAATCTAACCCAATGCTTACTACTCATTCTGATATTTTCTATTCTTCTCATTAATAATAGGGTTTGCATAGCACAGTGGCTGTGATATTTGCTTAGCATGGAGAAGATTGCTGGTTCAAAACAAGGCAGATTTTTAATTATGCTGATAGTCCTTATTCCTGACCATTCAATTCAGTGATTGTTCCAAGTTACAACACTGGAAAAATAGACTTACCGGTATAATTGGTATTTGAAGTTTAGGCTGTCACAGCACCCCCATAACCCATATGATGGCGATTTTGGTGAATGGAAACTAGTACACATTTACGGGAGTTGCAATGTCCCAGGCCAACAGAACTGCAATTTATGACCTTCAGAGCAAGCATTCTCAATGGGAAAAAGTTGGCAGGAAGTCCCAAGTCGCATCACATGATGTCATGCTTAACAACTAGTGGTGATTTGTTTAATAATTGCAGCTGGAACTGAGAAACTGATGCTATAAGTCAGGTGTGGTCATGTTAATATTTCATTGTATAATCACATAAGATTAGTAGTTTCCGTTTTCTTGAGTAATTTTGGAGCATTTTTTTAAATAAGTGGAGAGCTTTATAGTAAACTGTTTTACTTAATTTATGCCATCCCTTCATGATAGGCGAGCTCAGAAAACAGAACAAGAATTTCAGGAATGCTACTCTATTCTTTCCCATTGTGAAAGCCCACCATATTATCAGTCAGCCCTCTCTTATTACTTTTGACAGAATTACTTTTGGTTTTTTTTCCTTTTCCCAAGATTGAAATGTTTCTTTTATTTTCTTTTAATGATAAGTGCATTATTTCATCATCTTTTACATTTTTTTTAGAAACCTGGGGAGAAAAATACCTTTTTATCCGGGTTTTAACTGGCAATTTTCACTATGCTATTTTTAGAATATCTAGCATAATTCTAACTTCCTAAAATACAATTTACATTGAGCTTTGTGAATAAATTCTTGTAAAATTATTTTTAGTTCACCAACTAAAATCATTTAAACAATTTATAACTATTATTAATGATACTGGTCTATAATTTCTGGCCTAAGTCAAACCTTGTCTTACTTAGACATTAATGCTATATTTGTGTCTTCCAAGTCTCAGGCAGTACGATCAATAATGATAAAATGCTTTTTGTATTGCCCCATTATCCATTAATATAATATTTCCCTTTTGAAGATACAATAACTTTTTCTTTTATAAATGATATGCTAATAATTTCCTTAGTTTATTTGCAAATTCAAAGGAGATATTTTTTGCTTTATGTAATTCATTTTTATTTCCATTCTTTCACTGTTAATATCAACAACTGTTGTAAAAGTTTAATTTGATAAGAGATATTTCTTTGGGAATTTCTTTGCCATTTTTTTCTATTTACTTCATTTTTGAGTATGATATTTTATAAAATATCCTAATAAAAGCTTTACTTGCATCCCAAAACATTCCTGTTAATGTTTATACTGACATTATTTTTAAAAAAATACTAATTTTTAATTCTCATATGAATTATTTTTGTGAAATTTTTTGAAGTCCTGATCATTTGATCCATATTCTTAGTGTTTTTTAATTTAGAACCAAAACATTCTTTCTAGAAAAATTGAAGTTTCTAAGTTCAAAACCAAAATAATCTTTTAAGAAAAATGGTAGTTGTTGCAAGACAAACATTGGTGAAGCATAGTAGCAAAACTTTAATATTTAATTAATAGTTCCTTAGTATAAAATTGATTTGTCATTATAAATACAGTATACTTACCAAAGTTTTCACTTGTTATTTGTTTTCTCTCAGTTGTTGTGATAACAAAAGTTTCACTGGAGGAAATACGAAACACCTATAAGAACAAGGTAAATTTCTAGATTAATAGAGAGAATGGGATTCAGGTATTTAAGAACATTAAAGAATTATCCAATAAATATTTCCCACAATAGCTTTTCAGATTTCTTTGGCTTGATATCCAGATTCTACAATAGACAGATCTTCCTAGTTATTTGTAACTTTTTATGTCTGTAATAAGGAAATTTACCAATCTGAAGATTCTGCTGTTATTTAATTACTAAATGCAGGGTTAGGGTTTCTTGAGAGTGAAGATTTTTAGCTGTGCCCAGCTCTAAGCCTGACAGTTATCAAAACTAATATTTAAGGGAACTTTTACTTCCCTTAATCCTTTTTTAAAATGAGTAACTACAGGAATATGACAGGCAACAGAAGGAGAATCAGCAAAGAAGCATGCTAACTAAATCATGCCAAGCAAATCTGAAAAAGGACAGTGTCCAAAAGAATGGATGCAGTTTATATATCAATAACAAACAAGATACTTAGCAGCATTGCAAATTGTCATACAATATCCTTAATCTCACATTATCAAAATAATGCCTAGGACCATGCAGTGCAGATTATAGCTCTAAATATAAAAAGGTGCTCAAATTGAAAAAATGCTGGGGAATAAGAGCAGCGGTGGCACAGTGGTTAGAATGCGGTACTGCAGGCTACTTCTGCTGACTGCCTGCAATTTGGCAGATCAAATCTCACCAGGCTCAAGGTTTACTCAGCCTTCCATTCTTCCGAAGTCGGTACAATGAGGACCCCGATTGTTGGGGGCAATATGTTGAGTCTGTAAACTGCTTAGAGAGGGCTGTAAAAGCACTGTGGAGCGGTATATAAGTCTAAATGCTATTGCTATTATTGCTGATGACAATAAAAAAGCCAAGAAATACCCAAAATAAGTCAATATAAGCTTCTTTGATTATAGAAAAGCTTTTAATTGTATTGATCATGTCAATCTGGTTGCTGGTCGCTTGTGAGGGAGGCAGAGAGTGAGTACAAAGGAGAAAGGCAGTTTGAACTGCTTCCATTTCCTTTCCGCTTCCCAGAGGCTAGTGGGAGGAGCTGCGGGTTGCTTGTGATAGTGCTTGTGAGGGAGGCAGAGAGTGAGTACAAAGGAAAAAGGCAGTTTGAACTGCTTCCATTTCCTTTCAGCTTCCCAGAGGCTAGTGGGAGGAGCTGCTGGTTGCTTGTGAGGGATGCAGAGACTGAGTACAAAGGAGAAAAGCAGTGGCCCATGTGTGTAACAGCACGCGAATCGTATAATTATGAACAAAAAAATACCAATAATACATTCAGGATTAGTGCGCTTGAGATTGTGATTTTAGTTTATTTCAAAATGACCGGCTTAGTTCATTGTAATACTTGTTTTGCAATTGTCTTTCGCAGTACTCTTTTCAAATTTGGATACTGTCCTCTTTGTAAAAAAATTAGTAGTCTATATGGACAGATTACCTGTCTAGAATCTCTAATCTGTGCTCTCCAAGCAGAAATTAGGTGCCCAATCCAGCCATCTATTGAGCTGCCATGCTACCAGCCCCCACTACCACAAAGATGCTACTGGAAAAGGGCAGCATGGACAACCGTGGGATCTGGCAGGGTGAGAGCTGTGGACCATAAACACAAAACTTTTGCTGTGTCTCAGCATAACAGATAGAGAAGAAGGACATACAACTAAGGCAGAATATCAGCAGATAGCCAGAATCTGCAAAGATGAAGTAAAGAAAGCCAAAGCTCAGAACAAACAAAGACTTGCAACAAAAGTCAAAGATAATAAAAAAAGTTTCTTCCAACATATAAATAACAAGAAAAAAAATCAAGGAAACAGTCAGTCCACTAAAGACAGAAGTTGGCAAGAAAGTAACAGGAAACAGAGAGAAAGCAGAACTGCTTGACTCATTCTTTGCATCGGTCTTCACGCAAAAAAAAAACACTATAGCTCAACGCACCCAAAACATAACTGTAAAAAACAGACCAGAAATAAAAATTAAAATAAGCAAAAAAAAAAATAGTAAGAGAACACCTGTCTGATCTTGAGGAGCACAAATCACCGGGGCCTGATGGATTACATCCCAGAGTTCTAAAGGAGCTGGCAGAGGTCATCTCAGAACCACTGCACCATATCTTTCAAAAATCCTGGAGCACCGGGGAACTACCAGAAGACTGGAAAAGAGCTGGTGTGGTTCCCATCTTCAAAAAAGGAAAAATAACAGACCCAGGAAACTATAGACTGATCATCCTAACATCAATACGCAGGAAGATACTGGAAAACATAATAAAAAAACAGATCTGCCAACATCTAGAAACAAGTAATAATAACAACTAGCAGTCAGTACGGGTTTGTTAAGAACAGATCACGCCAACCCAATCTTATTTCATTCAACATAGTGACTAAATTAGTAGACCAGCGAAATACTGTGGACATAATATATTTAGATTTCAGCAAGGCATTTGATAAAGTAGACCATAGCCTACTTCTTAGTAAGCTAGAAAAAAGTGGAATAGATAGCACCACCACTAGATGGACTCACAACTGGCTGACAAACTGGCTGACAAACCGTACTCAACGAGTAGTCCTTAATGGGTCTAAGTCTACATGGAGGAAAGTAAGCAATGGGGTGCCACAAGGTTCTGTCTTAGGCCCAGTACTCTTCAATATCTTCATTAACATCTTAGATGAGGGAATAGAAGGGGAACTTACCAAATTTGCAGATGATACTAAGCTGGCAGGAATAGCTAACACCCAAGAAGATAGGCTCTAGATCCAAATGGATCTTGACAGACTAGAACACTGAGCCATACCTAACAAAATGCAATTCAATGTAGAGAAAAGTAAAGTCCTACACTTAGGCAAGAAAAACCAAAAGGACACACATAGACTGGGTGAAACCAAGCTCAATAGCAGTAACTGTGAGAGGGATCTTGGAGTCTTAGTGGACAACCAGCTAAATATGAGCCAGCAGTGTGCAGCAGCAGCAGCCAAAAAAGCTAATGCAACCCTAAGTTGCATTAACAGAGGGATACAATCGAGATCAAGGGAGGTACTAATACCACTCTATAAAGCCTTAGTAAGACCACACCTAGAGTACTGCATCCAGTTTTAGTCACCACATTATAAAAAAGATGTTGAGACTCTAGAAAAAGTACAGAGAAGAGCAACCAGGGACTGGAGACCAAAACATATGAAGAACAGTTATAGGAACTGGACATGGCTAGTCTAGCGAAGAGAAGGACCAGGGGAGACATGATAGCAGTCTTCCAATATTTGAGGGGCTGCCACAGAGAGGAAGGGGTCAACCTATTCTCTAAATCACCTGTAGGCCAGACAAGGAATAATGGATGGAAACTGAACAAGGAGAGATTTAACCTGGAAATAAGGAGAAACTTTCTGACAGTGAGAACAATCAACCAATGGAACAGCTTGCCCTTGGAAGTTGTGGGAGCGCCATCACTTGAGACCTTCAAGAAGAGATTGGACTGCCATTTGTCAGAAATGGTGTAGGGTCTCCCGCTTGGGTGGGGGTTGGACTAGATGACCTATAAGGTCCCTTCCAACTCTGATTATCTGTATCTGTATCTATGGATTATCCTCAGGAAAATGAGTATTGCAGAACATTTCCTTATGCTGTAGAAATCTATACAAAGGACAAGAAGTCAGAGTCTGCCATTTGTATTTCTTTGTTCTGAAATGCCTTTAAGGATATTTCTGAGTTAGAAGAATTCTGCAAGAAATAATGGGACATTTATTTATTTATTAATGCATATGCTGCCCATCTTGCTGTCGGAAGCGACTCTGGGCAGCTTACAAAATTAATTTATTTTATAAATTTATTTATTAACTGTTTATGTCATCTCCCCAGAAGATACTCTAGGCTGCTTACAAGCTATAACATATAACAGTTATAAAATAAGTAAAAAATAACTAAAATATTAGAACATTAAAACTACACAGAAAAAATTTCAGAAGAAAAAGTATTGTTAGGTTGTAGGAAACATGGAAACTATTATCTCTGCCAACAGAGCTAGTTTGGTGTAATGGTTAAGGAACCAGGCTAGAAACCAGGAGACTGTGAGTTTTAGTCCTGCTTTAGGCACAAAGCCACCTCAGTAACTTAGCCCAGTCAATTCTCTCAGTCCTAGGAAGAAGACAGTGGCAAGCCACTTCTGAAATCTTGCAACTGCTGGGAACTTGACAAGGAAGTCACAAAGAGTTAATACTAACTCAGACATTTCCACCCCTCCCCCCAAAAAATCTGCTAAATGACATGTTACAAAAGACAGTCTGATCAGGAACCCAAGCGTTATCTTATTCTGTAAACAACTGCACAGATACAAGAGCTATACGCTCAATGTGCAGAAAGATTTCATGTTTAGCTTTTTACAACATAAGAGATTGATCTGCTTCCATACATTTAGGAATGTACTGAACCGTAGTTTTACCAGGAATGAGCATGTGTTTAAATACATCTATGACTTATACTATGACAGCTGAGCTAGGTTATCACGAAACGGAGTTTGTAATGATATTTGCATGCCAACTTTTCTAAATTATTTTACCATTAAGAGCATATAACAATTATCACATGATGGAAAAATACCGACGATGATACAATCAACACAATTAAAAAAAGAAAAAGAAAGCCAACCTAAGCAGCCTAATAGCAGACAGGAAACCTACAGTATTTCAAATTCATTTAATAAACTGTTTCTTAAGTCATTCTCGGTATGCAGGAAAAAAAAATACATCGCAGCTTCACATTTTCTTTCCGCTGCCGCCGTCTTGCTCTCGGCTATGATTCGGGCTATAAATTCACGCCGTTCACGTGGTCAAAGGAACTTCTACATTGACCATTCGCTGTCCCTTTCCAAAAAGCTCTTATTCTGGTTCCCGGTGCGCTGCGTGACCGGCAAGTGACCCGAAGAAAAGGAGCCCGAGGGTAGGGCACCGGGACCGGGACCAGGGGGAGGACGCTGCCCGCGAGACCAGTGGCGCAGTTCCATTAACGAGCTTGTATTTTAATTGGTTGTCAGATTCCCATGAGGGGCAACTCGGTAGGCTGTCCTGAGTTCCAGGCTTGGTTGAGCCTTGCTGGATGATTTATGCCCTTAAAAGGGCTTTTGGCAATTGCTATAAGGTTGCGGCCCCCCTTTAACAAAGGTGGGGGTGAGCTTCTACTTCTGTGATGAGTTTCTGTTTCTGAGTTTCTACTCTTTTTAGAGGAAATATTCTGCCTTTTTAATATTTCCTAGGCTATTTCAATTTTCTAGAAGAGGGGTGGGTGCTAACTTCCTACAGAATAACATTAACTTTTTCCAAGAAGGGGGGGGAAGCAAAAAAATTAAAACATAAGAAAATTAAGTCAATACAAAATAAAACAGATAACATAAAATAAACCAGTGCCTATCTATAAGTTTAAAATATTGTAATAAGTTGATTTTTTTTTAAAGTCCCCCCCCTTCCTGGCTTCTGTTACTTTTTGAAAGTTTAAGAATTGTTTCATTTAATTTTTGTGCATCATGGTATTTTTTAATATATTTTTTTCTATTTTGGATTCTATTAAAAGAAATAGTAGCTTTGTTAACAGAATGCAACATGTTTAAAAAGGCAAAAGCTCAGTGAATATCTGATTTATGTAATGAATCCAATAGCACTGATACCATACTAGGGAAAATATTTATTTATTTATATTGCCGCCTATATGCCCATGGCAACTTGAGGCGGCTTACACAATGTAAAACCATATTTAAAATAAAAAATAAAAAACCATAAAAACAAACAAAAAGAATCAAATAAATTAGAACAAAATCTGGAAAAAACTGGGGGAAAAAATCACCCCCAACTCCCAACTGGGCTGCTGCATTTTGCACCAACTGGAGCTTCCGGATGCTCTTCAAGGACAGCCCCATGTAGAGCGTGTTGCAATAATCAAGACGGGAAGTGACCAGGGCATGAGTGACTGAGGGTATTTTCCCACATGTTAATAGTTGTGCTTTTATAGCGACATTTCGGCAGAATCCCATCTGCCATTTTCAGGCTTGTGTACTGGGTTCTTTTTTTAATCGTGTCTCAGGCTTGGCAGCCTTTGTCTGTTTATGTATGTATATACATACATACATACATACATACATACACACACCCTTTTCCCCATATAGGGGATAGAAAACTTTAATACTGTGACAAATTCATTATTGATCAACCCACTGTTGATTGAAGATAAGCAGTAGTTAATATAGGCTTATAGAATGTACTGTAAGAGTTGGAGGTTACATTGGGCATCTTCTAGTCCAACCCACTGCCCAATGTAGGACTCCACAATTATAGCATCCCTGACCAAAGTCATGCAGGCTGTTTAAATATCTTCCCTCCAGGAGAGTCCACCATTTTAAGGCATTTTGTTGCATTGTTGAATAGGTTTCATTGCTAGACATTTTCCCCTGATGTCCACTGAAACATTTGCCCTCCTCTAGCTATCATTCACTTCACCCTTTCTCCAGAATTATTTAGTGGCATTACTTAAAGGTTTACCAGAATCCCATCTGCCATCTTCAGGCTTGTGTACTGGGTTCTTTTTTTAATCATGTCTCAGGCTTGGCAGCCTTTGTCTGTTTATGTATGTATATACATACATATGTATATACATACATACATACGTAGGTCATGGTGTATTTGGGTCTTGTCCCGTGTAAGATTGAGAATACCTTGGCAACGTTTCGACGAAATCTCATCCGTCATCTTCAGGCTGGTGTCTTCAGCTTCATTCTCCTGGGAGAACTTCTCCCAGGAGAACGAAGCTGAAGACACCAGCCTGAAGATGACGGATGAGATTGTCGAATTCTCAATCTCACACACGACCTACATGACTACCCGAAAACAAATACATACATACATACATACATACATACCCACCCTATTCCCCATATAGGGGATAGAAAACTTTCATACTGCGACAAATTCATTATTGATCAACCCACTGTTGGTTGAAGATAAGCAGTAGTTAATATAGGCTTATAGAATGTACTGTAAGAGTTGGAGGTTACATTGGGCATCTTCTAGTCCAACCCACTGCCCAATGTAGGACTCCACAATTATAGCATCCCTGACCAAAGTCATGCAGGCTGTTTAAATATCTTCCCTCCAGGAGAGTCCACCATTTTAAGGCATTTTGTTGCATTGTTGAATAGGTTTCATTGCTAGACATTTTCCCCTGATGTCCACTGAAACATTTGCCCTCCTCTAGCTATCATTCACTTCACCCTTTCTCCAGAATTATTTAGTGGCATTACTTAAAGGTTTACCAGAACATTAGCTTGTTCCTTCAGTACCCTAGATAACCTGTATAAATTTAATAAATATCTGCTATTTAAGAATATAACCAGTGGATTGGATGCCTGCCCTGTCTGTTCTGACTCTGGCCAATCAATTGCACCAGCAAACTCTTCTCTAGCAAATTGTTCAAAGGCAATGATGATATCAATCATAAAAACAAACAAACCCCAGCCAAGCTGGTCAATAGCACATTTTGTGGTAGACAATTCCAAAATTTAATTACATATTTTGTAATGTTTGATCTTTTGTCTGTAGTCTTCCAGCATTCAGTTTCACCCACAATTCCAATATTTTGAGAAAGGGAAATTAGCTTCTCATCCACTTAATCCACACACACACCCGTCACCTTCTTTTAGGCCAAAAACAGCCCAAATGTCATAACATTTTTTGTAGGAAATTGGTCTTAATCATTTGATGCTCTACTTTTGTGATTTTTGATAGGGTAAAAGTGTACACAATATTCCAGATATTCTAGGACCACTTTGGATAAGGGCATTATATTGGCACCTCTATTTTCAATGTTTATTATTCCCAACATGTCAGCTTTTCTTTTACAACAAATGCAGTGTCAACCATTAATTTTGGCTGAAGAATCCAAAGAATGTATTTTAATTGAAAACATATTTTCTGCTGACATTTTTTTGGGGGGAAATATAACTAACCCAAGTAGAGCTGTGTTGCACTTTTTCCTAGAATTTTGTCGATTTAAAAAAGTCTTTGTGGTCATATTTTCTGCAATTGCCCTCCAGGTGAGATTCAAGGTGCTGGTATTGACCTTTAAAGCCTTACATGGCTTAGGACCGGGGTATTTGCGGGAGACCCTGCTGCCTGGAATGACTTCCCAACATCCCGTGCGCTCGAATAGGTAGCGCCTCCTTGGGGTGCCATCAGCCAGACAATGTCGGCTGGCAACCCCTAGGGGTAGGTCCTTCTCTGTGGCAGCACCCATCCTATGGAATCAGCTGCCCCTGGAGCTTCGGGTGGCCCCTGACCTCCAATCCTTCTGTTGTGGCCTGAAAACTTGGCTTTTCCAACTTTGAAATTTGTTTTCTCGCAGTTGTTGTGATAACAAAAGTTTCACTGGAGGAAATACGAAACACCTATAAGTACAAGGTAAATTTCTATATTAATAGAGAGAATGCGATTCAGGTATTTAAGAACATTAAAGAATTATCCAATAAATATTTCCCACAATAGCTTTTCAGATTTCTTTGGCTTGATATCCAGATTCTACAATAGACAGATCTTCCTAGTTATTTGTAACTTTTTATGTCTGTAATAAGGAAATTTACCAATCTGAAGATTCTGCTGTTATTTAATTACTAAATGCAGGGTTAGGGTTTCTTGAGAGTGAAGATTTTTAGCTGTGCCCAGCTCTAAGCCTGACAGTTATCAAAACTAATATTTAAGGGAACTTTTACTTCCCTTAATCCTTTTTTAAAATGAGTAACTACAGGAATATGACAGGCAACAGAAGGAGAATCAGCAAAGAAGCATGCTAACTAAATCATGCCAAGCAAATCTGAAAAAGGACAGTGTCCAAAAGAATGGATGCAGTTTATATATCAATAACAAACAAGATACTTAGCAGCATTGCAAATTGTCATACAATATCCTTAATCTCACATTATCAAAATAATGCCTAGGACCATGCAGTGCAGATTATAGCTCTAAATATAAAAAGGTGCTCAAATTGAAAAAATGCTGGGGAATAAGAGCAACGGTGGCACAGTGGTTAGAATGCGGTACTGCAGGCTACTTCTGCTGACTGCCTGCAATTTGGCAGATCAAATCTCACCAGGCTCAAGGTTTACTCAGCCTTCCATTCTTCCGAAGTCGGTACAATGAGGACCCCGATTGTTGGGGGCAATATGTTGAGTCTGTAAACTGCTTAGAGAGGGCTGTAAAAGCACTGTGGAGCGGTATGTAAGTCTAAATGCTATTGCTATTATTGCTGATGACAATAAAAAAGCCAAGAAATACCCAAAATAAGTCAATATAAGCTTCTTTGATTATAGAAAAGCTTTTAATTGTATTGATCATGTCAATCTGGTTGCTGGTTGCTTGGAAGGAAGGCAAAGCATGAGTACAAAGGAGAAAGGCAGTTTGAACTGCTTCCATTTCCTTTCCGCTTCCCAGAGGCTAGTGGGAGGAGCTACGGGTTGCTTGTGATAGTGCTTGTGAGGGAGGCAGAGAGTGAGTACAAAGGAAAAAGGCAGTTTGAACTGCTTCCATTTCCTTTCAGCTTCCCAGAGGCTAGTGGGAGGAGCTGCTGGTTGCTTGTGAGGGATGCAGAGACTGAGTATAAAGGAGAAAAGCAGTGGCCCGTGTGTGTAACAGCACGCAAATCGTATAATTATGAACAAAAAATACCAATAATACATTCAGGATTAGTGCGCTTGAGATTGTGATTTTAGTTTATTTCAAAATGACCGGCTTAGTTCATTGTAATACTTGTTTTGCAATTGTCTTTCGCAGTACTCTTTTCAAATTTGGATACTGTCCTCTTTGTAAAAAAATTAGTAGTCTATATGGACAGATTACCTGTCTAGAATCTCTAATCTGTGCTCTCCAAGCAGAAATTAGGTGCCCAATCCAGCCATCTATTGAGCTGCCATGCTACCAGCCCCCACTACCACAAAGATGCTACTGGAAAAGGGCAGTATGGACAACCGTGGGATCTGGCAGGGTGAGAGCTGTGGACCATAAACACAAAACTTTTGCTGTGTCTCAGCATAACTGATAGAGATACAACTAGGCAGAATATCAGCAGATAGCCAGAATCTGCAAAGATGAAGTAAAGAAAGCCAAAGCTCAGAACGAACAAAGACTTGCAACAAAAGTCAAAGATAATAAAAAAAGTTTCTTCCAACATATAAATAACAAGAAAAAAATCAAGGAAACAGCCAGTCCACTAAAGACAGAAGTTGGCAAGAAAGTAACAGGAAACAGAGAGAAAGCAGAACTGCTTGACTCATTCTTTGCATCGGTCTTCACGCCAAAAAAAACAAACAACTATAGCTCAACGCACCCAAAACATAACTGTAAAAGACAGACCAGAAATAAAAATTAAAATAAGCAAAAAAAAAAAATAGTAAGAGAACACCTGTCTGATCTTGAGGAGCACAAATCACCGGGGCCTGATGGATTACATCCCAGAGTTCTAAAGGAGCTGGCAGAGGTCATCTCAGAACCACTGCACCATATCTTTCAAAAATCCTGGAGCACCGGGGAACTACCAGAAGACTGGAAAAGAGCTGGTGTGGTTCCCATCTTCAAAAAAGAAAAAATAACAGACCCAGGAAACTATAGACCGATCATCCTAACATCAATACGCAGGAAGATACTGGAAAACATAATAAAAAAACAGATCTGCCAACATCTAGAAACAAGTAATAATAACAACTAGCAGTCAGTACGGGTTTGTTAAGAACAGATCACGCCAACCCAATCTTATTTCATTCAACATAGTGACTAAATTAGTAGACCAGCGAAATACTGTGGACATAATATATTTAGATTTCAGCAAGGCATTTGATAAAGTAGACCATAGCCTACTTCTTAGTAAGCTAGAAAAAAGTGGAATAGATAGCACCACCACTAGATGGACTCACAACTGGCTGACAAACTGGCTGACAAACCGTACTCAACGAGTAGTCCTTAATGGGTCTAAGTCTACATGGAGGAAAGTAAGCAATGGGGTGCCACAAGGTTCTGTCTTAGGCCCAGTACTCTTCAATATCTTCATTAACATCTTAGATGAGGGAATAGAAGGGGAACTTACCAAATTTGCAGATGATACTAAGCTGGCAGGAATAGCTAACACCCAAGAAGATAGGCTCTAGATCCAAATGGATCTTGACAGACTAGAACACTGAGCCATACCTAACAAAATGCAATTCAATGTAGAGAAAAGTAAAGTCCTACACTTAGGCAAGAAAAACCAAAAGGACACACATAGACTGGGTGAAACCAAGCTCAATAGCAGTAACTGTGAGAGGGATCTTGGAGTCTTAGTGGACAACCAGCTAAATATGAGCCAGCAGTGTGCAGCAGCAGCAGCCAAAAAAGCTAATGCAACCCTAAGTTGCATTAACAGAGGGATACAATCGAGATCAAGGGAGGTACTAATACCACTCTATAAAGCCTTAGTAAGACCACACCTAGAGTACTGCATCCAGTTTTAGTCACCACATTATAAAAAAGATGTTGAGACTCTAGAAAAAGTACAGAGAAGAGCAACCAGGGACTGGAGACCAAAACATATGAAGAACAGTTATAGGAACTGGACATGGCTAGTCTAGCGAAGAGAAGGACCAGGGGAGACATGATAGCAGTCTTCCAATATTTGAGGGGCTGCCACAGAGAGGAAGGGGTCAACCTATTCTCTAAATCACCTGTAGGCCAGACAAGGAATAATGGATGGAAACTGAACAAGGAGAGATTTAACCTGGAAATAAGGAGAAACTTTCTGACAGTGAGAACAATCAACCAATGGAACAGCTTGCCCTTGGAAGTTGTGGGAGCGCCATCACTTGAGACCTTCAAGAAGAGATTGGACTGCCATTTGTCAGAAATGGTGTAGGGTCTCCCGCTTGGGTGGGGGTTGGACTAGATGACCTATAAGGTCCCTTCCAACTCTGATTATCTGTATCTATGGATTATCCTCAGGAAAATGAGTATCGCAGAACATTTCATTATGCTGTAGAAATCTATACAGAGGACAAGAAGTCAGAGTCTGCCATTTGTATTTCTTTGTTCTGAAAAGCCTTTAAGGATATTTCTGAGCTAGAAGAATTCTGCAAGAAATAATGGGACATTTTATTTATTTATTAAATGCACATGCTGCCCATCTTGTTGTCGGAAGCAACTCTGGGCAGCTTACAAAATTAATTTATTTTATAAATTTATTTATTAACTGTTTATGTCATCTCCCCAGAAGATACTCTAGGCTGCTTACAAGCTATAAAATATAACAGTTATAAAATAAGTAAAAAAATAACTAAAATATTAGAACATTAAACAGAAAAAAAGAAGAAGAAAGTATTGTTAGGTTGTAGGAAACAAGGAAACTATTATCTCTGCCAACAGAGCTAGTTTGGTGTAATGGTTAAGGAACCAGGCTAGAAACCAGGAGAAGATACTCTAGTGCTACTTTATAACAGTCCTGTTCAGGAAAAAGTATTGTTAGGTTGTAGGAAACATGGAAACTATTATCTCTGCCAACAGAGCTAGTTTGGTGTAATGGTTAAGGAACCAGGCTAGAAACCAGGAGACTGTGAGTTTTAGTCCTGCTTTAGGCACAAAGCCACCTCAGTAACTTAGCCCAGTCAATTCTCTCAGTCCTAGGAAGAAGACAGTGGCAAGTCACTTCTGAAATCTTGCAACTGCTGGGAACTTGTCAAGGAAGTCACAAAGAGTTAATACTAACTCAAAGATATCCCCCCAAAAAATCTGCTAAATGACATGTTACAAAAGACAGTCTGATCAGGAACCCAAGCGTTATCTTATTCTGTAAACAACTGCACAGATACAAGAGCTATACACTCAATGTGCAGAAAGATTTCATGTTTAGCTTTTTACAACATAAGAGATTGATCTGCTTCCATACATTTAGGAATGTACTGAACCGTAGTTTTACCAGGAATGAGCATGCGTTTAAATACATCTATGACTTATACTATGACAGCTGAGCTAGGTTATCACGAAACGGAGTTTGTAATGATATTTGCATGCCAACTTTTCTAAATTATTTTACCATTAAGAGCATATAACAATTATCACATGATGGAAAAATACCGACGATGATACAATTAACACAATTAAAAAAAGAAAAAGAAAGCCAACCTAAGCAGCCTAATAGCAGACAGGAAACCTACAGTATTTCAAATTCATTTAATAAACTGTTTCTTAAGTCATTCTCGGTATGCAGGAAAAAAAAATACATCGCAGCTTCACATTTTCTTTCCGCTGCCGCCGTCTTGCTCTCGGCTATGATTCGGGCTATAAATTCACGCCGTTCACGTGGTCAAAGGAACTTCTACATTGACCATTCTCTGTCCCTTTCCAAAAAGCTCTTATTCTGGTTCCCGGTGCGCTGCGTGACCGGCAAGTGACCCGAAGAAAAGGAGCCCGAGGGTAGGGCACCGGGACCGGGACCAGGGGGAGGACGCTGCCTGCGAGACCAATGGCGCAGTTCCATTCACGGCGCCGCATTTTAATTCGCCTCCCTCCCTTACGTTACCTCACAAACGGCCTCAAGGAATCTCTCATAGTTTTCTGGGTAACATTGAAGGACTCTTGCGGCTTCATCTGCCTGCTTCCGACGCCGGTCGTACACGATGAGAGTTTAATATCCTTCTACACCACAATTCAGAAATGCAAAGGATTGGAGCTTCAGGTGGCCCCTGACCTCCAATCCTTCCGTCGTGGCCTGAAAACTTGGCTTTTCCAATTTGCCGACCTGGACTGATGGAGGGGATGGGGTTTTACTGACAGTTCTTATGAATTTTAATTGGTTATTGGGATTTCAAACTTAATTGTTTTTTAATATTTGTATTATATTTTTATTATTGTAAGCCCGCCCTGAGTCCTTCGGGAGATAGGGCGGCATAGAAATCCATCAAATAAATAAATAAATAAATAAATTTGCAGAACAGGGCAGCATTCAGCATAGATTTCCGTCCCAGCTACTGTTGGGCCATGAGGTGTTGTTTCACTCCACAATAACATGGGTTCATCTTCCCTCAAATCTTGCCCTGAGATCTTGTGAAATATTAACTATTTGAAACTATGGTTTTCCTATGTTGATAATTGGTAGGCAATTACAGGCTTTACATTAGTAACTCAATTTTCAATCATACTTTTTGCGTTCTAATTAGTGCTTTCAAGAACAAAACAAGTATATATGAAATATTTGAATCCATGAACATTTATCATTGTCTATGTACTGATACTCATAAAACAGAGTCAGGTTGTAAGGCTTAGTGTATTTATGCATCTGAAAAGTGAATATTGGTTTTAATAACTGAACTATTACAATAAAAAAGAGATAGCCTCCAAAGATCACATGAACAGAAGTTACAATTCAAACATTATAAAACACTGCCATAGCAAGCAAACATTTTAGAGCATTTCTATACTATACAGATAATGTTTTCATGTGTCTGAGGTATACAGGGTACTCATCTTCTTTTTGTAACTATCTAGGATTTCTTTCAAATTCATCAGCGGATCTTGAGATATAAATTCATTGAATTCTCTGTCAATTTTTATATTCTGTTCAGTCAAGTATTTCTAGAAGAAAATGGTAATAGAATATATTTTAGTGCTTATAGTTTTGATTTTATAAATGCATAACTAGCATGATAAGAGGCAATGTAAAATGCAGCTGTTATCTGTAGACAATTTTTTTCTATAAAACCAGTACAAAATTTGTTAAACGTTATAAAAACAGAAGTTTTATGTGAAAGATACCTTGAAAACTTCCGTAGGCTTGAATGACAGATTTGTAAAAATGGAAGAATAGGCAGAGAACGTAACCAACCATTCTCCATCACCACCTCACAATACAGGCATCAAAAAGTTATAGGAACTCCAGAGAAAATATAACAAAGGAATGCATTTACTCTATCCACTATAGAGAATGAACTTTTAGAGTAAATATTCTATTTATCTACAGGTGACCCTTAGTCCCTAAGGCTAAATGGAATTAATAGCCTAACTAGACCATTCCTTTTACAGAATAAACTTTGTCTTCAATTACTGCAAAAATCTCATAAGAAAAGAAAAAGTAAGATTTTATCCACATGGTAACAAGAGTGTAAAAATATTCATGAAGTGATCCTGATAAAATTTAGTAGATTAACAAGCAGGTATATCTTTATTACTCTGACCATATCCAATCTACATCAAAGCGTCCAAGTGGCTTAGGCCTCAATCAAGCCATGGCAGAAACATCAAAATACTATGATATAATGCACAGAATTCCAACAAGTGACCACATAGTTAACTAAAAAAGCAGGTGAGACAGATACTTATTTGATACACAAGTCGGCGAAAGACCAATACACAATACCAATATTATGAAAATATATAGATATACAAGAAATTCAGCCAGGCATACTGTATTTTGGTAATCTTTTACTATATAACCCAAACTTCTGCATCTGAATTGTGCACTATTCCCTCTTTTAGAATGTTTGGATTTTAGAAAATTACAGAAACATTTAAGAAAATCTTGAAATATGAATCAAAGAATAATCTGGAGAATCATTAAGGACAGTAGTTGAATTTACTATGAAGGGCCCTGATTAATAGCCCCCAAATGATTATATCTCTTCAGGTGAAGATAATACTTTACTTCTGTCCCCTAGGAAAAAATCCCCTTCAATATCAGGCTTGACACAAAAGATTGCTCCTTCTTGGACCCAGTGAAGATGATGAAAACACTAAAGATCCACTTTTCCAAATGCACATGGTCTATGTCACTAACATTGATAAGATATTTGCTTGTCTGGACCAACTTGCTTTTCCTAATTTTTGGAGATTTGGGATGGTATGAATTTGTCTAAATTTTCTGTGCCATTGTACAGCACAACCTATATTGGTTGGTGGAGCTGGATTACAGGCTTCATCATTTTATTTTATTTTATTTTAGTAATTACTTATGCATTTGGGGGCATGAAGACTCATAGGGAAGATTTCTTGTCCTGGCCCTTTTTCCTTCTTCTATGTTGTAGGGAAGGGGAATTTAAATGATGATTTAAAGTGTCTTCTTTCCTGCTCTACTCATAATAGAAATTAGAGAAACTGCAAGAAAATACATTTGAATCCAACCATCTTTAGAATTTATTTAAATATTTCTGGGGAAGTGGGAGGAGGGTTGCTGTTTCTGTATGGGAATGTTTGTCTTTCCTAATATGATTAGCTAGAACTTACACTTTGAGGAAAGTGATAAATGGTTTTCTCTAGGCAGGCCCTCTGATGGGCAATAATCGCCTGGATTTAAGGGAAACAACTGGGTCCTCTGTGTTATGGTCCATCTATGGGAGGGAGAAAGAGAGATCCTCTGCCTTGCTTAAGGAATCAAGAGAGATGGGTCACTGAATTGGTTCTATGTCTGATCCATTTGTTTCTCAAAATCTCTCAAGTACTTCCACTGTTAAAGAATTGTTCTTCCTGCCCAGCTTTCCTTTTCCTTATAACACATGAATGTTTATCTTTCTCTCCCCTGTCCATTGAATTGAGAGGCGAGGAGAAAGATGTATAAAGAAGCCTGAAGTAAGTGAAAGGGATAGTTTGAGAGTGGAGATCAGTGTGATAGCAGTGCTGAAGGAGAAGCCGCCGCCGCCTGGCAGCAGTGAAATAGCTACAACTTTCCTAAATTTCACTCTCTTTTTGGGAAGGAGAGGCCCTGTGTTTTGTAAATTAGCCCATAAGAAGTATTTTGATTGGAAAAAAAACCTGCCCTGGTACAACTTTCAGCCAGTTAAAGGGTACACGCTGAGAGTTTCAGTAGTAGATAATAGCATGAGTTACCTCAACTGTCTCAAGATGAGTAAATATTAGTTCCAGAAGATACTGCACATTTTTATCCATTTTCCTTTTCTCTTCTGAAGTTGTTTGCATAACCACTTGGTATCTAAGGAGTAAATACCAGAAAAGGGAAGGAGAAGAGAATATTGCATTATTTATATTGAAAAACTGCCCCTCCATCTATAAATTCAAAGTTTGTATAAACAGCCTGTAATAATTAACACGCATAGCATTCCAAAATCTAAACATGTTTCATTAAAAAATTTCCCATTTAACTAAGATTAATAGTTGTATTACGTTGCCTATTACCTATTCTTTGTATGATTATTTTTTTTGTGGTTTTTCTAAAAAAAATTGTTTACATTTTAATTGTAAATTGCCCAAAGTCACAAATTGAGATGGGTGGCGCTATAAGTTGAATAAATAAACATACGTTCAACTCAGAAAACCCTCTCAGTCAAATCTTGGTTTAATTAAACTAACCGGCACCGGGTTTCATGCAGTTCCTTCGTGGCTTCACTGATACCCTCATTGACACCATTATAAAGCAAACTTTTATGTTTCTCCAACAACTCCAGCTCCTTCTTACTCTTTTCCTCTTCTTCGACAACTTCCTGCAATACATATATGGATCAATACTTCAGAACTAAATCACATGTTTATGACACAGGTAGACTATCTATTGCAAGAGAGCATTATAAGTTTAAATATAGTGACATTGCTTCAGTTCTATATTGTTAGAAGTGTATTTGTCTTTTAGATCAGTGGTTCTTAACCTGGGCGATATTGCCCACCAAGGGGCGATTTTGTTTTTCAGGTGGGCGAGGGACCAAAAAGGGGCAACGTGGGGGCGAAGGAACGGAAGGGGGGTGATAGGGGGTGATGGAGGGAGATATATTGGGAGAGAGATAGATAGATCTATATTGGTAGATAGGTGGGTAGGTAGGTAGATAAAAAGACAGACAGGTAGGTAGATAGGCAGGAAGGCAAACAAACAGACCTTTTGGATGGATGGATGGAGAGGCGCCGGTTCAGGTGTGGTACAACTGTCAATGGGGTGAGCCTGCAGGGCCGGCGCCTCGAACGCTCCCCTGCCGACTCTTAGCATCCCCAAGGGGGTCGGCAGAGGGGTGCTAAGAGGCAACGGGGGCGTTCGAGGTGCCGGCTGGCCCTGCAGGTTCACCCATTGACTAGCACTGCTCCAGAGCCGGCACCTCCAATGCGGAAGTAGTGGCATGTTACGTGCTGCCACGGCCGCGTTCAATGTGCCGCCCCCCTGCTGCCACTTAGCGCCCCTCTGCTGGCCTGCTTGGGGACGCTAAGAGGTGGCAGGGGGGCGGTTATGTTGCGGGAGGGGGCGATGACAACTTCCTCAATGGCTCAAGGGGGCGATTCTTTCGAAAAGGTTAAGAACCACTGTTTTAGATCATTAATTTTTATTCTAGCTAAAATACTTTTGAAAATACTTTACCCAACTAGTTTTTATGAATCAGAAAGGATTAGAACTCCAGTTCTCCCACTTCTAGTTAAGCACTTTACTCAACACACCACTATGTTTCTTTACATTATGCGTACGTTTCTTAACAGAAAAAAACCTCTTAATAATGAATTCTATACAGATGAACTTACAAGCTCTTATATATATGTAGTACAATACCTTTGCTTTTTGCTGACATAAATCTTCCAGTTTTTGTGTTTCTTCCCTTAACATTTTCATAATGCTGTCTTGTTCAGCTTCCATTGTATTTACCTTAAAGAATATTATTTAATAAGGGATGTTAGTACTGAAAGTCAAGGGTGTCTCCAGTTCACATCCTTTGCTTTCAAGTCTACATTTTTTGGCAAAAGGTATGCTCTTAATAATTAAAAAAATTCTGACATTTGAAAATCGTTTAGTTTACATACAGAACAGTTGAGGATCTATAGGAGGATCTACTGAACATCTAGAAATTTAGATTGCATTGTCCATTTTTTTCATTATTGTTATCCTTTCCTAGCAACCCTATACTTGTTTTGAGCACTGAATTATTAGGAATAAGAGAAGTATAGATAAACAAGGATTAATATACAGTAGGTTGCATTACATTATGTAATATAGCTGGCTTTCCGCTAGACCAGAGATAGTTAGGAACTTACCTGTTCTAAGGTATCTTCTAAGTCAATTTTTCTCTTTGTTGCATTTGCAATCTCTTCTTCTGTCTTGTTTATGAGATTCAGAAGGGGAGCCTGCCATAATTATATTTATTTATTTATTTATTTATTTATTTATTTATTTATTTATTTATTTATTTATGGGACTTATATGCCCCATCTCCAAGACTCGGCTTACAATAAAACAAGCACAATAAATATTTTAAAAAGAATTAAACTAATGGTCCCAATTAATACAAAACTTAAAATCCACCAAAATCTAAAACCACCCCACCCATGGGTCACAGCCCGGATTGATCAAATAACCAGGTCTTCAGGTCATGGCGGAAGGTGCGGAGGTCGGGGCCAAGCGGAGCCCCAGGGAAGTTGGTTCCAGAGTTCAGGGACCGTGACAGAGTAGGCACGTCGTCAGGGGACCGCCAGCCGGCATTGCCCGGCTGATGGGACCCCAAGGAGTCCCTGTCTGTGACTTCGTACAGGGCGGTTAGTATTCGATGTCGGCAGCAGTCGCTCCCTGAAGTAATAAGGACCCATGTCATGTAGGACTTTGTATGTTGAAGTTAAAACCTTGAATCTCACCCAGAGGGCAACCGGCAACCAATGCAGGCAGCGCAGGAGGGGGCTAACATGGGAGAACCGGGAAACTCCCATCACCGCCCACGCCGCCACATTTTGCACCAGCTGCAGTCTCCGGATGGTATGCAAGGGCAGTCCTAGATAGAGAGCGTTGCAGTAGTCGAGTCGTAACAAGGGCATGAGTGACTGTACGCAGGGCATCCTGGTCCAGGAACGGGCGAAGCTGGCAAACCAGCCGGACCTGGGCAAAGGCCCCCCTGGCGACGGCTCCCACCTGTTCTTCCACCGGAGCCATGCATCCAGGAGGACCCCCAGGTTCCTCGCCCTATCTACAGGGGGCAACACCACTCCCCCTATGGTCAACGATGGACATTCTAAGCTGGACCGGGATGCCGGTATGTGCAACCACTCAGTCTTGGCCAGGTTGAGTCGAAGCATGTTGCCGTCCATCCAGATTTGTACCGCATCCAGACAGCGAGTCATCACGGAGAGGGCATCACTGATCTGGTTTGGGGTGGAGATATACAGTTGTGTATCATCCGCATATTGATGATACCTCACCCCAAAACCACAGATGATGTCACCCAGCGGTTTCATGTAGATGTTAAATAAGAGGGGACAGAGGACCGACCCCTGAGGGACCCCACAAGTGAGCCCTTGGGGCCGACCTCTGCCCCCTGCCAACACCATGCGACCGCCCGAGGTAGGAGGAGAGCCACCGAAGGACAGTGCCCCCACCCCCAACCCCACGAGGCGCAAAAGGATACCATGGTCGATGGTATCGAAAGCCGCTGAGAGGTCTAATAGGACCAGGACAGAGGAAAAACCCTGTCCCGTGCCCTCCAGAGATCATCCAACAGTGCGACCAATGCCGTCTCCGTGCTGAAATCAGGCCGGAAGCCCGATTGGTACGGATCCAGGTAGTCCGCTTCCTCCAGGAAAAGCGAAATTGCCGAGCCACCACACTCTCAACAACCTTCGCCAAAAAGCGAAGGTTGGAGACTGGACGAAAGTTGTCTAACATGGTCGGATCCAGGGCAGGCTTCTTCAGGAGGGGCCTCACCACCGCCTCCTTCAAGGCGGAGGGAAAGACACCCTCTCTCAAAGAAGCGTTGACAACTGCCCGGATCCAGCCGCAGGTGACCTCCCTGGCGGCATAAGCCAACCAGGAGGGGCACGGGTCCAACAAACATGTGGTGGAACTCAGGCGCCGCATAATCCCGTCCACTTCATCCTCAGAAACAGGATCGAACTCATCCCAGAACGTAATGGCCAGACTCCCCGTATTCCGCTCCTCCAACCACTGCAAATCAGAGGACAACCCGCTCTGAATCCAAGCGATCTTATCCGACAGATATTGACCAAATTCCTCAGCTCTTCCCCGCAGCAGGTCCGGCCCCTCCTCTGGACGAAGGAGGGAGTGTGTGACCCGGAACAGGGCGGCCGGGCGGTTATCTGCGGACGCTATGAGAGCGGAGAGATAAGATGTTCTCGCCGCTCTCATCGCTCCCAGGTAAGTCCTAATTTGGGCTCTTAACTGGGCTCAATCGGCCTGGGAGCGGGTGGCCCTCCACCTGCTCTCTAAGCCCCTCCTACTTTTTTCAATAAAGAAAAAAGTACAAAGTTTTCCAGTAAAGTAATCCAGTTACAGGGTTCAAGAAAGAAATACTTTAAATAAATGGCATATGCATATAATATAGAAAAGATCTTCCTATAAACTGATACGGCAATATTCTTTCACAAGTACTGTTACATTAGTTCATACTCTAGGGAGAGGTTTTGTATTATAAAGCCACAGAAATCCAGCCATGCTGGATCAGACCAATGGTCTATCTATCAAACATTCTGTTTCCCATAGTAGCCAATCAGATGCCAATAGGAAGTTGATTAACAAAACAAGATAGCAGAAGCCCTTTCAACCATTGATGTTCTAAGGGAGCAGCCATAACCTAATGTGCAAATATTTTTAAGCCTTCATTAACATATTTCAATCTATACATAGTACTTAAACCAATTTTTCTGCATAATAAATGAGATATTAATTTCCCCCGACACTCATTGTGATAGGAGAAATTAACTTCACCTTTAAGTATTATTAAAATATTATGTTCATTTATTGAGAAAGTGATTATCTAAAAGAACTTCATATGAAAAGTGAGCTTATACTTACACGAATCTGAGTTCTGTACTTAAACAGACAATTAGGCCCTGCATCAGGATTGAATGTAATTTCAAAATCAATATCACCAGAATTCTCTGCACTTGTAGGAATTAGTTTTAATTTTCGAGCCAATTTATGGTATTCTGTCAACTCTGTTTCAATCTATAAAGAATGAACAAAATTAAGAAGCATACCCTAAGAACCTTGCAGCTGATGAAGTCTGTGAAAACCGGAATTGCTTCATAACCACAGCATTGTTTTGCATTTCTTTGCATTTTCATAGTTTGTCTTTCCTATGCCTATATTTAAATGTTAGTACAAGCTGTTTTATCTTCACAGCTTTTGAAAAACATTAAAATTACTCAAGACAAATTATCAAAAAATTTTGTCCCCTTTGATTTGATGGCCCATTTAAAGTAGGTTGATATATGGAGAAAGAAATTTGCAATTAAAGAGTGCCTGCTTTTCTGAGTGAAATAGATCCTTTCAAAAATATGATTTAGATTTTTGGATTGGACCACTAAGGTATAAATATTAGCAAAGACCATTTTAGATCATAATCTTGTGAATTTGGCTTATAGCAGGAAAATCTGGTTCATTTAGATGGATGAAATGAAATCTTGCTTCAGAAAGAAAGAATGGCAGAGAAATGTAAAAGGAAATTAAAATCATGTCTGAAAATAATTTAGATAAAGGTATTGATTTAAAAATGGTTTGAGATGCAAGTAAAGCTTTCATTAGGTTATTTAATAAAATATATTAGTGAATTCCCCCCCAAAAGTCACAAAAAAATTACAAGGTATTTTAATACAGAATAACAGAGTTGGAAGGGATCTTGGAGGTCATCTAGTCCAACCCCCCTAAGCAAGAGACCCTGCCTACACCATTACTGACAGATGGCATTTTGTCTTTTGTCCAAAGCAGATCCAATACAGGTAGTCCTCAACTTACATCCACAACTGAGCCCAAAATTGATGTTGTTCAGTGAGAAATTTGTGATGGGAGTCCTGCCCCACTCTATGATCCCTCCCGCCACGTTTGTTAATTGAATCACTGCAGTTATTAAATTAGTAACACGGATTTTAGATGAGGTAAAGAGAAAAGGTGACCTAAGAAATTCCAGAAAAGACAAATATTTTTCAGCAAATTAACTTTTTACAATGTCACTTATAGATTCTAATTATTTTTCTATTAGCAGAATAAAATATTATTTAATTCAGTTTATACAAAATAAAGCAGCAGCAATAGAAATATTACTCTCTCAGATGCAAATGTCAGATGCTCAAAACTTTTGTCTAAGCTATACATACTGCTTCTTTTCCTCTTGCATATTTTAATTCCTCATTCCACAGTTGCCGCTGCTCTACTTCCAATTCCTTGCTTAATTTATTTACTGTCTGTTTCATCTCCTCTATTTCAGAATTCAGTTTCTCAATATCTGCAGTGGAATACTTTTGATTATCACAAATGACCACCAGACGCGAGTTTTCCTGTTTCAGTGCTTCAATTTCCATGGCTAAAATTCAAGAAAAATAAAATCTTGTTTGGAAAACAGATAGGTTTTTAAAAACATTGTTAAGTTGAAGCTTAAGATCAAATTTAAAAACACTTGGATCAAATTTAAAAATATTAGGAACTTGATCTTATAAGAAGAATCTACTGAAAGGCATGAGAAACTTACTAGTACTAAGAAAGATGTAATTAAATTCTCTACCTCTGTTTAGATCAGGGGTGTCAAACCCAAGGCCTGGGGCCAGATCCGGCCCATGGAGTACTTAGATCTGGCCCATGTGGGACCCTGGAATTAGCAAAGGGCTGGCCCATGGTACTTCCCAAGCTCCGTTTTTGCTGGCAGAGGGTTGCAGGAGGCTGTTCCAGTCGAAAACAGAGCTCGGGAGCCCATTTTCTCTGGCCACAGGTGCCTCCAACGCGAGTGATATCAAGCTGGCCACGCCACTCCAGCCCCAAAGTCAAACACAACCCTGATGTTGCCCTCAGTGAAAACGAGTTTGACACCTTGGCTTAGATCCTTCCTTTGAGCTGAGAAATACTCAATATTTTGTTTTAAAATATTAATAGTGAGACACACTATACTGTTACTATACATTTAGTGATGTTGAATAGTTTCTCCTTACCAGCAGCTTCTTGCTCCTCTGTAATACTCTTTGTATTTTGAATGAGGCTGCTTGAAAGAGATTCCAAACTGGCTATATAAGCCTCATATTGTTTGCCATCTGCCTGTAAAGATGATTTCAGGCTCCGTAGTTGCTCTAAACGGTCCTTTTTCATACAAAAAGATGGAAATTGTAGTCTGTTAATTAAAATCAGACTTATAAATACATCAGAGCTATGTATGCCAGTACTCAGTTACTCACTGGTTCACTTTCTCTTTCCTTTTCACGCTTGGCAATCTCTTCCTTCAACCTTTTTTCTTTTTCTTCTAAGTCCGCTAAATGATTTTCATGTACCTGAAACAGATCCTCTGAAAGAAAGATGAAAGTAATCCTCCAATCACTCAAGTGCTCTATGACTTTAGTTATTAATTGGAATAAGTAATTGAGATAAAAAGTATACGCTGGGTAGCAAGTTGACATTTTGCTTTACTAAATATCAGATTTAAACCATTTTTAAAAAGATGGTTATGATTTCAGTCACTAAGCAAAGTAGTCATAAAGTGCCACAACATGCAACTGCATTACTTAGTACTGGAAAAAATGGTAGACTCTGTTGCTGTTGCTAAGGGAAAACCTAACATGACTATGACAAGGGAAGAGGCATGAATCTGAAGAGGCTGATGGGCAAGAGCTATGGGCATGTGGGTGGTATGGAGCAGAATAGCACTATGGAGTACAAGAGTCCCATGCCATCTGGGGCATCTCAGGAGAAAAAAATGGTGGGAGTGGGAACAACCTCCTGCTGGAGTTAAACACAAAAATACTTTTCTTAACCACATGAGCTCTAGTATCTAAATAAGTATCTTGAGAAATAGTACAGAAACTTACTTACTTAACATACAAAGTCCTCCATGACATGGGTCCGCAATATTTAAGGGAGCGACTCCTGCCGACATCAAGTACTAACCGCCCTGTGCGATCACATAGGCAAGGACTCCTTGGGGTCCCGTCGGCCGGCCAATGCCGGTTGGCGGTCCCCCGACGACGAGCCTATTCTATTGCCCCGACCTCTGGAATCAGCTTCCCCGGGGCTCCGTCTGGCCCCTGACCTCCGCGCCTTCCGCCGTGAATTGAAGACCTGGTTATTTAACCAAGCCGGGCTGTGACCCTTTGGGGGCGGTTTTATCATGGTTTTATTATGTATTTATGTAATTATATTTCAATGGGGCTTGTTAGTTTAATTCTTTTTTAATTATTTATTGTTTCCTTGTTTTATTTGTGAGCCGCCCCGAGTCTTCGGAGATGGGGCGGCATACAAGTCTCATTAATAAATAATAAATAAATAAATCTCATATTCGTAGATTAAGCGAGATGATGGGAGGAGGGACTAGAGTTTAAACAGAAATATCCTACATTAATAGCTTGGTGAACAATTTTTTTAAGAAGCTTGAAAAACTACAGAAAGCAAGTGGTAAAAGATTCATAGTAATACCTACTTTTTAAAAATATTTTACAATGTAAATTACTCACTTAATTTGGAATCTATTTCAGCATCAAATTCTTCAAAACTGTCTTTACCCTTCATGAAATGGTCATAACATTTTATAGAGTAGTCCAGAAAAAGCTGAGGACATAATTGTAAAATCAGTTTAGTTTTAGGAATTTTTAAAAATATGCTAAACAGTATTGCGTTACAGAATATGTGTGCTTTTTCTCTGTTAAGAAAAGTTTTCACATTCCTACATCAAAACGGTCAGTAAAATGATAACCTTTAATATACATCAGGTATATTATTATTACTGATTTCATAAGCAACATATACTAAATGTTAATCAGAATCATTGATATAAAGAGATTTTGATATATACAACTATTAAAATACAACTATTAAATGCAAAAATAAGATGGAGTATGTATTGTTTCTAAAATGCTTAGCATAAATGCATGTATCTGGAAAAAAATATCTTCAAAAATATTAACAGGTAACAAACTAAATGTTAGCTGTGTGAAACCACAAGCCTAGCAAATGAGATGCCAGTTGTAACCGCAAGCAGAGAACAAAACAGTAGAGCTTATGTGAGACGAAGTGAATTGCATAGTTAAAAACTATGAAAACATAGCTAGGGGAAAGGGAGGTTTTGGGGGAGGAGGATAGACTAAACATTTCAACAGGATGCTCTTCTGACAAGGGGAGGGGCGATGAGTCTGTGTAAGGGAATATAAGCTGACTTCCGTGCTTTGTTCTGTGTTCACCTTTGTTGCGTCCATATTTGCAAGTACATTAATAAACTACTTTGCTGCTTTCAAGTTGTTGTCTCTGGTAGTTCCATATGCAAATGTGCATGGTTTACAACATCATTTATTGTCAGCAAGTAATATTCATTCCACAATTTAGGGAGAAAGAACTAAAATACCTTGTTATGCAAAATTCCATCTACAGTCTCTCCCAAAATCTGTTCTTCATCAAATGACTGTGGTTTTTCTTTCATATAAGTAAACAACTGAGTAAGACACAATGACATAGTCACAATGAATAATGTTTCCTACTGTACTAGTACAGCATACTTGCAATTTCCTTTTTCTGACTTAATCAGAATACAATTTGTGCTTCCCTACCCACATATCTTAAGATTGTTGCCAACTAGAAATGAAACATTATTAAATTTATTAGAATTTATATTAACACATATTTTACTTTTAATGAAATTTATTTTGTTCTGGGTCTCATCCACTTTTTGGTAAGTTCCTGGCATATAACCTCGCCCCTTGTCATGGACAGACCATTATCTCCTTCGGCTGGTCTTCCATTATCCCACTCCCCGCCCCAGGTGCCTGATGGACCCCGAACGGTTCCTGATGGCGCTTGGACCATTACCTACCTCCCTGACCCACAACTCGGCTGAGGCCCTAGCGGACGCCTGGCAACAGGCTGCCTCTGGGGCACTCGACTGGGTTGTCCCCTTGCGGCCCTTAACCCAGCGCAGATCCCGGCCAGCTCCCTGGTTTACCACGGAGCTGCGGCAAATGAAGCATCGGAGGAGGGGCCTAGAGAGCAGTTGGAGGTCCACCCGGTCCGAATCTGACCGATCCCAGTTGAGGTCCTTCTCAAGGACCTATCTGGTAGCGATGGGAGTGGCGAGGAGGTCTTACTTCTCCGCTCTCATCGCATCCGCAGATAATCGCCCGGCCGCCCTGTTCAGGGTCACGTGCTCCCTCCTTGATCAGGAGGTGGGGGGACCCTTTGGAGTTTGGCCAACATCTGCTGGATAAGATCGCTCGGATCCGGGCCGGTTTGGACACCAACTGGCTTGAGTCGGACATGGAGGCGACGATGAGTCTTGTTGATGTCATTTGGGATGAGTTTGACTGTGACCACAGATGCAGTGGACAGGATTATGCGGCGGCTGTGTGCCTCCACGTGTTTATTGGACCCGTGTCCCTCCTGGCTGGTATATGCCGCCCAGGAGGGTACACGTGGCTGGCTCCAGGCAGTTATCAACGCTTCATTTGCGGGAGGGGTTCTTCCCCACTGCCTTGAAAGAGGCAGTGGTGAGGCCCCTCCTTAAGAAGCCTGCCCTGGACCCAGCCAATTTGAACAACTTTCGTCCCATCTTCAAATTTCGCTTTTTAGCGAAGGTTGTTGAGAGCGTGGTGGCCCAACAGCTCCCAGCTTTCCTGGAGGAAACTGAGTACCTCGATCCGTTTCAATCAGGCTTCAGGCCCGGTTACAGCACGGAGACGGCATTGGTCGCGCTGATGGATGATCTCTGGAGGGCTCAGGATAGGGGATGTTCCTCTATCCTGGTCTTATTAGATCACTCGGCGGCTTTTGATACCATTGACCATGGTATCTTATTGCGGCATCTTCAGGAGCTAGGAGTGGAAGGCACTGTTTTACGGTGGTTCTCCTCCTACCTCTCAGGACGCACGCAGTTGGTGTTGACGGGGGGGCAGAGATCGACCCCGAAGCCCCTCACTTGTGGGGTGCCTCAGGGGTCAGTTCTTTCTCCCCTCCTGTTCAACATCTACATGAAGCCGCTGGCGAGATCATCCACGGTTTTGGGGTGAGGTATCATCAATATGCTGATGATACCCAGCTTTTCATCTCCACCCCGGACCATCTCGGTGATGCCCTCCCCGTGATGTCCCGGTGCCTGGAGGCAGTACGGATCTGGATGGGGAGGAACAGGCTCCAGCTCAACCCAGACAAGACTGAGTGGCTGTGCATACCGGCATCTCAGGTCCAAGAAATTCCATTTTTGGTCATGGGGAAGAGGTGTTGCCCCCCGTGGATAGGGCGCACAACTTGGGTATCCTCCTGGATGCATGGCTCAATATGGAGGAGCAGGTGGAGCCGTCGACAAGGGGGCTTTTGCCCAGGTTCGCCTGGTGCGCCAGTTGCACCCTACTTGGACCGAGATTCCCTACGCACGGTCACCCATGCGCTCGTTGCCTCCCGTCTCGACTACTGCAATGCTCTCTATTTGGGGCTGTCCTTGTGGACTATGCGGAGGCTTCAGTTGGTGCAAAATGCAGCCGCGCGGGGGGGATGGGAGCAGCCCAATTCTCCCATGTGACACCCCTCCTGTGCAGTCTGCATTGGTTGCCGGTTGCCCTCCGTATAAGATTCAAGGTGCTGGTGTTAACCTATAAAGCCCTTCATGGCTTGGGTCCAGGGTACTTGCATGAGCGCCTCCTACCAGCATCGAGGTCCAATCACCTAGTACGCTCCCACAGGTAGGCCTTCCTGCGGGTGCCGTCGCCCAGACAATGTCAGTTGGCGGTCCCCCGGGGGAGGGCCTTCTCTGTGGGGGCACCCAACCTCTGGAACCAGCTGCCCCTGGGGCTGCGGTTGGACTCTGACCTACATTCCTTCCGCCGCGATCTAAAGACCTGGCTGTTTTTACAGGCCGGCCTGGATTGAGAGGGATTGGGGATTTTAAATGGGGCATTTTAGTATTTTATAATATATTTGGATTGGATAAGATTTTGGATGATGTCTTTATGTATTTTGTATATATATCTCTGTGTGAGCCACCCCAAGTCTTCCCCGGAGATGGGGCGGCATATAAATCCCAAATATAATAATAATAATAATAATAATAATAATAATAATAATATAACTCAAATGTGGCCATTTGCCTGAACATTACTGACTGCAAATTTGTTATCACTATTTGTTTGATATAATTAATATGGAAACAAAAGTGCAATAGCTCTAACAGTACATTATATATTATAAAGAATCTGTCAAAGTCACAAGAACATCAAGAATTCCATTAACCCAGCTATATATTTTCAGTGCATCACTTCTATATTTATAACCAGATCAAAATTAGATGAAATGCCATAAAATACCTATAAATATGACTATATATGTAATTGGTTATCTATAATACCTTGTAACAATCTATCAGCCAGACCAGAGCTGCTACAATCTGAGGCCACATATGAGGAGCACCCACTGTATACATAGAGCTTTTCGACAAAGCAAATGGATAACTGTAAGAAAAAGGTTTTCTGTAAAAAACTCATTTTCAAGAAAATGCCAGATACAATTCAAGCTACACTCAGACCCAAAAAGAAAGTGTACTTAGTTTTATTTTCTATAAAATTAATTAAAATGAATGTTAGGAATCCTGCCTTTGGTATTTTCTTATAAACAACTTAGTTTTCTCTTTCTCTATATTCCATATCATCTCATCACTCCTTATCAACCATCTCCTCCCACTTGTGACTAAATTTTTCACTTTATATTGACTGTTTCCTAGTGTGATTTGATTGCTTATTGTACCTTATGACTAAGTGTTGTACCTATGATTCTTGACTCTTGGCATATGTATCTTTTCTTTTATGTACACTGAGAGCTTTCTTTCTTTCTTTCTTTCTTTCTTTCTTTCTTTCTTTCTTTCTTTCTTTCTTTCTTTCTTTCTGTCTGTCTGTCTATGATATAGATATACATAGGACACAGCTAGACAATCATGCCAGTATAAAATAACAGCTTGTGAACCCAGCTGTCAATATTATACTGAAGTCAGGAATCCTTTGTAGAGAGGACACATCTAGTTAGTTATATTTGCTGTATAAAGTTATTTCCTTTCAAACCAAGCTAAATTCTTGGCAGACATTCCAGGAGTGTCTATGTAGTTTTCTTGTTAACAATACAAGTAGATCTCACTTAGCCTCAGGCAGTGATTGTTTTTACAACAGTGATGAAAAAGTAACTTTTGTGAGCAGTGCCCACATTTATAATCTTTGCAGTGTTCATGTCACATTAGTTAGTACATGTTGTCCGTGCTGGACAAGCTCAGCCTGTGACTCTAGTAACTGCTGCTTACGACTAACAAGACTTTAATCAGTTTCACACATTCAGCTTTTTTTTTTTGCCCACTAAGGGGTTCAGGCAAACAACTAGGCAAACAGCTGGCACTAGGGCATTTCTTTCAATGTATATTTCCATTGTGCCGGTTTACTTTCATGTAATCCAGGGCTGTCAAACTCCCAGCTGCTGGCTATGCCGACACCTGTTTTATTGAAGGGGGAGAAAATCCCGATACGTCACGTGACACCGCCGTGATATGAGTTTGACAACCCCGATGTAATCCCTGTGTTTCCAATGGACGTAAATATAAGCATCAATTTTCCCCTGCTAAATATTTCAGCACCAGGCTGAGCATTCCAAAGAGCGGGGAAGTGAAGAAAAAGGGCTATAATATTTGCCCTTTACCCAATGTCCTTGTGAATCAAATACCAGAAACCTTCCCCGCCATTTGGGATCACCTGGCTTCTTTGGGGTTGTATCTTTTTGATGTTGTAAAGCAAAAGAAAGCTGAAATCGTAAGCACAATTGGGGTCATATGATTTTCTATTTAGCAACTACATAACAACCAAGTTGCCTGTCACCATTGCTAAATGAGACTACCTGTAACACATACAGTTTAACTACTTGTAAGAATATATTGTCTAAATATTACAAAATTAAAATGAAATATAATTACGAACCTTGATAAACTCTGGAAGAATTTTCTAGCATGTAATCAAGAAATGTATCACCCACAAAATATTCTTAGTTATATTCTTTTTAATTGGTGAAATTAATTAAATGGGGAGGTTGTACTTACCCAAGGTCTTTGAATATTCTTGGGATTTCTTCTTCAAATTTGGAACCCGAAAGGTCATATGAAGGGCAAAACTGTTCATAAATAAAGCTGAAAATTTTCACAAAGTCCTTAACAGAAGGAGTTTGGAGTGATTTCACAGTAACTATAGGACCATATCCATATGTTGTAAGAAACTAGGGAAAAAATTAAAAGTATTACTTGTTTTGGGCTTTATGCCAGTTTACAGAGCAATCCAAATCTCTATATGGTCCAAATTATTGTTCGATTAGAGAACTTAGTAGATTAATCATGTATTTTAATCAACAAAGATTTGCATATATTTTTGCCATAATTAAAATATTGCTGACAGTTCTAAGATGCATTTTTGTGTAAAAAGTCCAATAGTTCCTAGCATTTGTAATTTTAAAATGTGAATGTAATTCATACCTTTTTAAAAACCTGGATGGCTATTGTTTCTTGGCCCATTAGGCCATTTTTACCTTGCTTTTTCCAAATGCCATTGATCAACAGGCACAATTTATTCTGATAAAAGAGATTTAACTAGTTAAATTAAACAAGTGCTGCATACATCAGAAAGTTGACGGATACATTGTTGAATAAATGTTTTGTCATGAAGTGGTCTAGGCTCTTTGATTTTCTCTGTAGTTCCAAAAGCACCATATTGGCTGTTTCGTAAGCTCCCAGGGCCGCTAGTCCTAGAATTGAAACCACAAAATATGCATCCAGGTTAATTATGGCATTATTCATTTTCTCTACAAAACTATTTAAATATAGAAAATACAATTTACAATAACAAGTGAGACTTAGAAGACTAAAAAGACTGGCAATTAAGCTTGTAATTTGAAAAACTTCCATCCCTTACATTGTGAATATAAGACAGACTAATACAAATTTCATTGATCTGAGAGCTATAGCAGACTTTACCTGATATGTTAAGCTTCCACTACAAAAATGGCCAGAGCACATTTCTGGAGGAGGGTCCTGCCAATTCTCGAAAGCTCCAGGAACTTACAAAGGAATACTAGCACAAATCCTAATAGCTTTTTCCCACACGTCTTTCCTGCACTTAAAACTATCAAAATCCTTGATGCTCTTTCTTCTAGTGGACTGAAGATATCATCCATACTGGTGAAGTGATAGTGAAACATTATAGTGTTAATCCTACCAAGTGAAATGTGAATTACCTTCTGCCAAAAAAACTGGTTTTCCTTTCTGATGTCACTGGTACGTGCTTTCCCACACTCTGCTTTCCAAAAGTTGTCCTTCTGTCTTGCCTTGAAAAGAAAATATTTAATTGTACAAATTATTAAAACCACCAAAAACTGAAATCATCTTTATATGCCATCCAATAAAGTTATCTGCTCTTTAATTTTCGCTACATATTTGATTTTACTGAGGTCTATTGCTTAATATTTATGTAGTTTGCACTCTAGTTTACTGCATGTGCAAATTAAAGAACAGATCTTACTTTAATCCTAGCTTAAACAAAATAGTGAATTTATCCAATTAACAATGTTTTGTACATACCTACATAACTGTAACCCAAGTGACATTAATATTTTCAAGCAGGCATCCTTTGGGATTTAAGCCAAGTAAATGAATGTCACCTCAACTAAAGGAATCTGAATGTCTTACCGTTGGGGTGTGTGAAGTCCCGTTTTATTAGTATCCTGCACCCTCAGTGCCTGGCTGGATTGCCGGCAACTGATTCGACTGGTACTTGAACTACGCCTCATTGTTGTAGGGAAAACTGTAACACAGAGGGACACCACAACCTTTTGGTAAACTTGTAGGAGAATGGAAAGCAGATATGGTTCTGTCCAGGTCAGCAGAAAGGATTGAAATGGATGGGTAGCAAAGCCTCTGCTGATAATATACTGGAAAGGATTCAGCAGAGAAAAGCCCTTGGCTACAAAGCAAACTCACTCCCAGTCCTGCACCCACCAAAAGGAGACTTTTTTTCTGAAAATTGAGAAGTGAAACTACGAGGGGAAAAAAGAGCAGAGTGCATTTGCTGAATATTTTTCTCTCTCTCTTTCCATTCCTGGATTGAACAAAACCTGCAGGATCCAATCTGAGTCAGTCACTGGGACTAGAGATTTGGTCTTCCGGACTCATGATGGAACCCATCTCTTCAGGGAACTTCTAGATGGGATCCTGCAACGTTATCGCAGGACGTGTACAATTTGCCTTCCTTTAACAGAACGAAGCCTGCCCAAAAGGGGATTTCTGCATTCACTCTTCAGATGGCACAAGGAGGGCTGCCAACTTGAACCTACTTATTTGGCGGTAAGCAGAGCAAACACTTGCAAGTAAGAGCGAATTAGAATATGTAATATAAAATTAATTTTTCCTTTACGAGCAGAAAAGAACCAGAGATATTTCTCTTGCTGCGCTTATGCACGCCCCCTACAGACCTCTTAGGAAAGGGGTGAAGTCAATAGTAGACAGACTCTAAGGTTAAAGTTACATCCTCAAACCCCTTAATCTGTGTACCGTGGACCTCATTCCATTCCTATGAGGTCTGTAAAGGGGCGTGCACAAGCGCATCAGCGTGCCTACCATCCTTGTCCTACTGTTTCCATTTACTCATACTCATTTATTATGTATATACTTATACCTGTTTATATTTAAATGTTATGTTCATACTTATACTTGTTTTCTCATACATGCGTGACAAACTAAAATAAATAAATAAAAAATAAATCAATTTTCCCCCGAGAAAAAGCAGAGGAAAGCTACCGCCCGGCAAAGTTTAAAGTAGCTGCCAACTGCGCAAAAATTAAAAATTAGATTCCGCAAGAAGAGCTTGTATATTACCAACCGTTAATGTCTTCTCTCAAGCCGACCAAGCTGGCGGCCGATCTCAGTCAGATACTAGTAACCTCTATTCATCGGTGACGGAATTGCTGCAATCGCCACTTACCGCTCTTTCTCACTCTGACATCGCCCGCTTTCAAATTTACCCGCCTATCGCAACATCCGTTCGCGTCCTTTAAAAGTAAGAGAAATAAACGTCATTTCCGTCACAAACAGGAAGTTGTCTACAGGATAAACTTGTTCGAGCGGGAGAGTTCGCGTTTCTTCTCTATGGTTGCCTCCGGCGACCGTTCGCTGGAGCTGTGAGTTAGTGGCCGGAAGGCGGCTTCTTGGGAGCGAAGCTTGTTCTTCTTCCCAGTTGGGAGTAAAGGGAGTAGGTCCAGTTGCCATGCCTCAGGCTGAAATTTGCCCTTCACGGGCTCTCTGAGCGCGGCTGTTCGACTCCTCTACGGGGCAGAAGACTTGGCTCAAGGGCTACGCAGTCCGCTCACTCCGATAGAAACGGCTATGGTTTACTCAGAAATAAACTCCATTGAATTCAGCAAGATTTACTTATAAACTGTAGCTTAGGGCAAGACTGCCGGAAAGAACCCATCTCAAATTGAATCTGCCCTACGACTTCGCTAGAGAGTTGTAGGAAACCATCGAAGTGCAAGAGGGAGATAATAATTTGACTGATAATGACTTGCTATGGCTCTTCCAGAATTCTAACAAGATATCTAAAGCAGTGAGCTCTCTCGGCTATATTAATATAAATATTGTTATAATATTGTCCAAATATTTAAGCAAAACTAACTTTAGTTCGCACAAATGTTTTGATGTGTTCAGAACTATGGTCTACTTATGGACAAATTTATGTTTTTAATTTGAACCTTAGCCTAACATTCAAACCAAATTTTACTTAGCGTCGATAGTTACAGGGACAGTGAATGATGTATGACACAGTATAGGATCTTGTTATAAAGTAACTCCAAGTATCTATTCTCCGCGTATTATTTTTCCTTTTTCATATGCAAAATATTGAATATAGAAAACAGGAAAGTATTTTTTCATTGGCTTTAAGAATAGACTTAATTTTATTGAACTGCTAATTTCTTAAGCAGTAGCATCTTTTTTTCAGATGCTTGAAAATGATCAGTCTTGGGAACAGTGAAGAGATGCTGTGCTCATAGAAAGTCCTAGTTTCACAGAATTGAATTAAAATATTTGACAGTTGGGTAAACTAATGGTTAATGCAACACTTCTCTAAAGATTTACTTCTAGTTCCCACCCCCACAAGGAATACCGTTTTTAATTCATTTGGAAGAATTATGCCTTGGAAAGCAGACAATGTCAATTGTATGTTATCTGCCAGCAGGCTGGATGCTAGATCACCTCTGTTTCATAAATAAATCTGGATACTATTTTTGCCACTCTCTTGAGCAGTCAGCTAAGGATAGTTTTAACAATACTGTTATTCCCGCTTCCTCAGCTACAAGTTTGATTCCCATAAAATCATGTACAAAAAAAATTATTCCTAAAGTTAGAAACTCAGGAGAAAAATCTAATCATATGGTAAAGAGAACATACTTATTTCGAGAAGAATTTTTTAATGTACTTAAGCCCCATATTCCTGCAAGCTTCCAGACAGAAAAGCATAGTGGGATTAATCTAGAAACTAGTATATCCAAACAGCAGGAAAATAATAAGGACAAGAAACCTGTTATTACAGTTAAGGCTAAAAAGGTAGAGTATAAAGATACGTTTCTTACATATTTACATACATTTTCATGCTGTAAATAACATAAAATGAAATCACTGATTTATTATAAAAATAGTTATAGATTATTACTTTTGCAATCCAAAAGTGTGCTGTGTAGATTATTGGTAATAAGCACTGTATATTTTTACCTGGTTTCAGCATTTAATAAACCTGGTAAATGAAATCAAGTACATCTAATTTTAGCATGTGCTAGTAAAGTTTTATTATGAATTTATAAATAAAAAATGGTCCTGCTGTAAAAGACCATGCTAGTGGTTCACTGAGTAACAGTAGTAATATGTTTTACACTCATGCTATCATATGTTTTTGCCATTCCTGAGTTGTAATCTTAGAAGCTGGTTTCCTTATGTGGCATTTTCTCTCTTAGAAAGCCACATGGCTTGATTTTCGTTGTCTGTTGTGGTCTCTGTGTCACACACAATGACACATCTGATAATAAAAGTGAGGAATGCCTTTCCATCTGAAAAGCCTATATTTTTCCTATAGTCAATAGTTTAGAATGAAAAGGTTTTTTCTTCCCAAAAACCTAAATATGAAGAGAAATTTCTATCATTCATTTGTTCTGGGTCACCTCATCTAGTACACCCTGGATATACTGCATTAGTGCTATAATTTCCATGAAAATGTAACACTGGCATTTTTGGAAAGAATCAGGATATGAAACGCTAGCTAGATAATACCACTTCCCTTGGTATCCCAATTTCCATTATCTCCAGGCAGCACTGGCTTTGTTTATGAGAATTGTGTGTGGGCTCATCTGGATTGTAGTGCATATTGGAGAAGGATATTGTAATAATCAGTGTTATACATAGTTCTTGGTTAATAATGGTAATTGGGGTTGAAATTTCCACTGCTAACTGATGCAGTCATAAAATGTGATATGACTGCATTGCTTAGTAACAGCAATCTTGGCAGTCCATCTTTTTGTTGTTAACTGAATCCTACAATTTTTTAGGTGAGGATCTGCTTCAATCCAAGCCATTCCTGTTTGGCCGCTTTGTAACCACTCCTCTTCAGTTGATGCCTATCATATATCCATCTGATCTTTTGGACAGTCCTACATATTGCTGCTACCCACATTGTCCATCCCACTGCATGCTACTTCATGCTGTCTTCTTTTGTGTAGCCAGGGTGCTGGACTTCTCTTGCATTCCACTCTTGGAAGAAGACTCTCCAGGGCCTTCTTTTGCAAAAGAAGCCTGGTGGCTAAAAGGAAGATCTAAGTAGCACAAGTACCTGCAAATCAATGCAGGATTTTCTTTCTTTCCCAAAGAACTGAAAGAATGGGAAATAAATACCACAAAGGAAATTCCCAAGTATCACTACAACTTATGGTTGGTGAATTGGGAGATGCTGAGAAGCATTGTCCCACCAACTAGGTTACAAGTTGTGCATCTATGAAATTCTGCTATTTACTAACATATACATTTAGTTGTCTTTGTGAAGTTTAAGGGATGCAAGTTCATCACAAAATACATCTTTTCCTCATATACAGAATAATTAATGTATTAATTGTAATAATATTTGAATTAACATTTCAATGTTAGTATTGCTAATCTGCTCATTTTCAACTTTAGAAACGGAAAAGAAGCAGTGAACTTAATCATGGTGAAAGTGATATCTTAGAGTATCATTTAAAGGTAAGTTTGAAGACTAATAATAGGACAGTACCATTTGTTTTTGTGACACATATGCTTAACTTAAGAAATGTTCAATGTTAAGAGAAACTTTGTATGTTGAAATAAAAGTTACATTCATACTTCATGTTTAGATAGAACGTGGTTGGTAATTTATCAGATTGTATCCTACCTTTCTTTATAAGTAACTCAAAGCAGCAAATACACCTAATACTCTTTCTTCCAACTATTTTCCCCACAAGAACAACCCTGTGAGAGAATGACTGACCCAAAGTTACCCAGCTAACTTTCATGCCCAAGGCAGGACTAGAACTCAGTTTTCTGATTTCTAGACCAGCACCTTAATCACTACAGCAAACTGATTCCAGTCATGACTTAATTTGTTGTATGAATCCATTCTTGCTTAGTGCAAACTATAACTAAAAGTACATTGAATTTTTTTTGAAAGGTGTTTTAATTGTAGTTTCTTTTGTGAATGGTAGTGCAGTCTATTTACTTGTGACTAAGACTATTTCCTCATTATTGACTTTTAATGTCTTGATAGCCTCATTCAGTCATTGCTGGAGTGTTATAAAGCCTATTCTGATTACTATTATTTAGTTTAATAGTGGTTAAATGATTCTAGAATATTCTATAACTTATAGTTAAGAAACAACCTTAGAGATTATGCATGAATGACCTAAGAAAGTATGCTGTAATTTTAACCACAATTAGATGTAAAGTGATTTGTGTTAGTTTAGCATTGTAAAAAAGCCATTTTTATGACTTAGTATTATGAATTAACTAGGAACAGGGCCTTGGTGGTGCAGGCTGCTAAATGCCTAGCACTTAAGTTCCAGCTGCCTGCAATTATTGTAGGCTCGAATCCCACCAGGCCCCAGGTTGACTCAGCCTTCCATCCTCTCAGGGTAGGTAAATTGAGGACCCAAGATTGTTGGCGGCAATAAGCTGACTTTGTAAAAATGCCACTTAGTAATAAGCAGGCATATACAATGGAATGAAGGCTGTTGCTGAGCACATTGGGTTGTATCCCAAAAATTGTAAGCCGCCCTGAGTCTTCGGAGAAGGGCGGCATATAAATCTAATTAAAAATAAAATAAAAATAAATAAAAAATAAATAATGTCCTAAGTCATAAGAAATTTAGCATGATTTTGGAGGTTTTTTTCTAATCTTATACCGTTTATTTAAACCATGGTTTGATTATATAACTTGATGGGTGAATCTCTTATTTACTCAACAGTGTGGCTAAACCATGGCTAAGTGTGATGTATGCATGCAGTTTTGCTTTTTCTATAAAAAACATACTCTTGCATGTGTAACTTAGACCTTTTGTTGGTGATAGTTGTTAATTGGCTTTATTTCTTGATCTTGTGCATTCCTAAATACTGTGAATATTTTTAAATAGTTTGATTTCATTTTCAAATTGTAAATTGTGTAATAATGAATCTGTAGGCCTCAAGGTGAGTAGAAGATTGCTAATGTAATAACATTTATAATTGTCCTATCTCTGTTGTGATGCTTCTGTTTGCAAAAATGTCCATGTGAAGGATTCATAACATTCTCCATTCAAACATGAAAAAATAATGTTAAGATGAACAAATCTGAAAACATTTTATAACTGCTCCATGCTTTCATTGTGCAGTCATTAATTCATATGAACTTCTTAATAAATTGTGGTTGACAAATCTGCATGTTTCAAGCAGTTTCCCTATATCTTTTATTACTGTATGCAGATCACTGGCATAATTTTGGATGGGACCAGATGTTTAATCCAGGAGGCACGCAGAAGTGGTTTCCTTCAGCCTAATTCTATAGACCAGTTTTATGTCAAGGCATCTGACAAAGGACCCAGTAATTGCAGTTTGGCTGAGCTTTGCGAGATGGCCAAGTGTTTTGTTCCTATGAATGAAAGAGAGCAAAAGCGTGTAATAGACAAGGAAACCTCTGACCCAGAACAAGTTCAATTAACCTGTGTTACTGAAAATAATACAAACAATGCGAAGATGTTAACACTAATGGGACAGAACTACTTATTTCCCCCCAGAAGTGCATTTCTTTTATCAGATTTTTCGTGTATGCAGCCACTTTTGAATTGTAAGTACCAGTCCATACCTTAGTAAAATTTCTCACTTGTTCAGCAATCCCTAAATATTTTTCCATGGCAGTTCTATGTATATTTTTAGTAAAGGAGGAATTGAAAGACCTGACTTATCAATTTGAACAATTTGATTTGAGCAGTAGCATTTTGCCTTGATGTAAGCAAAATATTATCTCTGTGTATAGTGAATGACCAAACTTGTTCATAGTCCATTCCCTTAGCTATAATGTATGCTTGATATAGCATACAAATCTGCCTGGATAGCCAATAAAGATTTTATGGTACATGTGAAACTGTTATAATTGCTTGTATGAAATTCTGCTGTTAGATACAGCTTTGCATGTAAAGCAGTGTGGTTGATATAAACTTATAAGGGCAGATTTTTATTGTTTCAAAATGCAGGGAAATATACTTTCAATTCCTTTGAAAGATGTAAGTTTTAGGATCTTAAAATATGGGAAATACTTTTATAATTTCAAATAATTGTTCCTGCAATTATTGAAAATGTTTTTTTCCAGATAAAAAGAAGTATGACATAATTGTTATAGACCCACCATGGGAGAACAAGTCTGTTAAAAGAAGCAATAGGTATGATTCCCATAAATGTATATTTTTATTTAAATTAAGTAAAAATTCTTTTAATACCATGCCATCAGGCAGGTTACTGTTTTAGTAGTACAATAAAAGGAAGTAATTTGCAAAAGGGTATCTGAATAAAATTTGCTGTGTATGCTTGATATAAAAAAATTGGTTAATGGCATCCTAACAAGCTTTTTGTGATCGACATTCTCAAATGTAAGAGGACATAATGGTTAGCATTTATTAAATGAAATTATTCTATTAAATTATAAAATTAATCAATTGGTAGATTGCTATAATTGGTGATTATTCTTGTTTTCATAAATGTATTAATTTAAGAGTATTGTAATATAATTTTGGCTGGTTGACTTAGAAACATGCAGGTTATAATCATAAACGGAAAATTAAAAATTAGTAAATTCTTCTGTCTTTTAATAGCTTTTAAATTTGCATATGAAAAATAGTGGAAAAAAGGTAAATTGAAAAATGAGCAAGCTATATAATTTATTAAAATTAGGCCTCTACAATATCATTCAAACATCCATTCAAAGAAATACAGATTATCCTTGCTTACCATCTCCTTTAGCGGTTGTTCAGTTATGATGGTATAAAAATAGCTTTGTAACCAATCCTCATATTTACAACCATCACAATGTCACATGATCACCATTTGTGTACTTTGCAACTGGCTTGCAACATGCAAAGTTAATAAAGAAGATGGAAGTGAAATCATAACTTGCTGTCACAGGAAGTTTCACTTCACGACTGAACGCTTAACTGCAACTGAAGAGGAAGTAAGATTGTAAATAGAATAGAGTAGAACAGAATAGATAATATAAAAAAGAATAGAAAAGAAAAATGGAATGGAATGGAACAGAATGGAACAGAACAAACACTTTATTGGCCAAGTGTGATTGCACACACAAGGAATTTGTCTCTGGTGCATAAACTCTCAGTGTATATACAAACAACAAAGTAAACATAATGATACCAATAAGAGAAGGTAGTAGAAAAGATAATAATAACAATAATAACAATAACAATAATAAGAGCAGGTAGTAAAAAAGCCATTCTGCATGGATAAATATCCTTAGGCAGAAGTCCTGTGGTAATTAAGTGTTGAGCAGCGTGATGGTACAAGGGAAAAAAACTGGTTGTTTTGGCATGCAATACCCTGTAGTGGTGTCCTGAGGGGAGGAATTGTAACAGTTTATGTCCAGGATGTGTGGGTCTGTAGATATTTTCTCAGCCCTCTTTCTGACTCATGCACTATACAGAGCTTCAGTGGAAGACAGGCTGGTTGCAATTGTTTTTTCTGTAGTACTAATTATCTGCTGAAGTCTGTACCTGTTTTGTTTGGTTGCTGTACCAAACCAGACAGTTATAGAAGTACAAATGACAGATTCCATAATTCCTCTGCAGAACTGTATCAGCAGCTCCTGGGCCAGTATGGACTTTATGAGTTGATGTAGGAAAGCTGTCGTGCCATTTTAACGCTGGCTTTAATGTTAAGTGTCCATTTCAAATCCTAGGAGATTATACCGTAGAACCCAGAGACTTGAAGGTCTCTATTGTTGATACTATGTTGTCTAATATAGTAAGAAGTGGTAGAATAGGAGAGCTGCTCCTAAAATCCATTTTCATCTCTGATAGAGTAATGGTGAGAGCAGGCAGCCCTGGGAGTTGCCTGCGCTAATTGAACGGGTATTTCACCTGTTGCTTTCTATCTATCAGAAATCTACAATCCACTACAAGTGTGGACAGACACAGCTAGCTGAGTCAGTTTAGAGCAAGGGTGTCAAACTCAGGGCCCGCGGGCCAGATTAGATCTGGCTGGCAGAGCCACCCTGGAAACAGCAAAGGACCAGCCCACAGTGGCTCTGCCAGAGAAAATGGAGCTTGGGAGGGCTGCATGCGGCTGTCCAAGGCCACGTTTTTGGCTGCGACGGCCTCCTGCAGCCCTCTGCCAGAGAAAATGGAGCTCAGGGAAGCTGTGCGCAGCCCCCTGAGCTCCGTTTTCAGTGCCAGAGGGCTGCAGGAAGCTGTTGCGGCCAAAAATGGGGCCGAGTAGCCCGTTTTCATGGTAGAGCACTTGGCCACCACAGGTGCCTCTGACATGAATGACATGCTGGCAATGCCCACCTCAGTCCCACAACCCTGATGTGGCCCTCAATGAAATTGAGTTTGATATCCTGGTTTAGAGCAGGGATCGCCAACCTTTTGGACCTCAGGGACCACCAAACTCAATTTTAAATCCCGGGGACCACTTACCGGTTCTGTGGGCAGGGCCTAATTTATGGGTGTGGCTTGGTGGTCATGTGACTGGCTGGGCATGGCTTGTATGTAAATATTATAAATATTTATGTAAATATTAATTTTTTTATAAAGCAACTTTTATCCAAAATCAGGCAAAGCAGGCAGGCAGATTGAGTTGCTAACAGAATCACAGATTCATTTACAGATCTGTGTTTCTGCCATTGGCTAGCTCAGTCTGTCACATAAAATTTGCTTGCAAGCAAACTCATAAAATTTGCTAGCAAGCAAACTCACAAAATTAACTCACAACCCACCATGTATGTAAATATTGATTTTTTTATAAAAAAGAGAGCAACTTTTACCCAAAATCAGGCAAAGCAGGCAGGCAGGTTTAGTTGCTCACAGAATCACAGATTCACTTAGAGATCTGTGTTTCTGCCATCGGCTAGCTCAGTCTGCACTGCTTCAGTCCTAAGGAAGATTCGGCTCATATAAAGATTAGCTAGAAAGCAAGAAATCTTAACGATTTCCTGCTTTCTAGCTAATCTAAATCTCCCTGCACAGCAGAACAGCTGATGGTCGGAAAAAGGAAAAATAGCAATTTAGCAGGCAAGTTTGCCAGGTAAGGAGTGAGTGGGCGGGGAGAGTTCCCGCAGGCCATGTGGGCGGCGCAGCCTTGTGTGCCTGCGCAGCCTGGATTAATTGTTTTGGGGGGTTGCTCTGGGGTGACATTTCTCTGCAGACCACCAAAATTTTCTCACAGACCACCAGTGGGCTGCGGATGACCGGTTGGTGTCTGCTGCTTAAAGGGTTGATTTGTAAGGAGGAAAAATTGCTTTATCTGAAATGCGAAATAAGCAAATTGCATGCATCTTTCTCAGAAAGCTGAGAGCTTGGTTTGCTTTTAAAGCAGAATGTACACAGAATTTTCTTTCTGAAGCATACTTGATAAATGTTGTACTTTTTTAAAAAATGTGTGCTTTTGCTATTTTTAGAGAGTCCTGTTGGCCCAGCCTAAGCATCTGCACAGCCCAGCATTCTATTTCCATAATAGTTAATTGTATGCTTTTGGGAAGCCTGCAAGCAGAATATGAACATGTTGCTTATCTACAGTAGCTGTCATTCAGAAGTTTATAGTCTCATATGGTAGGAAGTACATAATCATCAGGATTGTCAGCCATTAATAGTTGCTATCTTATTAGAATTTTCATAATCCTACTTAAAAATTTTGTAATCTGGTGGCCGATAACTATTCTTCAGTAGTGAATTCATATTTGAACAGATGCTGCTTCCAAAATACCACATAAATTACAGTCATTCCAACTATTAATTTAATATTCAGAAATGCAGCAAAATATTTAATTAAAAGCTCATTTTGCTTCAGAACTTTTTTTTCTCCAATATGTATCTGCTTTGAGAAATGAAAACGGATTGTAATTAGATTGCTGCATTTAGTAGATCCAAATGTAAAGGAAAAGCTTTTCACCACTGGATGTCACTCTTGACTCAAATTTAATCTAGTTAGAAGTTGTTAAATAAGACAATGTTTGTAAAAAGTATCAGACAGTTTCAAACATCAATTTTTTTTTGCTTTGGATGACCTGTAAATTTTCTCTGTCCACATTTAGATATGGTTTATTATCTCACTGGCAAATCAAAGAAATTCCTGTCCCAGCACTGGCAGCTCCAAATTGTCTTGTGGTCACATGGGTGACCAACAAACAGAAGCATTTACAATTTGTAAAGAATGAACTTTATCCTCACTGGTCTATACATGGTGTTGTTGAATGGTTCTGGGTAAAAGTAAGTTTGCTGGATTTTTTCTCCCCTATTTAATATTTGTTTGTAGTAATTCCAGTACTAATTTTAGTAGTACATTTTAAATGCATTTTACCTTATTTTTAATTTATTTTTCTTAATTTATAAGTCACAGGTTGGGATAGTCAAGAATTCACACACCTTAGTTCTAAGCATCAGGCTTACATACCATATTTCTATTTTTATTATAGTTAAGAATTAAAAAATAAATGAGATCATTGTCAGTCTAGAAATCTGTGATCAATACCAATGCAAAGCTTAAACTGTTCTTTAGTTTTTCTGCTAGAAATTTTAGAGTGAGAGAATAGGTTTGTTTGTCCTTAATCCATCTTTCTGCTCTGGTGATCACTCAAAAACAACTACATGAAAAGTAAACAAACAATAACAACTCAGAATGATGAGTTTCTGATAATGGTTGCCTCTTAAAAACGGCCTCTTCTACCAGTGTTAAAATGTGGATAAGGTCTGAAAGGAAGATGATATTTTATAGATAGCAAACCCCTGTAGACTAGCATTGACTGGTATGCCATTAGCAAGCAGTGCAGAATATATAGATTCATACATTCCCTGTACTTTGCTTTGGTTGGCAACTTAACGGCCAAATTTTACACCAGCCACAATGTCTGGACACTTTCCAAGGGTAGCTTCAGGAGAGTACAGTCGATAACCATTTCCAAACATGTCAGGCTGCAGATGGTGGGCTAGACCTAAATACACAAAGGTGAAAAATTGCAAATCCAATTATAACTGAGGATCAAGAAGTTCTTAAACTTTCAGAGGGAATACACCTCTACCCACAACAAGCTAAATTTCAATTTCCAAACTAACAGCACTGCTATCTTGTCTGAAGTAATTTCAGCTTGTTATTTCTCATCCATAAATATAGTTGAACATTTTAAATAATGTTCAAGTGTATCAATTGCTTTCTTGGTGTAGTATGGTAAGATGCTCATTTAAAAATCCCAAATGACCTTCCACAGTAGTTTTGTGTAGATACCATATAGCATAGGAAAAGGACACCATAAACCAAGCTGTTAAACTGGCAGCCGCAGGCCGAATGTGTCATGCACTGGACACGCCCATTCCCAGTTTAGTGAAGGGGGAAATGTCCCGATACGTCATGTGACGCTGCCATGACATTGTGAGTTTGACACCCCTGCCATAGACCGATAATCTAGATAACAGATAATCAGAGTTGGAAGGGACCTTGTAGGTCATTTAGTCCAACCCCCTGCCCAAACAGGAGACCCTACACCATTTCTGACAGATGGGAGTCCAATCCCTTCTTGAAGGTCTTAAGTGATGGTGCTCACACAACTTCCGAGGGCAAGCTGTTCTATTGGTTGATTGTTCTCACTGTCAGAAAGTTTCTCCTTATTTCCAGGTTAAATCTCTCCTTGTTCCCATCCATTATTCCTTGTCTGGCCTTCGGGTGCTTTAGAAAATACCCCTTCCTCTCTGTGACAGCCCCTCAAATATTGGAAGACTGCTATCATGTCTCCCCTGGTCCTTCTCTTCACTAGCCACACCCAGTTCCTGTAACCGTTCTTCATATGTTTTAATCTCCAGTCCCCTAATCATCCTGGTTGCTCTTCTCTGTACTTTTTCTAGAGCCTCAACATTTTTTATAGTGTGGTGACCAAAACTGGATGCAGTACTCTAGGTGTGGTCTTGCTAAGGCTTTATAGAGTGGTATTAGTACCTTACTTGATCTTGATTGTATCCCTCTGTTAACACAATTTAGGGTTGCATTAGCTTTTTTAGCTGCTGCTACATACTGCTGGCTCATATTTAGCTGGTTGTCCACTAAGACTAAGATAAGAGACTATTGTCCCTAGCACTACCTTCTGGTTATGGCAAAAGGTCTTCCAGGGTGAATGGCTTTATGAATGCTTCAGTAGTATGCAAAACATGTGGCTTTGATGAGCACCTGAACACTGAAAACAGCTCCTTTTTTGCCAGTTATGGGCAGTCATGAAAATACCTAGCTTGGAAACCGAGTGGAAAGCTGAGAAGAGACTAGTTTGTAGGCTGTATGCATTTTGAGGCCACTCAAAATTCTTAGTTGAGACTAATTGGCTTACATTTTTGCTTTGGTGAAGTTGTTTCCAAGGTACAAAACAAAATCTAAGCTCTGTTTCACAAAGGCCTGTTCTCTCTACTCTTCCAGGAACTGAAATATAAAAGACTATGCTCAGAATTAACAGACAGGGGAAGGAGCATTGGGATAGTGAGATTAAAATTTTTTGCAGCCCATGTACTTTCTCCTTCTTGCTTTCCAATCTTAGTCTGGTATACAATATAGAGTAGCCTAGTGAGCAAAGCAAATGGAAGAAATTGCTTCAATTTCTGACAGCCAAGTGACTATGATTCACATGTTGTCAATAGATGATTTTCCAGTGGCTCTCTTCCAGTTTGGGACTCTTTGGAGACAGACTGAAATCCGTGATTATGCGGTTTCGATCTGTGCTCACCGCCGGAGCACCCCGAGCCAGCTGGCTTTGGGGCTAAGCCACCCCATAGTGAAGAGGGGGGAGACTTCTAGCAGGGTCGAGGAAAAGCTGCATCTCTCCTCCCCAGCTGGCTTTTACTCCCTTTCCCAAAGGCGGCTGCAGCGGTGGTCAGAAATGGCCACCTCAAAGAAGAACCCGACCGGACAAGATCATGCAGGAGGAAGTTGGAAAGAGAAAGTTTTACTGACCAGGCTGAACAAAGAAATCAACCATTTAAGGTACCTGGAATTTGAGCAACAAAGAATAATACTATCCCTAAAAAAGACTTTCTAAAGCAGCGAAAAGAAAGTGAAGGAAAAAGAATTGTTTTTTCTTCCTCTTTAAAAATGACAGTTCTAATAGACCTTAAGCGTTAAGAAGTAGAGATTTGAATAAGAATTGATATAATCCTCTTTGACATCAATAGGCTATTCTTAGCTGAAAATAAAGTGTCAAAGGGATAAAGATTCTTGAATAATCAAAAAGCCTTCTAAAAGAGAGAGAAAGCAGGGGAGGAAAACAAAAAGAGGGTGGAATCTGGAAAAATGGAGGATACCACCTGGAGCTAAAAAGTATTGAAAGTGAAAGACTTGAGAAGGATACATCTTAGCTGCAATCCTGTTACAAGATAACAAAGCCCCTCGAAAGAGAAAGTGAGAAAAGAAGCAAGAAACAACTATAGACTATTGTATGATTCCTGGAATTTTGGCAGTGGTTCCTAGTGAAATGGACTAAAATTAATTGGGGGTTGTTTAAAAAATAAAAAACTTTTCAAAATGCCATCACTCCTTGAAGAACTGAAAATGATACTTAAAGAATATAAAGAAGAAGCACAAATGAAAGGAGTGACTTTTGCCCCGCATTTCAATTTATGGAAATGGAGATTCTGAAATATCAAAACCAACAAGAAACATTTGCTGAACAAGAAGGGTGGGACGAAGAAGAAGCCATCTTTAATGACCAAGCAGTTTTAAGTGTGGTAAAAAAGAGGAAGG